>BSBN01000536.1:9172500-9510980 GCA_027924645.1 Cunninghamia lanceolata
CTTGTTTACTATTATTTAGATTTAATCATGAAAGCATGAAATAAGAAACTCAACACAATATCATCATCAACACGAGACACTAGGTTTTTACGTGGAAAACCCTAAAAGGGAAAAACCACGGTGGGTGTTAGCCCACAGAAATATATACGTTATAACAATATTGAAAAATAGAGGCTCATTGTCTTAGGGCTCATTACCCAATATGCTCACTACAAATGTTGAGGCTCACTACCAAGATCAGTTTACTGCCAAGGATTGGTGAACTGATTTGATAGCATCTACTGCATGCCTGGGTTCAGTTCCATTGAAGCATAGTATTACTCCTCTACTCTGCTCTTTTACACCTTCACACATATCTTTTCATTTTCATGCCTTGGATATCTTTTTACAACTACTTTACATGCTTATTCATTGACCTTGGAATGTACATCAAGGTCGACATTACATTCATCAACCATTGGAACAATCTCCAAGGTCGGCATTACAAACATACATGGAGATAGGTCTAAACCTAAACAAAATTAGCTAAGGAAAAGATGTAAAGATGTATGTTAATCATGCCACGCCTTAGTTGGGACTCAAATGCAATCTTCCATGCCACGACATGCTTCTACAATCTTAAATGCATCTCCGCAAGAAGTGAAAACAACCAAGTCAACCAAGACTGGTGTTAACACTAAGTCTTCTAAGAGCAATCTTCATCCACGATCCTAATTTCTCTTTGCGGACCAATCCAAAGTTAGGAACACAATCAAGAGACATCCACAAGCACATTATAATCACCAAGAACATCTGCACAACCTCTATCCATTTTGTCAAAAGGATTTTTCAAACCGAAGCACTTAAACAACACTGTCAGCCACTGTCATAAAGAAAGGATTGCTTGCGGACCACCAAATCATGAACCATTTGAGTTGAGGGCACTTATCATTATTACCAACTTGATTCCAGAATCACAGACTGAAATACTTAACTGTGGAGGAATTTGGAGCATAATACATTCTCCCTGTCACCGGTGAATACTCAGAAAAAAGTAGTTTTCACTCTAGTGAACATAACTCACTCAAATCTTCATACCGGAGGCTCAAACTTGGAGCATAGCATCTTCAAGCATGCCTCTAAACAAATTTCAATCCACAGACAAAGATAATCGTTCAACAAGAAATGTGGCTCAACAATCTACTGGACTGTTCAACTATAAACAAAGATACTCTACAACACACTGTTTCCACCGGAGGAACAGTTTTTCTCAATAACCTCAATATCAGGATCTCCAATACTTACATAGGCAAATACAAAGCATCTAACTCATTACAAACAAGCATCAAAACAAGAACACAGTTGACACCAATGACAACACTGATATATTGACATCAATGAAAACATCAGTCAGGCACATACTTGCAACACGTCCTTCTTAAGCTTAGGCCAAAAGTACAATGGTTTCAACCCTTCCATCATCTTAGTCACTCCCAGGTGCCCTGAATATGGCGCACTATGGACCTCCTTGAAAACTAGCTTCCTTAACTCTCCCAAATCTTAAGAAAAGTGTCTCAACCTTGCAACTTCAAAAAATTACAATTCTTCCCAGTTTTGGTCTTTTTGAATACCCTTTATCTTGGATAATGGTCTGGAACTTTCAAAGTTTCCAAAAGTTTCCAAGAGAGCTAAAAATAAAGAGACTTACTATTTTTAGTAAGTTCTTTGATTGAGCTCAAATTGACCTAAAATTTTTCCTAGAAGGTGTGGAACAACTAAATGAACATCTCAGGTGAGTTTCATCTCAAGATCATATTAGGATTGAGAGATATTAAAGTTTCTATTTTTTGAAACTGCCAGAAAAAGTCTTTGAACTTAATTACCAGAATTGAAACTTCTCTAAATGTCCTAAAAACGGTGATAACTAGTGTAGCTAGTGATAGGGTGATGGATCTCTTCACAAGCTTTTCAACGCATTAAACGGTTTGTCAATTAGACACTCGGATCAAAAGTTATGGCCTCCAGAAGTTGGACCGTCTGTTTTGGGAAATGTAAAAACTTCTTGGACACATAAAAGAGTTGTAAAGGGGAGAGTTACACATGTTGGTGTGTGTTTTGGCACATCACAAGGCATCTTTGATTGGAGATAATTTGGGCGCCACTTTTTAGTGGTTTTGGCTCATGGTTTTGTAATTACCGTTGGCGGTGTACTGTATTGTATCTCTTATATATCAAGAACTTGAGATGGAGGTTGTATGTAAGAATCTTATAGATGTCGAGTTACCTCAGGAACTTGAGATGGACCTTGTATGTAATAATCATATAGATTTCGAGTTACCTCCTGGATCTCTGGTTGGATATACTCCTGTAAAAGCTTGCTCTGCAATTATATTGTAATCTTCGTGATTCCTGAATAATATATTGGGTGGCTTTAGGGTGTGGGGTTTTTTACCTGAAAGGGTTTTCCCCACGTATATCTTGTGTTGTGAGTTATGTGTTCGCATTTGGAAGTTGTTATTATTTTTCTGTTATGTGCATCTTAATCTGTAACTGTAAAGTTGATTTTTACATAAATCTTTCCTCAGTAGATCAGTGTAGGAAGCATTTTCTGCGTACCTTGCTTCCTTTCAGTTTGTATCAGAGCTTGATCACCTTGGTTCTAGTTATTGGGTAGAGGGTTTTTTGAGCTGATCTTCATTTGAGTGGGAGCTTGTGCAGAGGATTTTGAAATCTTTGTTGCAGGTAAGAGATGGCGAGCACATATGGGAGGTTTGAGATAGAGAACTTTAATGACAGTAATTTCAAGTTGTGAAAACTCAAAATGGAGGACATGCTTGTAGATCAGGATTTATGGGAAGCCATATTTGGTACAAAACCAATGGCAATGTCTCAAGAAGACTGGGATCTCAAAGATCGAAAAGCTAAGGGTTTGATAAGACTCTGTTTGGCTGATTCAGTGCTACTGAATATCCATGAAGAGAAGACTGCAAAGGAACTTTGGAAGAAGCTTGGAGATGTTTATCAGGCTAAATCCCTGGTGAACAAGTTATTCCTGCGAAAGAAATTATATTCTCTAAGGATGGAAGATGGAGGATCTATTGCTAATCACCTGAATACATTCAATATGCTTGTTGCCCAATTGACCTCTGTTGGTGTGAAGATGGAGGAGGAGGATCGACGTATGACATTATTGTGTTCCTTACCAGATTTGTGGGACCACCTTTTTATGGCCATTGGGAGTACCACTACCACCTTCAAGATGGATGAAGTGGTTTCTTCGCTATTGTCTGAAGAGATGCGGAGAAAGTCCTCTGAATCAGCTAAGGAGGCTCTTGCGGTTCATGGTAGATCTAAAGAGAAGGGAAAGAAAAAGGAAGATCCAAATCCTATGGGAGATTTAAGTCTTCCGAAAAGTCTAAGGCCCTGTGCTAGAACTACAGCAAACATGGTCACTTCCGCAAGGAGTGCAAGGAGGAGAAAAAGAAAAAAGAAGAAGAATTGTGATTATGATTCTGACAAGTCCTCTCAGGATGAAGGAGAAGTATTTGTCGCTGCCTTGGCAATGCATGCATCTGAGAATGTGTGGCTTGTTGACTCTGGTGCATCTTTTCACATGACCTCACATCGGGGCTAGTTTTTGAAGTATGAAGAATACGATGGTGGAAAGGTGTACTTGGGTGATGATTCTCAATTGGATATTGTTGACCATGGAAGAGTATTAATTAGATTCCCTGATGGATAAGTAAAGGGAATCAATGGTGTTCTGCATATCCCTGGTTTGACATGAAACCTTCTTTCTGTAAGTAAATTGAATGATGTGGGTGTGCAGGTTGTTTTCTCGAATGGAGTATGCAAGATGACTAGAGGATCTATGGTGTTGGCTAAGGGTGTTCGGATTGGCACTCTGTTTTAGCTTGATGCACGCACAGTTCAGTGCAATAGTGCCTCTGTTTCGAAGAAGAGAGCTTCAGAGTCTTCATCCTCACCATTGGAACCAGCAGTGAAAAAGACTATTGCATCTACTTCTGATGGTCGTGCTTTCTGGGTACCTAAGGGTGCTTATTCTATGGAGATGAAACTGCCAACTAAGAAGACAATGTTATGGCACCAAAGGCTTGGTCACATTGGTGAAAAGGGTTTGAGGACCCTGAAGAATAAAAATCTTGTTGAGGGTATGAATGATTGTAACTTTGAGTTCAATTTCTATGAACATTGCATTTATGGAAAATAGAACCGTGTTCAATTTTATTCTAGTTCTCACAAATCTTCTGAGGTGTTGGACTTGATTCATTCTGATGTGTTTGGTCCTGTTAATGTTCCTTCGATTTCAAAATCCATTTACTTTGTTTCATTTATTGACGATTACAGTAGAAGGACATGGGTGTATTTTCTTAGAAGTAATTCTGAAGTCTTTAATAGATTCAAAGAGTTAAAAGCTCTTGTAGAGAATCAGAAGGATAGAAATATTGAGTGTTTGAGGACTGACAACGGTGGCGAGTTCTGTTAAGCAGATTTTGATAAGTTTTGTAAAGAACAGGGGATTGAGAGGCACAAGACAACTCTGTATACCCCTCAGCAGAATGGAGTTGCAGAGAGGATGAATAGAACGTTGATGGAGAGGACAGGGAGTATGCTAAGTGGAGTTGGTCTTGAACAAAAGTTTTGGGCCGAAGCTGTTGCTACCGCTTGTTACCTAGTTAACAGGTCTCCTACATCAGTGCTCATTGATAAGACACCTATGGAGGTATGGTCTGGTAAAAAGCCTTCATTAAGACACATTCAAGTATTTGGTTATGAGCCATATGCACATGTGCCTAAAGAGAAGAGGTCTAAGTTGGAGAACAAGGTTGTAAAGTGTATCTTCATGGGTTATGGCATCAGTGTGAAAGGGTACAAGCTTTGGGATCTAATAGCTGAGAGAGTTCTGTATAGCATAAGCATGATCTTCAGAGAGCTTAATCCTTCTTCTGTTGTCTTGCAACCAAAGAAAGAAGAGAAGAAAGATGATGTGGTTCAACTCCCTTCCACCCCTGACAAAGTTGAACCAAAAACATCTATTGAAATTGATAATGAGGAGAGCCCTAGTAGCTCTGAAAGTTTAGAGGAAGATGAAGAACCTCAACCTTTTAGGAGGTCCATGTGGATAAGGTAGCAACTTGATAGGTTTGGTTATTCATTGCATGATTCCAGATGTATTTTTGCTTTGATTTCTAACACTGATGAGCCTAGAACTGTGAAAGAGGCTATGGGTATGAAAGATGCAGGTTCTTGGAAGGAGGCCATGGAAGAGGAGATGGCTTCTTTGGAAAAGAATAATACTTGGGACTTGGTACCCTTGCCTGGAGGACGAAAACCTGTTGGATGCAAATGGGTGTTCAAAAAGAAATTCGGTGTAGATGGCAGTGTTGAGAAATATAAGGCTAGATTAGTTGCGAAGGGGTATTCTCAGGTGGAGGGAATTGACTATGGTGATATTTTCTCTCCTGTTGCAAAGCTGACATCTATTCGGTTCCTGTTATCTCTTGCAGTAGCGTATGATCTAGAAGTGGAACAGATGGATGTGAAGACAACATTCCTTCATGGTGACTTGGAGGAAGAAATCTATATGTCACAGCCAGAGCACTACATGGTGAAAGGTAAAGAAAATCTAGTTTGCAAGTTGAAAAAGTCTTTGTATGGCTTGAAACAGTCTCCTAAGATGTGGTACCATAAGTTTGATGCCTTTGTGTTGAGTATTGGATTTCAGATATCGAAATCAGATCATTGTGTTTATTACAAGTTTGACAATGATCGCATTCTCATTATTGCATTGTATGTCGATGATATGTTACTCATTTGGAATGGTAAAAGTTTGATTTCTGATTTGAAGTCTCAGTTGTCAGCACAGTTTGAGATGAAAAATCTAGGGGCAACTCAGTACATTCTAGGAATGGAAATTAGAAGAGACAGAGCAAACAGAAAACTTTGGCTAGGCCAAAGTAAGTATGTTAACACTGTGTTGGAGAGATTCGGCATGATAGATTGCAGACCTTTGAATGTTCCTGTTATAATGGGGACAAAGTTATCTATTGAAGATTATCCAAAGTCTCCTTTTGAGATAGAGGATATGAGCAGAGTTCCTTATGCTAGTGCGATTGGCAGTTTGATGTATGCGATGATCTGCACAAGACCATACATTGCCCAAGTAGTGGGAGTCCTTAGTCAATCTATGGCTAATCCCGGACTGGTACATTGGGATGCAGTGAAGAGAACACAGTTGACACCAATGACAACACTGATATGTTGACATCAATAAAAACATTGGCTAGGCACATACTTGCAACACGTCCTTAAGCTTAGGCCAAAAGTACAATGGTCTCAACCCTTCCATCATATTGGTCACTCCCAGGTGCCCTGATTATGACGCACCATGGACCTCCTTGAAAACTAGCTTCCTTAACTTTCCTGAATCTTAAGAAAAGTGTTTCAACCTTGCAACTTCGAAAGATTACTATTCTTCCCAGTTTTGGTCTTTTTGAATACCCTTTATCTTGGATAATGGTCTGAAACTTTCAAAGTTTCGAAGAGAGCTAAAAATAATGAGACTTACTATTTTTAGTAAGTTCTTCGATTGAGCTCAAATTGACCTAAAATTTTTCCTAGAAGGTGTGGAACAACTAAGTGAACATCTCGGGTGAGTTTCATCTCAAGATCATATCAGGATTAGGAGATATTAAAGTTTCTATTTTTTGAAACTGCCAGAAAAAACTCTTTGAACTCAATTATCAGAATTGAAACTTCTCTAAATGTCCTGAAAATGGTGATAACTAGCGTAGCCAGTGATAGGGTGATATATCTCTTCACAAGATTTCTGACACATTAAACGGTTTGTCACTGGGACACCCGGATCAAAAGTTATGGCCTCCGGAAGTTGGACCTTTTGTTTTGGGAAATGTAAAAATGTGTTGGACACATAAAAGAGTTGTAAAGGGGAGAGTTACACATGCTGGTGTGTATTTTGGCACATCACAAGGCATCTTTGATTGGAGATAATTTGGGCGCCACTTTTTGGTGGTTTTGGCTCATGGTTTTGTAATTACCGTTGGTGGTGTACTGTATTGTATCTCTTATATATCAGGAACTTGAGATGGAGGTTGTATGTAAAAATCTTATAGATGTCGAGTTACCTCAGGAACTTGAGATGGAGGTTGTATGTAAGAATCTTATAGATGTTGAGTTACCTCCTGGATCTCTGGTTGGATATACTCCTGTAAAAGCTTGCTCTGCAAGTATATTGTAATCTTCGTGATCCCTGAATAATATATTGGGCAACTTTGGAGTGTGGGGTTTTTTACCTGAAAGGGTTTTCCCCATGTATATCTTGTGTTGTGAGTTGTGTGCTTGCATTTGGAAGTTGTTAATATCTTTCTGTTAATGTGCATCTTAATCTGTAACTGTAAATGTTGAATTTTGCATAAATCTTTCCTCAGTAGATCAGTTGAATTTTGCATAAATTCTTCTGTAGTATCTCAAAAGCCCATCTGACTCAATCACATACCCATCAAATCAATGATCTAAGGGGTCTTCTTCTAATGCTTGCTTAACTCGGCCATAATGTTTATGTTTATCTCCTTGCAAGTTCTGGATCACTTGTCTCAGATTGGATTTGGTAGTCACCATGGCAGCCAGATGTCTTCTCCTACTAAGAGCATATGCGACCCTATTCTCTTTTCCCTTTATGTACTCAATTCCAAATTCATACTCACTAAGGAATTCTAACCACATTCTCTGTCATGCATTAAGATTAAGTTGGGTGAAGATGTACTTGAGCCCTAAATGATTTGTCTTTAACTCAAAGGGCTTACCCAAGAGGTAGTGCCTCCACGTCTGGAGTGTGTGAACAATGCTAGCCAAGTCAAGATCATGAGGTACATAGTTTAACTCATGTTGTTTTATCTTTCTGGATTCATATGCCACCACTTGTCCATTCTGCATCAACACTCCTCCCACACCTTCACCAGAAGCATCTGTTATAACTGTGAAATGACCTTTTGGATCAGGTATGGTCAGAATAGGTGTTGTCATAAGCTTTTCCTTTAGGAGTTAGAAAGCTTTCTCACATTTGTCTGTCCATTCAAACTTCTTACCTTTCTTCTGTAATGAGGTTATTGGTGTTGCAATTGTCAATAATCCTTCCACAAATTTCTTGTAATATCTAGCTAGCCCCATAAAACTTCTAACCTTAGTTACATTTTGTGGTGCAGGCCAGTCCATTATCACTTTGATGTTTTCTAGATCTACCACTATCCCATTCGTTGAAATTACATGGCCAAGATAGTGCACTTTACTCTGGTAGAACGTACACTTAGATAATTTTCCAAAAAGTTTACACTCTCTCAAGTGCTGCAAGACTATCCTCAAGTGTTTGTCATGCTCCTCTACCGACTTAGAATAAATCAGAACGTTGTCCAAGAAAACTAACACAAATTTGTCCAAACAATCCCTTAACACTTTGTTCATCAAGTTCATTAATGTTGCAGGTGCGTTAGTTAACCTGAATGGTACTATTATGAACTCGTAGTGACCATAATGAGTTTTGAATGCAATCTTAGAGATATCCTTGTCCTTAATCCACAACTGATGGTAATCGAATCTAAGATTTATTTTGGAGAATAACTTCGCACCCTTCATTTGATCAAATAATTCATCTATCCTTGGAAGTGGATACTTATTCTTTATCGTCGCATTATTGAGCATTTTGTAATCAATGCATGACCGCAATGGTCCATCCTTCTTCTTTATGAAAATAACCAGTGTGCCCCAAGGTGACACACTAGGTTTGATGAACCCTTGCTTCAACAATTCTGCCAATTATGCCTTAAGCTCATACAGTTCTGTTGTTGTCATTTTGTAGGGTGCCTTAGACTATGATTATGTTCCAGGTACAAGATCTATTAAGAAATCAAATTCCCTTTTTGGTAGTAGTTTTGTCAATTCATCAGGGAATACATCCTGGAACTCTCTAGGGATATGATATTTGTCAAAGGACGGTTCCTGGTTATCAAGGTCTCTTATTTTGACTGCATAGATTCAACAACCATTTCTTTTAAGCTTTCTTTAATTGCATGGTTGAAATTTGTCTTAGCTTAAGGTGTGTCCTAGAACCAAGAATCTCTACCCAATTCCCAAAGTCATCAAGGCATTTCAGTACTTTTTCTTCACAGTTTACTAAGGACTTGTGCTCAGATAGCCAATTGATTTTGAGAATCACGTCATAAGATCCTAAAGGTGCAACATAAAGGTTGACTTGCATTTGGAAAGTTGGGAGATCTAATTCACTGCATACTAGACATGAATCTACTCTCTTCTCTACACTATTACATTATTGCACCATCCAAGAGTTTGTCATGTGTCTTGGTTTTACAGATAACTTTGCTACAATTTTATGGTCTACAAAACATTCTATAGCTCCGGTATCAATCAAAATAGAAATTGGAAGGCCAAAGAGCTTATCAGATAATTGAATGGGTGTCGCTTGAAAATCTACTTGATGCTAGTCTACAGCTACATGAAATTGGTGTTGTGGAACTCTTGGCCGATTCCCATCTCTTTGGTTTGTTGTTTGTTGAGGACACGTGCTAGCATAGTGCTCTCCTCCACATGTATAACATCTGTCGCAGGGTCCTCTAGGTCTAGCTGGCATCTCTCTTCTGTTATTGTTACCATTGTTACCAAATTTGCCTCTCTTATTATTTCCACTTTGATTTCCACTGTTCCTTTCCTAAAAATTGTTGCCTCTTTTTAGATTCTGAATTTGACGTTTGTTGTTTCCTTGATTGTTGTTGCTACTCTAATTATCACTATCACCCTGGAACCTCTTATTTCCATATTTCGTATCTCAACTCTTACGGTAATTGGCAATCTATTGCAATTTCTGCTCTTGCTTAGTTGCTTTCTCAAACACTTCATCCATGGTCAAGGGGTTAGGAATATCTACCTCTACCCCAATTTGTGGTCTTAAACCCAAGATAAACTTTCAGATCCCGAACCTCTCATCCAGCTGGTATTGTGGAACATACTTAAGTAGGTGTGAGAATCTCTCCCAATACTGAGTCACTGTCATACCTCCCTGAGTTAGGTTTTGAAATTCTGTCATCGTTTTATCAAAATAAAGTTGTGGTAACCACCTCTTCCTAAAGAGTTCAAGGAAGCAGTCCCACATTACTACTCCAGGTAATAGTTTCTTTTCTACTTTTTCATTATCCCACCAGGTCATTGCTTCCCCAGTAAACTGGTAAGATCCCCACATTGCATTAGTTTCCTTGAACAAGTTTCAAAGATCATAATATTTTTCCATCTCTACTATCTATGCCTCATCTTTGTCACCAATGGTCTTACCATCGAATTTAAGAGGGGCAACCTTTTTAAGGTCTTTTCCCAACTCCTCTACAATTATGTCCCGATTGTTCACATTTGCTTCACCTTTTGGGCCTCGTGCTTCTTCCCTCTATTCTGCATCTCCCTCATTCTCATTCTAATTTCTTCTCATCCCTTGGACTTCCTGGTCAAGATTGTTCATTCGAGTCCCTCGTTGAGTTAAGAGAGCAAGGATTTGATCCAGCTAGTTATTATGTCCATCATTGTTCTATCCATTACTATTCTGTACATTATTATTGTTTCTGTCACTTCAGTTCCCTTCATTGTTTCCATCACTTCAGTTCCCTTCATTGTTTCCGGCATTGTTCCCTACATTGTTTCCTTCATTGTTTCCTACATTTTGCCCACTTCCAGATCCGAAGGTAGCTTTCCTACGTCTAGAGCTCATGTTGATTGATCTGCAATAAGTTTACAACTTAGCGTAATAGTCCAAAAAGTCCTAGTGTAGAACCTAGTGCTTTGATAACAAATGTAAAGTACTAAATTCCATCACATACATAACCAAAGTAAAAGTAACTGCAGTTACACTATCAAGGAAAAGAGATAGGTTTACTATTTATTGTCAAACACAAGATTTCATTCATTGATATAGTATACAATCATGTTACCATTCATCTTACTGAAATACTATTATGGAGCTCCATGAGATAACATATACAAGTTTTAATAATGGCTTATTCACCTTACAATTCGTTTTGGTTCAATGAAGTAATACAAATGTCAACATATACAAGTAGAATCCAATATATATAGATCAGTCCTTGACCACCATCAACCATCTAGTCATCTGCTACGTCAAAGGACAAGAACATGGTTCAGGCACTTTTCCACCCAACCATGAAGCTAATGCTTCTCTGGTATTCTTCAGACTTGAAGAATGCCCAACCCTGCATGAAGGTCCTAGCAACCTGTAAATAATTGGCAGGGTGGAATCTGGTCAGTGCCTATTAACCTACATGCATCCCTAACTTGAATGCAACATCACATTAATAGGATATGGCAGAGAAAATAATAAAATAATTAGGCATACAATCCATATGTTTCAATGGTACACTTGTCTATTTCAATGTCAAAAATTACCTTTGGCCAAAGTATGAAATCATTTAATGGTGTGTAGACCTTGAAAAAGAAGACCTACTTCTCTATTATACCCATATTCAACACCCATCCCGGAAGGTAACTTTCCAAAAAGTACAAAAGCATAAAAAAAAGTAACCATTCTCTTTCCAAAATACATTTTACGGAAAAATAATAACTCATTTCATTCGTGCAATAATACAAGAATAAATAATTCATTTTTGTTATGAATTCAGTAACTATTTGTTTTCACATGTAATTAATTTTCTTAGCATGTTGCACAATATAATTCATACAAGTATAACTGTTTAGTTCATGAATTTGATTTGTTTCTTCATTTTTTTGTAGGGTAAAATACAGAGATTTTCAGTCATATAGTAAAATGGATACTTTCAACATGTATGTTGTCGAGTGGTGAGTATATATATATATATATAAGGTTTATATATTTATTTATATATACTCATATTTATCAGCATTCAGCTCTATAAGTGAAGTAAAAGAAAAGATTCACTGTTCCTTATCAGTCTCAAGATGTTAGCTTGTTGTTCACTAATAGTTTTAATGAAAAATTCAGTCCAATAGAAGTTCTCAAACACCCTTACAGTAGAGGACTCATAAAAAGAGTTGAACAATAAACTAAAATCAGTGCTCAAAGAAATTTTGACAGCAACATTTAGCTGCTACAGATGGACAACAGTATGATTTTGCCAAAAAGAGTTTTTTTATCAGCATGTCACTCAATTTCTGGGTGATTTACAATAGTAGCAGTGATTTTTCAAGAATTTACAAAGTGTTTTCCTATGAAGACCGAAGGGTATTCATCATATGCATGAATACATAGGTGTGTGTGTGTGTGTGTGTGTGTGTGTGTGTGTGTGTGTGTGTGTGTGTGTGTGTGTGTGTGTGTGTGTGTATCATTCATAAAGTGTTGGAAACCAAATAAAATCAAAATTTGGTCCTTTTATCATGACCACAAAGTAGTATTACCAGTATCCAAGGAAAGAAAATTAGGGAACTCTTCAGGTTTTAGTTGAAGGTTTTAGATTCAGAGAGAGATTTAATAGGGCATAGCCCTGCTGGTTGTACCAAGCGTGGGAAGGCCTAAATGGCCTCCCACGACCCCTAAAGGAGGAACTATGGGCTATCATTTAGGTAGAACCACAGTCTTTGCCTTTAATTTTTAAAGACTTTCAAAAATAAAAAAACTTCCTCTGCCCTAAATCTCATTTCCAGTGGTAGATTTACATGCTTGTAAGTTTTTCAATCACAAAAAAAACACAGATTCTTCATATATTTGCCAAATCATCAAAAACAAATGGATTTTAGAGGAACCTATTTGGAGCTTGCAAAACCCTTCAAATCTGGTTGCCTTTCAACTCCAATGCCCTCCTTCCTCTGTATGTTGTGTGTTGTGTTTTTGCCTCTGTTTTTCTTGTTTTTATTCTCCTTTCAACTCTATTTTTGCCCCTCCAATTTTAGGGCGAATTCACATGCCTTTCTTTTCTTTTTGTTAACTTTAGTTTTTACCCTTTGATTCCCTTGGTTGTGTCCAATTTTATGCAACTATTTTTAATAACTTCAAATATTAATATAAAATGCATGCATTCTATTTTTAATAACTTCATATTATATTAAAAAAACAAGTATGCAACGCATCTTTAATTGAATATATATAAACAAACTATTGTATTCATATGAAAAGGATAAAGAGCTTTTCATAGTGAAATCAAGATGACATAAAATACAAGGCATGCATAATTTAATTACCGTTAAATTTGAAAACAAGTAATTGTATAATCAATTCTAACAACCATACCATGCATATGAAACAATTTGCAAAGAAAGACAACAATCACATTCATTTATTCCTATACCAAGAATGCCAAGCAGATAGTCACACAATGGAAAAACAATTATGTAATACGATTTCTACGTGAGTGTGTGTGATAGGCACCAGACATAACCCATCCAATTGTTGACAAACGGCTAGGTCCCCTCTACCTGAAACATGTTCATGCTTTCGACAAAACCTACAACCAATTCCACTCATTTTCCATGGTCAATAGGTTAGTTCCATAAAAACATAGCCGAAGTGACATAAAGTAACTGAATCATAAGCTCAATAGTGTATCATCATCATATTTATTTAAAATAAAGCATCATCAAATAGAATTCAATAGTTTTCTATGCATTAACATAAATGAAATCAATCCCAAAAGTTTGAGACGTGACACCACACCACAAAAAAACAAAAATAAAAATGGTGTGGGTTCCCAAGAAAAAATAGTAAATACTAATGAAGTATCCAAATCCTAAAAGTCCCAAACATCCTGCTCCCCATCAAATCCCACAAATCCTAAGTCCATTTGGGTTCCTAAAACCCCAAATTGGCCATCCAAAAATCCTCTATCCTGATCCCCATTACTCCCCACACCACATCCAAAATATAAGCTTCAAAATGCATCATGATGTGTGCAAACGTTGGTCTTGGTTCTTCTCGACCCCACAACATTCCACACATACCTTCATCTCCCCGCCTTAACCCTTTGTTTATTTGGTTTCCTTTGTGTTTATTTGTATATGGTATCTAGTTTAGCGCATGCAGTTCATAGTTCAACACCTTCAACATCTTTGTCGGTGCATGCGGTCTCAACTAACCTTTTATTTTATGTTTGATAGTGTTTCTTGCAGGTTAGCGCTTCTGGTTCACTGTTTAACACCTCGGGGTTCTCTGTTAGTGCTAGAGGTGTCTCTATCAGTGCTTCCAGTATCCTATTTAGTGCCTCCTATTTCTCTGGTTGTGCCTGAGGCTCGTGG
Source organism: Cunninghamia lanceolata (assembly GCA_027924645.1). Classification (NCBI taxonomy): domain Eukaryota; kingdom Viridiplantae; phylum Streptophyta; class Pinopsida; order Cupressales; family Cupressaceae; genus Cunninghamia; species Cunninghamia lanceolata. Next base: position 9,186,793 of record BSBN01000536.1, read on the forward strand.
ATCAACACATCAAGTTCTCAGATCAGCACATCTAGTTCCTAGATCAACACTTTTGGTCTCTGCATCTATTCTTTATTTTTTGGACTAAAATCTAAGGTTTTTGTATCATTTTCTCAGGGTTTTTTCTCTAGGGTTTTGGTGACATGCTTCATATCTAACATCATTGATGTTTGAGTATCTGTTATTTGGTAGATTTCCTCCTATACTGACCTTCTAAAAACCCTAAAAATCCTCATTTCTGCCTGATTTTGAGTTGTTTGCAGGTTAGCGCCTAAAAAACCTAGATCAGTGCCTTAGGTCCCCAAATTAGTGCCTCTGGTGATCAACACATTTGGTTCTCGGATCAATGCAACTAATTCCCAGATCAACGCATTTGGTTCCTGGATCAGTGCATTTGGTTCCTGGATTAGCGCATTTGGTTCTTGGATCAGTGCATCTAGTTCCTAGATCAACGTATTTGGTTCCCAGATCAACGCATTCAGTTTTCTAGCTTCAAACAGGTATAAATATGTAGTTTAGCACTTGTGTTGTTTATCTTAGTGCATTTGGTATCTCTGTTAGCACCTCTAGTACTTCTATTAGCGCTTTTGACTAATCTAAATGGTTTTTAATCTATGGTACTAATCTAATCTATGTAGCTTTAACCTAATTATCCAAGGCATCTATCTAAAACTACTAACACTTATTTTATAGCCCCGTTGTCAAAGAGATCTCTCTTTCTTACTAGTTTAGTTGTATTTAATTATATTAGTGGGAAAAAGAACTTGTTTTCTATGTCTTTAGGGTCTTGATTGGACGTATGCTCTCCCCTCGCACCCTTGGGTGATCTTAGGGATCAAAAGTCCATCATTATCCTTTTTTTGTGTGTTTATCATTGTTAATCCTAAGGTTCACTTAGGTGCGTATACTCTCCCATTGCACTTTGTGCGAACTTGGGGATCAAAAGTGCCAACTGTAATCTTTCCCTTTAGGAGGCCTACTAGGGGATTTCATCACCCCTACGGCCAACCTAAAGCATGCGTATCGGTGGGGTATATCAATGGGGGGAGAAGGAAACTTGTTCCCCAATCTAGTCACGTTGTCATTGGGACAACCTTGGGGCCCTGGGTGATTCCAAACACAAGGTGAGGTGTCATTCGCTTAATCACTTATGCCACATCCCTTCAACGAGCTAGTATTCATGGTTTGTGCCTCACATACCTAGCGTATACCAGGGACCTCTTGGCTATATGAGATCATAATGCACCGGATACCAGTTAGGCCTGGGAAGTTACTCACTGCACAAGCCACATTGATTTTATTGCTAAGTGCAAATGCCCTCTAGAAATGGGTGTGCATGTCGTGTATGCTCTCCCCTAGCGCCATAGAGCAATCTTAGGTGATCAAAACTGGTTAGTTTCCTCCTCATGGGACTTGCACGTTACGCCTAAATAAAGGTAGCGAGGTGGGCATATGATATTATACACTCCTATCTTACTAAATCTAGGGTGTCGGTGTGTATTGTGTGTGTGTTCATTTGCATTAGCTCAATCCAACCCATCCTTTGCAAACCCATGCACATGTGTGAAAAAATCCTTTTGTTTGCAAGTGGCCTAAATTCAAGCTTTAAACCATTGAAACACCTTCGTCCTTCATCCAACTCATCCAATTATATTCAACCTCATCTAATCTCCATTAAATCCATTTTATCCTAATCACCCATCTTGTCTAAATCATACATCAGTCCACCTATCTTAACCTTCCCAATCATTCTGACGCACATCACCCTCTTAATCATCCTACACATTACTTCCATGTCCAATTATCCAATCTTATCCTAATCATTATCCTATTCATCCAAATCATCCTCCTAATCCATCATCATTCGACCCTAATCCCAATCAATTTGCTAAGTCGAGAAAAAGGTTCTAATCTTAATCCATTATCCACCTCATCCATTTCCCAAGTAATCACCATTATCCTCATCACCTCCCACCAATTGAGCTTACCCCCATTCCATTATTTGAGCTTAATCAAGTCTATCCCAATCCACTTCATCCTTAATCATAATCCATCTTCATCATCCAATCATAATCCATTTCATCCCTAATCTTAAGCCAACCCATCTCTATAATCATCCATATTCATCCACCTCATCATCCTAATCATCTATCTTATCCATCTCATCTCCTAATTCTCTTACACATCATCCATAGTCATCCTAATCATCCATCCTTATCCATATCATCATTCAATCATCTTATCACTTTAATCCACATCATCCAATCCAATCCTAATCATATCCGCCTCATCCTTAATTATCCACATCAACATAACCCCTATCCTATTCATTTCCCAATCATTCAACTTATCCAAATCATATCTCACCCATCATATCCTATTCATCCCAATCATTGTAGTCATCCATTCTATCTACTTATCATCTTTAATCTAATTCATCGTCATCATATTGATCCAATTCCCTTATCCACTTGATCACATTTCATCCAATCCTAATCTAATCTATTTATCCCTCATACAACATCAATCATCCATCGTCCATTATCCATTCCAATCAAACATTCCAACCTCTAATCCTTAATCAAAAAAATATCATTTGAAAATAAAAAAGTTGGTTAAGGACTTAGTCTCCTTCATACCCCATAAATCTTTCATCCAAAATCCCTATCACAATCATCCACATCATTATCAGAATCCCTCACCCTTAAAGGATCATTGCCTTAATCCACAATCATCCATTTCCAATCCATCCAATCAAAAATCAAGACCTTAGTTGATCATTATCAACCTTTATCCAAACTTGCTTAAGAACATTAGTCTATCTTAAGTCATCCAATCAAATCTCATCAATTCCTACTTAAGAATGTAATGCTATCTTAAGTAGAAATCAAGTCAACCCAATCAACTCTCTTGCTTAAGCTCGTTAATCTACCTTGAGCAGAGAGAATCATCCATCCTTCAAATCAAATCAAATCAAATCATTCCAAGGTATTGAAATTTGATCCCTAACCTACATCACAATCATCCATTATCCTACATCATCTCAAATCCCTCCAACAACATGGAACTTTATGAAGCAATACAACAATTACAAAGATTTAAACATATCTATGAGGATTTTGATCCTATCACTAAGGAAAATTGCAAAAATGTCATTAGTGATATCCCTCTTGCACATCTCATCACTGGGGTTTTCCCTAATCCTATCACATTAACATCACCATCCCCAAACATCATTCCAAAACCAAATTATCAAGTCATGCACCCATATCTAAACATCCAAGAATTGGCTAGCACAAGTCATACCCATATACCTAAGATATACCATATGACAAGGGAAATCAAGTCTACCCCTGCCTCCATATATCCCTCCATCCATGTCTCAACAACCATTTTCCCATGTGCATCCCCCATCTTACAATCCATCAATCCCTCTAGTCCCTCCACCATAATATCCCTCCAATCCTATCAACCTTAATCCATCATCCTATGTACCTCACAATCCATCAATCCCTATACTCCCATCACCATATCCCTCCAACCCTCCTACACCTGACCCTTTGACTCACCTTATCCTAATCCACTAATCCTTATCATCCATCCACCATCTAATTCACCATATAATCCACCTCCAAACCTTCTAAGTCCCAATCTGTCAACCAAAGAATCCTTGAAGGATCTTCCCCAAAGAATATTAGCAACTAACAAAAGCAAAAGAAAAGCTATGGAGTCCTCCAAATCTACTCGTCCTATGTCATGACCCTCTAACACAAGTAGGCCCAAGCCCACTAATCATGAACAAGAGCTTCCAAGTAACATACCTATCTCTCCAACACCATCGTGTAATCGAACACCTATCCTAGAGACTACCCAAGAACCACCACTATATAATCCCATCACTCACCTGCTCGATCCTTATCCTAATCCTACAACATCTGCAATCATTATCCACCCATTATATTATCCACCTCATGCCTCTCCTAATACATCAACACAATCCAATGGCTATTATCAAGGAATCAAACACCATCGTGCAATCCAACACCTACCAATCCCATTGAAGAGTCTCCTACCATAAGTGCAAGTCAAGAACCATCATGTAGCCATGTTTAGGAGCCCATCCAAGAACCTATCACATCCATCCAAGTCACTTTCACTTCCAGGAAAACACATGAGGTATGCCGAGAGTCAAATCCAAAGCATGTTGAAGCATCAACTTCCTATCCTAATCATGATCTAAGCATCCCATCTAATCCCATCCCCGATCCCCTCCCATCTAGTGATCAACTTATCCACACTGACCCTATCCCTGATCCCACAACACCCCTATTGATCCCACACCACCTTCTATCACCCCTTTATCACTCCCCATTGATCCTTTACGACCACATACCAATCCCATTACAAATTCTCCCTCTTACCTACTTAGACAAAAAACCTTCATCCGTGGTGGCTCTCTCATAGAAGGCAAACAAATTCCATCCACCACCTATCTTTTCCCAACAAATATTGGACTCGCGTCTTTTTTCCAAAGCACTAAACATCCCATTGCACGTCGCATGCTCCAAAATATGAATTATCAAGGAAAAGGTTTAGGCCTTCATGAACAAGGTATCTTGGAGCCCATCCACACCACATTCTATACATGATCACATGGCCTTGGCTATAAATCCCAAGAAAACAATCCACCCATGTTGGTGCCACCCACACACCTCATAAAGCCACTCTTTATAATCCCAAACCTGGTGCACCTCATCGCACCTCCAATCATATGTTGTCATCCCTCCTCCATCGTCATATCATTCACAAAAGCATGTGACCGTACATATCCCCCCATCAAATTTACCTCCACTCCTCCCAACTCCTAGTATCCCTATCTTCAAATCCCCTTATCCTCCCATCCTTCCAACTCTTGTCCATAAATCCTCATCCCATAATCCCAATCCCCTAAAATCCTTCATCATGTCCAACAAATGCACACATCAACCAAACTTGAAGCTATCACAAACGCCATGGGATTCAAAAGTAAAAGTTTGGATGCCTCCATGTATAAAGTGAAAAATCTAGAAAAGCCTCAAGATCATCATGTTATAAGACATCGATACATAACACCAAATCAAAAACCCAAAAGGTTACAAATGCCCACACCACCAAAAACAAAAATAAAAATGGTGTGGGTTCCTAAGCAAAAAACAACAAATCCTAAGGAAGCATCCAAATCCCAAATATCTCGCTCCCTATCAAATCCCACAAATCCTTAGTCTATTTGGGTCCCTAAAACCCCAAATCGGCCATCCAAAAATCACCTATCCCGATCCCCATTATCCCCACACCACATCCAAAATATAAGCTTTAAAATGCATCACGATGTGTGCAAACATTGGTCTTAGTTCCTCTCGACCCCACAACATTCCCACATACCTTCATCTCCCCATCTTATCCCCATTATCCCGCATATCTTCCCCATCACACCCCTATGGTCCATGCTTTTGCATAATCCATAATCCACATCATAATCCACTATCCACCATCCATATCATGCAATCATCTACCAACATCCATGCGCATAATGTTATTTCACATGGTCCAAGTGTGACAACTATCCAATATGGGACAATACTCTCCTTGTTATAGAAACAAACACTAGAATCCCCATCCCATCCAAATATCCTAAAAAAAAAGAAGCAAAAATAAAATAAAAATCAAGGAAAAAGCAAAATAGTAAAGAAAAATCATTTGTCCAATGGTGAAAATCACTCCTTGTGGCACCTTGGGCAAGTACCATGATGAAAACCCCTTGTGGGCATCATGTGTAATCCATTTCCCATTCATTGGTATCCCATACTTGGGGGCAAAACTATGCCCTTCACCCACATCCATAATATCCTTTTACATATCTTATCCACTATGTATCCTTATCCTATCATATTCCTACCCGCCATCTTCATATCGATCGTATCATCTCCCATCCATCCTATCTACTATATCTTCCTCCTTATCCTATTGCTATTAGATCTTGATAAAGATAAGGGAAAAATATCAAAAACATGCATTGGACACCTCTCGACATACGTCCATTTCCAAGAATACCCTCCATTCATCCATCCACTACAAAGTCCATCCATCCCTTCCAAGCATTCGCCCATCATACAAAATCTTAAGCATCGTACCTAGAGTGGGGCATATGATTCCTATGCAACATAATCTTTGGAGATCATCTTGAACCCCTCCATCCATCTATCACGTATCCCCCATCCTATCCCTTATCCCCGTGTATCCATCCATCTATCATGAATCTCCTATCCATCACTTTCCATCACCAATCCATCTTATTCCAATCCTACCTTCACCCTTACCTCTAGACTTGGTGTTCCCTCATCATTATTATCTAGCACCTAGGACATCCAAACACAATCCAATGCACCCACCCCGTAATAAAACCATACCCCATCCAAATCACAAAACCTTAAAAAAAAAAACACAAAACCTTCAAAAATCCAAAAAAAATACAAAACCTTTCAAAATCCCAAAAAATTAGAATATACTAAAAATCCAAGCAATAAACCCAAATTTAACCAATCATTAACCCATACCAAACTAGCCAAGCAATCTATCCAATAGTTTTGGGAAAAAGCCTTGCTACAAACCTGTCAATCATTTCATCAAACCCCATCAATTCTTGCTTAAGAACATAAGGCTATCTTAAGTATATAAATCATCTATCCATATTGGTGTTGTTCTTTGACCAACAACACTATCTTTATCCATCAATCTTGGTGTTGCTCACATGGCCAACAATATTAGCCAAACAATCCAATCCATCCATCATTAGTTTTCAACTTGACAGGGGCAACGACTTTATTTTTCATACATGCTTGCTTGTTGGTGTGCACTATCATTTCATCTTGCACATTTGTATTGTATTTCATGTGTTTGTTGGATGTTCTTATTACTCCAGCTAATATTCATATCTTGTGTGTGTTGGAATAAGATTTTTGCATGCCATATGTCCTTTGCATAGATAAGGATTATATCTTTTGTGCATTAGGACTTTAATGCTCTAAGTTTACTTCCTCACATGTCTAGACAAGATTGTATTACATCGGGCATAAGAACACCCCTTTGTTGGTATCAAGTCCTTGCATCATATTGTCACCATGACATCATGGTCTACCTTATCATGTTGCCCGATGATATATGTTGCTTGTGGCCTCATTCGGTTGTCTCATCACAATATCCACCAAGGTTATCAAATGCCTAGAATTGTGCTGGGTCATCCATATTTATGCATGAGACACATCATCACCCTAGTCTCTATACCTTGGTGCATAAGGTCTAGTGCTATATCAAAATAAAAATTGCTCTCACTATATTACAACATAATTCTTCCTTCATTCAATCCATCCCTTATCTTCCCTCCCCCTTAACCAACCTATTCATCCATTTCGAGAGTACGCCTGTGTTCTTGTAATCCACCTACCCTCTCAAGGGGTCATCACCTTCACCATCATCCCTAAACCTAATCCTATTCTTATAAACCAAAGTCTTTTTCTATCCAATCCAACACTATATTTTAAACTTCTTTGAAATAATGTTACTTAGTCGCAACACTATTTAAAAGAGGGGCAAAATGTAGACACCTAAAATCAACTGTGTCCTTGTTGACACCAACTAAACTCACTTTTGACATCTTACGACACCTTGTGTCATCTTGCAATGCCTTAATCCTTATGTCCACATTTATCCCAACATAATTAAATAAAGCATATTTATTTAACTAACTTATCCTTTTATCCAATAACCTAAATTAATTAAATAATTTCCCCTTTTATTTAGTTAATTTAACCTCTCAAGCCTTCATATCCCTATGTTAATTAAATAAACTTCATTTATTTAATTAACATCCTTTCCACTAGCTAGATTAATTAAATGAAACTTGTTTAATTAATCCTAACACCTCTCTAATATCATACCCATAACTAATTAAATAATCCTCATTATTTGATTAGTTATCCTAAACACACGTCACTATCCTCAACACTCCACTAATAAAACCAAATTTAAAATTCCTCCACTAGAGGACAAAAATCAGAGTCACATGACTACAACTCAATCTCCACCCTCCATTCATCTTTTAATCTTGACCCTCCACACATAAGGATGCCCTAGAAATCCTTATCAAGCCCTAATTCCTCTCATTCAACCCTCTTGTGACACTTGTCACAAGACTACAACTCCAATCCAAACCCTAATCCTCAAGCAACCCTAGCCATTGATCTAAACTTTCAATCCTAACCCTCCATCCTTTTACCAAAAAATTATAAATAGAACCCTCATCTAAGCCAGAAATCATCTCATCTCAATGTAATCTTATGCTGCCCAAATATCCTCTCATTCCCTTACATTGCCCTAATTTATGCTTAGTGAGAGCAACCTACATCATATCCTAGTCATGGAGTATAGCTAGAATGCACTGTGTGCATGCATTCTCCACTCTATCAAGGATACTTGAATGAAGGATATTCTTGAGGTATAATCACTTGTTTTGGTTTCCTTTGTGTTTATTTGTATCTCTTGCATTCTAGTAACTTCACTATGAATTCTTAGCATAATACATTCTAATTGTATAATAGTGGATCATGATAATAAACAAACATTAACTTTTCAAATGGCATTCAAAAAGTGATGATACACCTAGCAATGTGTATACCACAAAAACACAACTCTATGATTTTATTTATTTATTTTTGATCGGTAAGTGCAACCATGGAGGTTGCTCCTGTTTTATATATCAACCAAAAAAGCATGGTATGTGTTTTTGAATACAAAGTCTCCATTAAAATGGAGTATAATAGCCAAATAAATAGAAAATCCTGGTGTTGGGACAAAACTGAAGATAATAATTTCAATCTTATGTTTAAATGGTGGTTGGTACTCAGGTTTGTAATTCATCTCAACCCTATGTCAATCCGATACATAAACTTGTGAAAGATGTAATGGCTATATGCTCAAGGGCTGTAGGTAATAAGTTGAGTGAAATGAATGCAATTAAGATTAAAAAATAAGCTGCAACAACTAAGGTCTTATGTAACGATTTGCCCAAAATCTGTTACATATAAACAACACAATCTGCTACATGAACATAAACTATTCAGCTAGAGGAACTCTACTACACGTACATAAATTATTTTGTTGTAGAAAATAAGCTTGTAACTAATTCAATCTAAACTCACACTAACATATAATTAAAAATGTGCTTTCAAAGTCTATTTAAATGACAATTATCTTAAAATATCAATACAAATTACACTTCGCTAATTGATTCTTTTCTCATTTCACAATTCACACGTTTATGATAATTTTAGAACAGTTAACTACAACATATCATAAGAAATGAATTACAACAAACCACAAATACAATCTAAACAATTATAAAAGCAAATAGAGATTACTGAGTGTCCCAAAGAGTGGGCCCTCCTCTTGGTTGGTTGGGTGACGAGCTAAGTCATAGAAACACTTCCTTATATCAGAGCAATTATATTTTTTATAATATGATAATACATCTATTCTCTTTTACTTCACTAATGTTGTGGTTTATATAACGTACAACGCATAACTTATAAAAAGATTTAGAACGTTATGTTGGCCTTTGGCCTTCAAAACATAAATATAATTGAGGTAATCCAAACTTGGCTTATGGCCATAGTATCGCACCACAAATTCAAAATAGATTACCAAATGTTTTTCTTGTTACAACATAAAATAACAGAAAGCTAACTTTAGACAAAGGTCTTTAGCAATCCTCGTAATATAATCCACCACATGCCTTCAACTATAGGAAACCATTTTCAACCAAATAGATTAATACTACTAGAAATCAGTAGCTAAAGCGCATTTTATTCTACTAAAACATACTAAATAACTTCATTTTATATAAGTTAATAATGAAAAAGTAGGGAATTAAGGTGGAATTTAAATAGGTATAGGCATAAAAGGACTTTATGTTTTAAAAATCCAAATAGGTTTTTAGCCTATCAAACCCCCTCCCCACTTGAGGTTTTGCATGTCCTCATGCAAAATAAATTACTTACAAACTTATGGCCCATACTCCTTGGATGATGATATCATGGCTAGTTTCTACACAATTGTAATGATTTCATTATGCCATGAAGCCTTTAAATCCACTATATTCTGCTCATGCTCCTTTATAGATATGTAGGGATCTTGTGTTGTATCTTGCTCTTTGTTTTTGACCAACTAGTCTAGTTGATTTTTCAATCCTTGAATTTATTTTGTTTTCTACTGATGGGTTATAGAAATGTCTTGGAGCTGCCCCAGTAAGGCCTAATTTTTTAGTTTCAAGCTAATTTACCTTGTCCCTTAAGGTCCAAATTTCCTCTTTTGTTTACAAATTACGTTCTCGTAACTGGGTTGCTCCGAAGATGGAAAATATTCAAGTAATGTCAGTTTTAAGGTATGAATACCTTCTTTATATTGTTCTAAAATAGGGGAAACATTCAGCTCAGGAGTAGGGTTTTTAGCTTCCCATAGCTCTGTTATTTCCTCAGTCACTTGTATATCTCTCACAATGGCTTGACTAGTATCATCCACACCTGGTTCTGGTAGAAGGTTTTCATCTTCCTATGTAGGGGTATCTATTTGAGTGGCATTTTTTTCATCTAGAGAAATAGGGGGTTCAATGTCATTTGTGGCTCCCATGTGTTTTCTTATCTGTTGCTCTTTTTTCTTTTACCTATTTTGTCTTCGTTGTTCCCTACTAATGCGGTCCTTGCCCTTTAGGAGGGTGGTAGCTAAAACTTTCATGTTAGAATCAGTAACTTCTTTTGTTGTTTTAGCCATTGTACTTGCAACGACTACTAGGTCCTAATATTTGGAGTCTGATTCAACACCCATGTTTCTTTTTCTCTTTTCGCCTTCGTCTAGAGTTTGAGGAGTAGAAACTTCAGTTATTTTCCAAGTTCCAAATTCTAGGGCACCATGGCTTTCGACTTCAGGGATTTCCTCATAAATTAACATAGCTTCATGGGTTTCAGCTTCAGGAATTTTCTCATTGCGAGCTTTAGAAGTCGAGCCACTAGGTTGTTTCTCCTCTCCATCTTGAACAAAAATAGTCCAACTTATTGGTGGAACAACTAGTTGTAAACCCTCTATAACTGGTAATTTGATTAACCCATTATGAGAAAGGGAATTTTCATGCCCCTTTCTTACTTCTTTATACATCCTTTACAATAAATGGAACAAATAGTAGGGTACATTGGCAAGATAACTAGTACACAAATATCACGTTAATCTAAAATGGCGAGCAAAGACATAAGTGTACCTACCTTCACAGGTAATATACTGGATATTAAATTTTGCAACAACATCCCACGATTTAGGTAGTCAAGCTCGTTTCATGCCTTGGCCATGTACCATTTCAACTGATTCTCCGTGTTGCAGGAACTACTTCCGTAGGTGTTTTAAATCTTTTACCCTACTGGATCCTGTAGGGAAGAATGCTTCACTAGTTTGGGGTAACCCAGTGAATTTAGCAACCATTACACAACTTCCTACAGGACACGTGCCATTGTGCCTGACAATTTAAAAAAAAAAAAAAATTCTTATCGGCCTTTAATTCTATTATGTCGATAGGTTCCCGGCGAGTATGGGTTCCACCCATAATGTGTGACAAGAAGTTGATATTAACGTTGCAACATAAATGGTTGTACAATATAAATGGAAAGGATTGTAACAGTTATAGTAAAAATGGAAGGGACTATAATAGTTAAGAGATTAATGTGGATAGATGGAACAGAAAAATGAGAAGAAATGGATAGACTCGGGTAATAATATTTACTCTTGGGATATGAATCACAAGACTTCTTAAAATGATTGATTTGACAGTTCCCCAGTTAAGAGTATGATGTCATCCTAGTATATGCCATCATCATTAACTTATATAAAAGAAAATATTTAATGTTGTTTAAAAGAATAAAATAATACAAAAGTTTATTGATAACTCAAAACATAATTTGAGGTGGAGGTTATAGAATGACTTGTGTAGAATGATGTGGCGACGAACATGGCCCGATATGTGGTCCAAAGGTGTTTGTACAATGTGGAGGTCTTGTCATGAGTTTGAAGGTGATGTGATCAAATGTATTGGTTGATAATGATGATCCCAGCAACCTATGATCATATATGCCAATGATATGGGGATATCATACCATTAAATTGGAGACCGTTCACACATACTTCATCAGTATGGAGGAAAGACCCGTTCTAGCATGAAACCAACATGCTAACATGGGATGAAGTGTACTTCTACATTGCTAATGTGGAGTAGAAAGTTAAGTGCTGACTGGAGAATGCTCAAGGTTCTGTGTAGTGATAGGAAGAAGGCTAGCGACAAGAACTAGACTTCCTGTAGCCAAACTGCAAACAACCATACTGTTTTTATTTTTATTATTTTTAATTTTTGATTTTTTTTAATGAAATATGACCATTGGTAACCTAGTTTTTAGTTTCTTATCGCTTAGAGGTGCCAAAAAATTGATTTTCACCTCTAAGAGTTTTATTCCAATTACAATCTGCTAGAAACCTAGTTTTCAAATTGTAGCCGTCTAACAATGCCCAAGGGTTTTCATTGCTAGATTTTATTACTCTTTTTTTAATGGAGTACTTAGAAGGTACTCAAAGATTTGGCAAGAACTCTGTCAAACACATGGAGTTCCTTCTTCAAATTGGAAATAAAACTTTCTTTTGTGATAGGATGCTTGTATAACTTCAGACGATGGTCATTAACAATGAGGGTCATGCGATTGGAGTCCACAGTGCGAAGTTTGACCACACCATTATCGTAGACAACTTCAATCTCATAAGGTCCTTGCCATCTCGTATGAAATTTACCTTTGAATTCCTAAAAACCTGGAGTCATACAAAAGTGCCCAGTCTCCCGCCTGAAATGACGCTTACGAATGAAATGATCATGCCAAAGAGCATGTTGTTGTTGAACTAATTCTATGTTAAAGAGAGCCTCCTGGTGCATTTCATCTAAAGAATGAAGTTTCTCAATTCTTGCTTGATGCAGAGCCTGCATAGTAGAAGCTTACAAACAGGATGTCCAATACCCATTCACTCCCAGATTGCTTAATGGGTTTCTTTCAAATTCTCCTCAAAGTCCAAATGAGACTGGAAATGCACACTCTGGTTACTATCAGCAAGATATTTCCTTTGTCTTACTGAAGTAGCTCTCCCCTTGCCTATCGGCAAGACATTACACCATCGGTCAAGTTAAAAACTCCTTCGCCGATCCATCCCTCTCTCGCCGATGACCTTTCTCTATCGGCGAGACCACTAACTGTCGGTGCCACCTTTCTTCTTTTTGCCGATGATGTAACTCATGCCGATATATATATACTACATCGGCCAGACTTCTCTGTCGCCACCCTGATCGGCGGGACATGGACTATCGGCTAACACTCAAGATCTTACGCCAATACACCTTCTCACGCCGATGGCTTTGGCCAATACTACCATCGGAGAGACTTTCGCCATCGGGTGAACTCAATTTCTTTTTGCCGATGCCTTAACTCTCGCCGATACTTCCTTCATCGGCGACACGAATGAGGAACTATGCCGATGCCTTCAAACATACATTCTTGACTTGGTTTGAACCCCTGCCTGGTTGATGATACACATATAGATACAATTGACGAACAACACACAGACTCAAATGCTTCCTACAGCATACAGAATGAACTTAAGAACACGGATGTCATTCTTGTAGCAACATTATACACCGAGGAGGACTTTGGAGCGATCCAGTAATTTTAAACCAAACAAAATTGAACAAATGAAACTATTCTACAGATCCGTATCACTGATTTCGCATAAATCCGCCAGTGGAATGGATTTATCTAGTTAATTCGACCATAGAGACACAAAACTATATTCTATACCGACTCTACACAGAAGAAATGTATACACAGAATATCTACACTGGATATTTACCCAGTAGTCAGAATCTGGAAGGAAAATAAATTATAGAACTTCTATTCCTCCTTGATGTTCAGAAATTTTACATTCGACTCTTCAGAGATCAGACACAAAAAAAAAAAAAAAACTACCCCCTCGTCTACAAAAGGTTTTCTCCTTTTTATCTTTCCCAATGCGAGGGACTGACATTCTCCTCTGTTTCTAGGATTTTATCTTTTCAAAATTATAGGTGGAAACCCTTAATCTATTCCAAAGGACATCTGTTTTGCCTAAGACAGCAAAACTCTTAAAGCTAAGACACCTTGATTAACCTCCCCTTAATCCAAACTTCAGAAACTTCATATAGAAAATGCTAACATTACATTATAAACAGGAAATGCTAACATTGAATGAAGATGCTATAGATAACATGAAATGTTAAATTGAAATTAGTCTTCTTCTCCTTCCTCTTGTGTATATTGGTCCTGTTGAAGGGGTGCCCTTGCACCATACTCCCCGGGAGAAGAGATCTCAAGCTCCTTTGAGATCAGAGTTTGGAGGTCTACACCATGATTTGAAATCTGATCAGCAGTCATCCAAACTGCCTCTGAATCTGGTTGTCCTTGCCAGGCCACTAAGTACTGCATGTACTCTCTGTTTCTTGTTTTCTTGACCACTCGTGAGTCTAAGATGTGCTTCAACTTTGGTGGATCATGCTTAGGAATATCATCATCTGCTGCCTGCAATGGTTCCTGTTCTATATCTGCATTTGGCTTGTATGGAGTCAAATCACAGACATTGAAAATTGGTGACAATCCAAGATCAGGAGGAAGTTGGATCTCATATGCATTCTGTCCACACGTCTTTAAAATTTGACATGGTCCAATCTTCCTCTGCATTAGCTTGGTATACTTACCTTTGGGGAGCCTTTCCTTTTTCAAATTTACCCAGACCAAATTAGGAAGTATCGGCGAGAGTTAAGGCATCGGCAAAAAGAAATTGAGTTCACCCGATGGCGAAAGTCTCTCTGATGGTAGTATTGGCCAAAGCCATCGGCGTGAGAAGGTGTATCGGCGTAAGATCTTGAGTGTTAGCCGATAGTCCATGTCTCGCCGATCGGGGTGGCGACGGAGAAGTCTGGCCGATGTAGTATATATATATATCGGCATGAGTTACATCATCGGCAGAAAGAAGAAAGGTGGCACTGACAGTTAGTGGTCTCTTCGATAGAGAAAGGTCATCGGCGAGAGAGGGATGGATCGGCGAAGGAGTTTTTAACTTGACTGATGGTGTAATGTCTTGCCGATAGGCAAGGGGAGAGCTACTTCGGTAAGACAAAGGAAATATCTTGCTGATAGTAACCAAAGTGTGCATTTCCAGTCTCATTTGGACTTTGAGGAGAATTTGAAAGAAACCCATTAAGCAATTTGGGAGTGAATGGGTATTGGACATCCTGTTTGTAAGCTTCTACTATGCAGGCTCTGCATCAAGTGGTATCAGAGCTTGAGAAAGCTCTGGGAAAGGTTAGTGTGTAAATTTCATTCCTGAAGGTATTTGTTCCATCTAGCAGTAAAAGAAGAAAGCAAAATGTCAGAAGGAGAAGCCTCAAACACTCTTCCAGCAAAAATGACCAATGCTGAATTGACAGCCTTGGTGAAGAAGCAAATAGCAAAGTAGAGCCGATAGAGCTCAGAATCAGGAATTGAAGGAAAAACTAGAGAAGCTGAGGGAAAGAGTGGAGAGAGGGGAAGAAAACTCTGGTGAACATGAAGATGGGGATGAAGAGGTGACCCCAAAGCAGGAAGAGCTAGTGGTTCCTACAGACCAGAGACCCTTACTCAATGCCCTCAGGTCCATGGAAAGAAGGACCATGGATGTGAAAATAGACCTGCCAGTGTTCGCAGGAAAAATGGAACCTGATTCAATAATGGAGTGCATAGACTGCTTGAATAATTTCTTTGAGACAGAAGAGATACCAGAACACCAACGAGTGAAGATGGCTCAGTCCAAAATGAAAGGAGCTGTACTGACTTGGTGGAATTTCATCCAAGATGACAAGGTGAAAGAGGGAAAGAACAGAATTACAACATGGAAGAGAATGATGGCATTGGTAAAAGAGGCCTATGTTCCATTGGATTACAATATCCAATTACATAAGAGGAAACATAATTTGAAGCAAAAGGAGCTAGATGTCAGCTCATACATAGTAGAATTCATGAAATTGTGTGTAAAAACAAAGGTAAGGGAAGATGAGGAAGAGAAGGTAGCAAGATACCTCAATGGATTGAGATTTAACATCCAGGAAGACTTAAATCTACATAATCCAGATACAGTTCAAAAGTGCTATCAGTTAGCACTCAAAGTGGAAGAAAAACTAAAGAGAAGGCATGAGCAGAACCATAGAGGTAGGGGAAGACAGCAGAGAGGAGGCAGAAGTCCTTTTAGAGGCAGAGGATTTGGATACCAGAGTGAATCTAACCAAGAGACCAGCAGAGGAGATAATAGTCAAAACCAAGGAGGAAGCTACAATCAAGGGGGAAACTTCAGGGGCAGAAGACCACCATTCAGAGGAAGATCTCAGGGCAGAGGACCTATCAGATGTTACAATTGCAACCAAGAAGGCCATATAGCCAGCAGATGTCCAGCAAAGGCAACAAGTTTAATAGGAGAAAAGAGGATCAATCTGATCCAAGAATCTGATTGTCAGAGTGTAGCAAGCTCAAGCACTATTCAAAGTGTGAATGCTCCTAGCAGTTATGGGTATCCTGAGAATGGAGAATCTTTGATGATTAGGAGAGCAATGACCACCATGAAAGTGCCTGGAAAAGAACCTCCACAAAGGAAGTCTCTCTTCAGAACTACTTGCAAGGCAGGAGGAAAGGTATGTAAAGTTCTGATTGACTCTGGATCTACTGAGAATTTTGTATCCATTGAGATGGTAGAAAAACTTAAGCTTAGGAGACTGCCACATCCTTACCCTTATAAAATTTCATGGCTTACCCAAGGACAACAAACAGTTGTAGAAGAACAGGCTTGGGTAGAATTTCAAATTGGCCCATACAAGGATAGGTTATTGTTTGACATTGCCAAGATGGATGCTTGCCATCTCCTGTTTGGAAGACCATGGTAGTATGATTTAAAAGCATACCATGATGGTGTTAGGAACACCTACTCAATTACCAAGAATGGTAAAGTGATAGAATTGATACCATTAATGGAGACAGAGGTGGAGACAAAAGGAAAAGAGGTTAAAGTGATGATAGTAGAAGGAAGACAATTCATGAAAGAGATGGGAGAAGAAGGAGTAGATACACATGCTCTAATTCCTTGCCTAAAGGTAAACAAGGAACAACAGAAAGAAGTCAAGGGAGAAAAGAGACAAAAGTTCATAGACCCAGCTGTCCAAGAGTTACTGAACAAGTACAAAGGCATTAGTTCTGATGGGATGCCAAGTTCCCTACCACCTATAAGAGACATCAGCCATTGTATAGATCTGATCCCAGGATCTACACTTCCAAACAAAGTAGCATATAAGCTCACTCCAGATCAGAATACAGAGGTAGCAAGACAAATTGAAGAGTTGTTGAAGACAGGCCTAATTGGCAAAAGTTTAAGCCCATGTGCAGTACCGGCTGTACTAGCACCAAAGAAGGAAGGCACTTGGAGGCTTTGCACTGATTCCAGGGCGATCAACAAGATAACAATCAGGTACAGATTTCCAATCCCTAGGATAGAAGATTTACTTGATTGTTTAGGAGGTGCTAAATACTTCACTAAAATAGATTTAAAGAGTGGTTATCATTAGATTAGGATTAGACCTAGTGATGAGAGGAAAACTGCATTTAAGACAAATGAGGGGTTATATGAGTGGAAGGTCATGCCTTTTGGTTTATCCAACGCTCCTAGTACCTTTATGAGATTGATGAATGAGGTTTTGAGCAAGTTCATAGGTAAATTGGTCATAGTATATCTAGATGACATCTTGATTTTCAGCAATACGAGGGAAGAACACCTCATCCATATAGACTTGGTTCTCAAAAGGTTACATGAAGAACAGCTAATGATAAATTTAGCAAAGTGTCTGTTTTTGCAAGAAGAGATCATCTACTTGGGATTTGTTATCTCACATAACAAACTGAGAATGGATCCAGAAAAGGTAAGTGCCATATTGTCTTGGCCAACACCCAAAACTATGAATGATGTTAGAAGTTTCCATGGATTAGCAACCTTTTATAGGAAGTTTATAGAGGGATTTAGTCATATCTGTGCACCCATGCTTGACACTATAAAGGGAGGACAGAAATGCAAGTTTACATGGACAAAGGAGGCAGATAATTCTTTTGAAACATTGAAGAAGAAGATGGCAGAACAACCAGTTCTTGCATTTCCTGATTTCAGCAAGAATTTTCAAGTAGAATGTGATGCAAGTCATATTGCAATTGGAGCAGTACTCAGCCAAGAAGGTAGGCCTATTGCATTCTTCAGTGAGAAATTAAATGATGCCAAGAAGAGATACTCATCCTATGATTTGGAGATGTATGCTCTAGTCCAGTCACTTAAGAAATGGAGGCATTACTTAATGCCAAAAGAATTCATAGTGTTCATAGATAATCAGGCCCTCAGTTTCATAAACAGTCAAGAGAAGATGAACCATAGACACATGAAGTGGGTGGAAACTTTACAAGCTTTCACTTTCACACTCAAGCACAAGAAAGGGGTTAAGAACAAAGTAGCAGATGCTTTGAGCAGGAGAGTTCTGACCATAAATCAGATCCCATTGGAGAGTGTTGGGATTGATTCATTGAAGACAATGTATGCTGAGGATGAAGACTTTGGAGAGATCTATAAGGTATGTACTTCTTTCGGAGACAAATATCATGTTGAGTTTTCTGAATTTCTGATCCAAGATGGATTACTTTTCAAAGGTGGACAACTGTGTATTCCCAGATGTTCTATGAGATTGAATATTATTCAGGAAAAACATTGTGGGGCTCTGTCAGGACATTTTGGTCTTGATAAAACTCTTGATCTTGTAAAAAGGCATTACTATTGGCCTAAGTTACAGTCAAATGTGAGAAAATTTGTAGATGCATGTGTAATATGTCAGAAAGCCAAAGGAAGATCCACAAATGCAGGTTTGTATCAACCATTACCCATTCCTTCTAGGTCATGGGAGAGCATCAGCATGGATTTTGTACTAGGTTTACCTAGGACAAGGAAAGGATATGATAGTGTTTTTGTGGTAGTAGACAGATTCAGTAAAATGGCACATTTCTTGCCATGTAAAACCACTTATGATGCTTCATATGTCGCTGATTTGTTTTTCAAAGAGATAGTGAGAATACATGGTTTACCATTGAACATAGTATCAGACAGAGATGTGAAGTTTATTGGCCACTTTTGGAGAACTCTTTGGAAAAAGCTGGGAACAAATTTGTCTTTCTCATCAGCCTACCATCCTCAAACAGATGGGCAGACTGAAGTTGTTAACCGTTCATTGGGTAACCTACTCAGGTGTTTAACCAGGCAGCATGGAGCGAAATGGGATAATATCCTCCCACAAGTAGAATTTTCTTATAATGACACCATCAATCGGAGTACAGGAAAGTCACCTTTTCAGATAGTGTATGGAATTCATCCAAGGGGTATTCTGGAGTTGAGAGATCTACTTGTAGGAGAACCTATTAGTGCAGATGGTGAAGCTTTTGCTTCAGCTATTAAAGAAGTGCATGATCAGGTCAAAACCCAACTCCAACAGGCTACAACGAAGTATAAAACATGTGCTGACCAAAAGAAAAGGGATTTACAGTTTGCAATTGGAGATTTGGTCTGGGTAAATCTGAAAAAGGAAAGGCTCCCCAAAGGTAAGTATACCAAGCTAATGCAGAGGAAGATTGGACCATGTCAAATTTTAAAGAAGTGTGGATATAATGCATATGAGATCCAACTTCCTCCTGAGCTTGGATTGTCACCAATTTTCAATGTCTGTGATTTGACTCCATACAAGCCAAATGCAGATATAGAACAGGAACCATTGCAGGCAGTAGATGATGATATTCCTAGGCATGATCCACCAAAGTTGAAGCACATCTTAGACTCACGAGTGGTCAAGAAAACAAGAAACAAAGAGTACATGCAGTACTTAGTGGCCTGGCAAGGACAACCAGATTCAGAGGCAGTTTGGATGACTGCTGATCAGATTTCAAATCATGGTGCAGACCTCCAAACTCTGATCTCAAAGGGGCTTGAGATCTCTTCTCCCTGGGAGTATGGTGCAAGGGCACCCCTTCAACAGGACCAATATACACAAGAGGAAGGAGAAGAAGACTAATTTCAATTTAACATTTCATGTTATCTATAGCATCTTCATTCAATGTTAGCATTTTCTGTATGAAGTTTCTGACAGTTTGGATTAAGGGGAGGTTAATCAAGGTGTCTTAGCTTTAAGAGTTTTGCTGTCTTAGGCAAAACAGATGTCCTTTGGAATAGATTAAGGGTTTCCACCTATAATTTTGAAAAGATAAAATCCCAGAAACAGAGGAGAATGTCAGTCCCTCTCATTGGGAAAGATAAAAAGGAGAAAACCTTTTATAGATGGGGGGGTAGTTTTTTTTTTGTGTCTGATCTCTGAAGAGTCGAATGTAAAATTTCTGAACATCAAGGAGGAAAAGAAGTTCTGTAATTTATTTTCCTTCCAGATTCTGACTACTGGGTAAATATCCAGTGTAGATATTCTGTGTATACATTTCTTCTATTTAGAGTCGGTATAGAATATAGTTTTGTGTCTCTATGGTCGAATTAACTAGATAAATCCATTCCACTGGTGGATTTATGCGAAATCAGTAATATGGATCTATAGAATAGTTTCATTTGTTCAATTTTGTTTGGTTTAAAATTACTGGATCGCTCCAAAGTCCTCCTCGGTGTATAATGTTGCTACAAGAATGACATCCGTGTTCTTAAGTTCATTCTGTATGCTGTAGGAAGCATTTGAGTCTGTGTGTTGTTCGTCAGTTGTATCTATATGTGTATCGTCGACTAGGCAAGGGTTCAAACCAAGTCAAGAATGTATGTTTGAAGGCATCGGCATAGGTCCTCATTCGTGTCGCCGATGAAGGAAGTATCGGCGAGAGTTAAGGCATCGGCAAAAAGAAATTGAGTTCACCCAATGGTGAAAGTCTCTCTGATGGTAGTATTGGCCAAAGCCATCGGCGTGAGAAGGTGTATCGGCGTAAGATCTTGAGTGTTAGCCGATTGTCCATGTCCCGCCGATCGGGGTGGCGATGGAGAAGTCTGGCCGATGTAGTATATATATATCGGCATGAGTTACATCATTGGCAGAAAGAAGAAAGGTGGCACCGACAGTTAGTGGTCTCGCCGATAGAGAAAGGTCATCGACGAGAGAGGGATGGATCGGCGAAGGAGTTTTTAACTTGACCGATGGTGTAATGTCTTGCCGATAAGCAAGGGGAGAGCTACTTCGGTAAGACAAAGGAAATATCTTGCCGATAGTAACCAGAGTGTGCATTTCCAGTCTCATTTGGACTTTGAGGAGAATTTGAAAGAAACCCATTAAGCAATCTGGGAGTGAATGGGTATTGGACATCCTGTTTGTAAGCTTCTACTATGCAGGCTCTGCATCATTGCTTTTTGAGCATCGGTAAGATTCAAACCCAATTCTAAAGTAGTATGTAAAGTTTGATTTCAAACTTAACATGTAATACAACAGGTCTTACCGTAGAGAAGCTCATAGGGTGTAAGACCAATGGTGATCTTCCATGTTGTTTGATAAGCCCATACTACTTTTGGAAGTTGAGTTGCCTAATCTTTTTGATGAAGTGTTACAGTCCTGGTGAGAATGTTCTCAAGTTCTCTTTGGTGACTTCAACCTAACCACTGGCTTGTGGATGATATGGAGAAGACTTGCGATGTGGAATCTCATATTCACAAACTAAAGCACAAATTAGCTCAGATGTGAATTGTGGACCTTGACTAGGCACAATTTCCCTTGGTACACCAAACCTTATGAAGATTTCAACATACAAAAATTCAACTACCTTAGTATCCCATGCATGCTTCAGTGCCACAACCTCAACCCACATAGTAACATAATATGTGCATACCAAAATGTACTCCTTGTTTCTAAATGGAGGATTAATAGGTCCTACAAAATCTAATCCCCACTTTTCAAACGGTTCGATGCACAACTGAGGTTGAAGTGGCATCTCATCTAAATGTGTGGGTTGGCCCATGCGTTGGCATTTGTCACAATATTGAACATACTTTTTACAATCCTTGTGTAATGTAGGACAATAATCGAAAGTAAGGATCTTGTTGGCAGTGCACTGAGCTACAAAATGTCCCCCACCTGGTTCTGTATGGCATGATCAAAGTGTATTGAAGACATCATCTTCAACTACACATCGATGCATGACATTATCAATCCCAGCGTGGAAGAGAAGTCCATTAATCCAAGAGTATTGACCACTGAGTCCAACAAATTTTCTTTGGTCTCGAGGAGAGAAATGTGGAGGAAACTTGCAAGTGACTAAGTAGTTGGCAATATTCACGAACCAAGGACTTTTGATAGAGATTTCAAATAGATGCTCATCAGGAAAAGTATCGTCGACTAGAGTTGGTTCATTAACATTTGGTAACTTGGATAAGAAATTTGCAACAACATTCTCACGACCAGGCTTATCAAGTATAGCAATATCAAATTCTTGTAATAATAATAACCACCTAATGACTTGTTAGTGACAACAGGTTTATTCATCAAGAAACGAATTGTAGAATGATCCTTATGAACAAATACTTTATATCCTTTAATATAATGTTAAAACTTATTAATTACATACACAACAACTAAGAACTATTTTTCAATAACTGCATAATTTACCTCAGCGCCAGTGAAGTTTTTTCTTATGTAATAAATTGAGTAAAAGAGTGTACCACCTTTTTGTCCTAACACAACCCCCATCGAGGTATCAGAGGCATTAGTATGAATGTGAAATGGTAGCTCCCAATTTGGTCCTCATAACACTGTTGTGGTGGCAAGCTTTTCTTTAATGGTTTCAAAGGCATGTTGACAATCTTTATTCCAAGTAAAAGTATTATCTTTTCTTAACAACACAAAAAGTGGCGAGGCAATCTTACTAAAATTTTGAATGAATCTTCTATAACAAACGACATGTCCTAGAAAACTACGAACATCTTTTTGAAAAGTAGGTATAGGTAGAACCTGGATAATTTATACTTTGTTTGGATCAACCTCAATACCTTTGCAAGAAATGTAATGACCTAATACTATACTTTCAGTCATTAGAATGTGATATTTTTCATTACTGAGAGAAAGATTAGTATCTTCACATATCTGAAGAACTTTTTCAAGATTGTTCTTAGCTTCTTCATAAGTATTACCATACACTGTAAAGTCATCCACATATGCCTCAACACAATCATGAGTTAAATAAAAAAAATACTTAAAATAGCTCTTTGAAATGTTGTTGGTGCATTACATAATCTGAATAATAAAACATTATAAATGAATGTTCCCCATGGATAAGTAAAAGTAGTTTTGTCCTGATCATCCAGTGTTATCCTGATATGATTATACCACTAAAACCATCCAGGAAAGAAAATAACTTTTTTCCTGCAAGACTATCAAGCACTTGATCAATAAAAGGCAATGAAAAATGATTTTTTAGTTGCTTTGTGAAGAGCTCCATAGTCAACACAAATACGACATTTACCACTTTTCTTAGGAACTACTACCAATGGTGAAACCCATTGGCTATCTAAAATTGGATAAATGAAACCCATATTAAGTAATTTTTGCAGTTTTTCTTTAACAAATTCACGTAATATGGGATTGAATCTGCATTGTGGTCATCTCATTGGATGGCTACCTTCATCCATATAAATATGGTGAGTGCAAGTGCCAAGATGTATACCACACATATCTTGATATTCCCATGCAAACACGGCTTTATGAGTTCTTAACATTGAAATAAAATCATTTATTTGTGTTGTATTTAGCCATGGATTAATATTAAGTGTTCTTCCTAGTAAAACTTCCATTGCTCATGACTTAGTAGGTGTGGTTAAATCTACAACTATTGATTGTGAAGTAGATGGTAACAATGGATCAATTATTGATTGTCTATTTGGAATGGATGTTTCATTCAGCAGAAATGGACTATATAAACAATCATGTGGCAATAATCAATGAAATAACATAAAAGTTGTATCAATTGTGAATCACCAACTAAAGGAAATTTTCCAAATGGACAATTTCCATTTGTACAAGAACAAAAAAATAACCTCTCTAAAACATCATTTGAAGAATACCTGTTTTGAAATAAATTAGCAATTATGGCATCTTCTTCTGATTCTTGCAACCTAAAACTTTGATCAATTGTTAAGATAAGAAATGGTTCTTCAATGTCACTGTCAACCCATAATGGATCACCTGTTTCCAATAAGGGTTGTGCTGGTGGATATAATGTCAAATGTTTCTTTTGCTCACCATTAGAAATAATCATATTACCTAAACGACAGTTGATGAAAGCGTTTGTAGTGGTCAACTAGGGTTATCCCAGGATCAAAGGATATCCCCTAGCTTTATTTTAGGTTGCAAAACCATAAAGTCAATTGGATATTCCCATGAATCAATAGAAATAATTTCATCTTCAAGCATACCTTTAGATTTTACTAAAGAACGATCATCCATCTGATGAACTATAGGTGTAGGCCTCAGTCCTTGAAGGCATAATTTTTCTTTAGCTTCACTAGTCATAACATTTATATCAGCACCCAAATCAACAAGGGTATTTGGAAGAGAAATTTGACCAATACACACCTGAATCATTGGACTTCCAAGATCAGAATACTTAGGAATTGAAATATTACCTAGCATAAGATTTGCAAGTTGTCCAATGACTTAGACAATATTTGGATTTGTTTTTTTGTTTCCATGTACACAATTTCTAAATTGTTTTGGTATAGATAGGAATATCCTTAATTTCATGCTAAAGAGGAATTTTGACACGTATATTTTGTAATTATTTAACAAGATCAAATTTTGAATTAGAAACTTTCTTTTGAATAGGTTGAGAATGAAATTGATTTGGGTATGGAGGTGGTGTTAGTTGTGCCAAGGTTTTAACATGACTAGGTTGAGTTTCTTCAAATTCTTCTTGTGACTCTTCAAGTTCAGAGATTATAGGGGGTTTAGGCCTTTGGAGAGTTTGTCTTGACCTAAGTTGTAGTTCATTGATATCTAGTGTGTTGACAAGATAGGTTGGAAATCCAATCACCTCATTATTATAGATCGGTTGAGCCAACTTATTATTTGGATTGGGTCTTGGATGTGCGGGCATAGGTGTAGCCCTTGGTGGCTGAGATGGATTTGGTGGTGGATTATTGGATGTAGATCGTAGAGGTGGTAGAAGTTGTTGTTGTGGTTGTTGATATGGAGTAATGGCAGGTGGTATAGGATCATATGATGGATATTGTGGATAAAGGGGTTATGTTGCACTCCATGACTGTTGCCATGGTTGTGGAAAGGGCTGATGTCACAAGTATTGATTTGGCCATTGAGGATAGGATGGGGGGTTATTGCCAACCTCCATACCACCTAGGTGGGGTAGGATATTGGAAAGGGTCAAGTTGTCCACTTGGTTGACCCATAGAACTATAAGGTACATTATAGTCATTGATCATACCAGGTGGCATAGCCCTTGGCTGCCAAGGTCTTCTTTAAGCCATGAGATAAATAGGTTCCTCAATATACTCCATTTCTGCCATATCTAAAGGTAATGGTTGCAAAGATGTATTTTACTAGCATCTTCTGATGATGAAAATTTTGTCCTATTATAAGGGCATTCTTCACTAGTATGTCTCTTATGACAAGTGGGGCAGAAAATAGATTGTGCCTTTTCAACTTCTTCCTATTTCTTACGTTTATACAAAGTATCTATTTGTTTACCCATATGGATCAAAAGATCAGTTTTTAAATCATCAAGTAACATACCTAACTCTCGCTTGGTAATACCTGATGTGCCACCTTAAGAAGCTTGCCTACCAGAATAACTTCTTATAGATCGATGGGATCTTGAACAATTCCTGCAAATTTCACAAATCTCATCAAACAAAAGTTTAGAAATATCACCACCACATATAAGATTTAAAGTGTCAATGCAATCATCACTGATTCCTCTTAAGAAAAGCATTTTAATAGCTTCAGGGGATAGTCCTGTTTGTCATGATCTCTAAAGGCTAAATAAGAATTGTTCAAGAAAATCTTCTAGCATTTCTTCTTCTCATTGTGACATCCTAAAAATCTTGTCCCTGACTTCTTTGGTTTTGTAGTAATCCTGAAATTTCATCAAAAATCATTCTTTCATGTTATCCCATGTGTGAATAGAATGTCATCCAAGTCCCATGAACCATCGTAATGAACATCTTTCAATGTAGTCAGGAATGATTTGAGCTTTTGTGCATCACTCTAATAATCATAATTGTGACACAAAACATCAAATTCAAATAAGAACATATCAGGATCCTAAATAGAAAGACCTCAAAAATTTGGCAAAGTTGGATGAGGTATATTTTCATAGGCACCTCTTCTTCAGGATTCACAATAGGAAACTCAAAGGTTATAGGTTCATTATTAGCCATTTAGCTTGTTCAACTTCATGATTATGTTCATCACCCATGTTTTCTGATGACCATGGTGCCTAATGAACAATAAAAGATGAAGGACGTGGTTTATATTACCTTTGTACTTCTTTTCTATCACCACTTCTTATTGTGTATGATGCTTTAAATTGCTCTACAAGATTAGAAGCAACTAGACTAAGAGGTCTCCTTAATGATGTGAGTGATGATTTAGGTTTGTCTAAAATTTCCAATGGAGGAGTATTCGAGGATGATTCAAAATCTGCCTCTATTTGTTCACTTGTAGATTCTACAGGTATGGTGGTTAACTCAATGACACATTTTTCTAAGTCAGGTTCAACTTTCTTCTTTTTCAATAGTTTGTTCATAGGTTGTAGCTTAATCACTCATGTGGGATGCTTTTGTTTTGATGAGCTACTCATAACATGTTATTTTAATTTATGCATCTATATGAATTAAATAATGCAAATCAAGGGTAATTGCTTGGGCAAGGTCGACAATTGCGCGAACTTTCACCTTGACACACTGGTCCTAACTCAACATACTAGGATATCAGGCATTTAACACCTTTCCCTGACAATGGCACCAAAATGTTGGGACAAAACTAAAGATAATAATTTCAATCTTATGTTTAAATGGTGGTTGGTACTCAGGTTTACAATTCAATTCAACCATATGTCAATTCAAGATGTAAACTTGTGAAAGACGTAATGGCTATATGCTTAAGGGTTGTAGGTAATACGTTGAGTGAAATGGAATGCAATTAAGCTTAACAAATAAGCTGCAACAACTAAGGTCTTATGTAAGGATTTGCCTCAAAACTGTTACACAAACAACACAATCTGCTACAAGAACATAAACTATTCAGCTATAGGAACTCTGCTATATGTACATAAATTATTTTGCTACAAAAAATAAGCTTGTAACTAATTCAATCTAAACTCACATGAACATATAATGATAAATGTGCTTTCAAAGTCTATTTAAATGACAATTATCTTAAAATATCAATACAAATTGCACCTCACTAATTGATTCTTTTCTCATTCCACAATTCACACGTTTATGATAATTTTAGAACAATTAACTACAACATATTGAACAAGAAATGAATTACAACAAACCATAGATACAATCTAAACAATTATAAAAGCAAATAGAGATCACCGAGTGTCCCAAATAGTGGGCCCTCCTCTTGGTTAGTCGGGTGATGAGCTAACTTGTAGAAAAGCTTTCGTAGATCAGAGCAATTATATTCTTATAATTTGATAATATATCTGCTCTCTTTTACTTCACTTATGATGTGGTTTATATAACCTACAACGCATAACTACTAGACTATAAAAAGATATAGAACGTTATGTTGGCCTTTGGACTTCAAAACAAAAATATAATCGAGGTAATCCAAACTTGGCCTATAGCCATAATATCGCACCACAAATTCAAAATAGATTACCAAATGTTTTTCTTGTTACAACATAAAATAATAGAAAGATAACTTTAGACAAAGGTCTTTAGCAATCCTCGTAATATAGTCTGCCACATGCCTTCAGCTACCGAAAATTTACTTTCAACCATTTTCAACCAAATAGATTAATATTTATAGAAATCAGTAACTAAAGCACATTTTATTCTTTTAAAACATACCAAATAACTTTGTTTTATATAAACTAATAATGACAAAAGTAGGGAATTAAGGTGGAATTTAAATAGGTAAAGTTAGGCATAAAAGGATTTAAGGTTTTAAAAATCCAAACAGTTTTTTAGCTTATCACTCAGTAACTATCAAAACCTACAAACTACTTAATAACTATAAATTGAAACAAAAGAAACCCATAGATTTCATATTGGTGTCTAGATGCCTTTCGCCACCTCCTCCTTGGTGATTGTACTTTTCTGCAACCAATTTGCTTCGTCTGGGTCCTTCATCTCGAGCACTTGTTTGAGAAATTCAGCACCCTTCGCCACCTTCTATATCCTCCTGTAGGTCAATCCTGGTTGATTTGTTGAAAGAAAGGGAATCCAATCCACAAGGCCACCAACATGGTTAAGCTTATGAAAATCACTAGGCAGGGGCATGCCATTGCCATATCGAGTCGTTGCAAGAACCTCATCTAAATCAGGGCCAAAAAGTACTTTTTGATCAGTGCCTTCGATATGAACTCCACATCCTTCTTGAGTTTCCCCAAGTCCAAAAGAGATGCCACAAACATCAAAGAAATGTTTGTGTTCACCCTATAACAGTGACTTACAACCAAGAATTCCTCCCCTAAGACCCACTAAACTACTAGATGGACAATGCCATTCTTGGTCTTAAAAATACTTTAGAATCTTTTCTTAGATACTTCCCTGAGGAAGGCCATCTGCCACTGTGGCCATGTTAGCCTAATCGAGGTATCCATCTCTCGACCACTACCCAAAGAACAAAGCCTCCAAGAATGAAATTGCCAAACCATTCTCAAGATAATCTCAATAGAGCTAAGCACAAAATGTGTTGGAGAAGGACTTCAAAGGTGTCTGAGACATTATTAATTGCCACTTCACTTGTCATTATCACCAGAGTGAAGTGAGGCAAATTGGAGATTACATAAATGCTCATGATGTATAACTCATCATGGACAAACCCACAAGTGTCATGCAACAATTAGCCCTTCCACCTCAAACTCCTCTAACTGGCTCATTGTTGAGTTAGCTAGCTCATCGACCTCCCCATTGGCCTCCTGAAACACGTGGTTGATAGTAAAATCTTCCAACTGCCCTGGCAATTCTATGGCCACATCAAGAAAAGGATTAAACTTCGAACATAGAGAACTCTTCGTCCTAACTGCATTGATCACCAAAGAAGAGTTGTCTTCAATTGCAACCTTAGGCGCTAAACCAAAGTTGATGCACAATTGGAGGCCTAAGATTAAATCTTGGAATTTTACCACATTGTTGTTTTCTAGACTTAGCCTCTTGGAGGCCCTACTGATCACCTTCCCTTCCCAGTTTCTCACAATGCAGCCTGCTCTCGATGGCCCCAGATTCCCCTTAGAGGCACCATCAAAATTTAGTTTGAACGAATCTACCTTAGGAGGAAGCCATTTAGCCTCCAAGTGCAGTTTGTGGGACATATCTCCCCCAACCCCATTAACGGGGGGTTAAATTTGGAAGTAACGACCTCAATTATTGACGCGGTAGAGGGCGATCTCGTGAGGTTTGACCCTTGGTTGTTGGCACTATAATCAAGAAGCCCCACCACTTCACCAAAGGATCTCCCCTTCTTTTAAGGTCCCTCAATTGTTGATGCAGTAGAGGGCAACCCGACGAGGTTTGAACCTTGGTTGTTGTCACTACAGGCAAGAAGCCCCACCATTTCACCAAAGGGTCTCCCCCTACAACTCTATGAATTCTTAACAACGTGTATAATACAAAAAAATACAACTTTATATTTTTTTCTTTTAATTTTGAAGAATAATGCATTTTAAAAACTAGGAATAGCATCTAAATGCTATCAAATATTATAACCTTATATACAAGTACTACATCTAATGGCTTTTTAAAAAATTTACGTTAACAATAAGTCTATAACTTTATGTGCCTACTCACTCTTCGATAGCAATAAGATATGTAATATGTCGAAATAATTGATTTATCGATTTATTAACTCTATGGCATTTATAATAGTTTAGATGCACATTTGGGACACCTCACATGATAATGAAATTTAAGTGTTTAAGCTAATACATGTCTTTCATTCAACATATAAAAAATCCAGACATGGTCACTGTTGTTGGCATTGTTATATGATTGGGCAGGAGAATGTTGGATGGTCAATCTGTTCGTCGTAGTTAACTCTATTTGAAATCATAAACATTTTAATTTATATCTCTTAAACCTATGCTTATTATTAAGCATACCCAGATACGATTCTAAGCCACTTTTGATTTAAATTAGATGTTGACCCTTAAGCTGTCCAAATTGAAGTCACAATGGGAAGTAAAGTGAAATGGTACATTTGGACTTCTTTGGTTGCCATCTCCGTAACATAAGACCATAGTTATTGCTCAAGCTTAGTTATTTGCAATGACTGGAACTCTATAAATTAAATCCTGAGTAAATCTCTCCAGCACATGTTAACATGGATGGATAGCCTCTATAATGGAATTACCTTGTGAAAATATTTCGGGACACTCAAGGATATGGGAAAATGGATCACCTTACTTGACACACAAGTTTGGGAGGGTTGAATAAATAGACACCATTACTTATCAAAATACAAATTTGTAGTCAAAGCATGTATAGATTTATTGTTATATAATTAATTATATAATATTAAAACATTAATTCTTAATACTTATAAACAGACTTAAAAAATATATTTAAATGTTACCTTCAATTTCCTATGAGCATATCCCTTGAACTTCCTATGGTGTGCAAGTGCTAGTTAAGGTCCTTTCACATTAAATAGGAGAAAACAACTTGAAGACTGAGAGGATTAAGATCCATAGTAGGAAAGACGACATTGAAAAGATCATGAAGATACCTTAGGGCTGGGGTTCTTAGTCCCTTAGACTGATTGGTCTTGGACGTCATTAAAAATTCATTCATTCAAACTTTAGATTCGGAAGGATTTTCATATAAAAGGGGCTCGCTTAGATTTAAGTTAAAAAAAAAAATCACACAAATGACATAAAACAAAATTCTGCAAAGGAAAATCGATTTTGGCGATTGAAACGGGCTAACAGCGGCCCGAGTTCAGTTTCTAGGCAGCAGGCAGTACTTTAAGGGTTTGGCCAGGTAAATCCAGGATAACAGTCGATAAATTTATTACATGTTCATTTTGGTTTAAAGAATAAGTAATTACTACTGTGGATTGTGACGTGGTTACAAGAATTAAAACTGAAAGGTTCTGTACTGTCTGTGATTGAGAGGCTGCCTGTAAGTGTGCTCTTTTCTCCTGGAATACTTGTATTTCATAAATTGAGGAAAATGCTCAACCCCTACAATAAAAGCTGATTTTGGCATTTTTACTGTACGAAAGACTCGCTCTGTCTTGGTTAGGTAACTCATTTATTGAAGGAAATGCTGCGTTTGGGTGATGTTATTGTCTGCCTTTAATGTTTGAACCATATTTTTAATAGTAAATATGTGTTGCGCAGGAATGTACTCAATAACTTCTACATTACACCCCAACCTCACCATATGTGCATTAGAATTTTGGCTGTTTTGTTGTTATGGGGGAATTTGATTTTTTCTCAGGTTTATGAGTGTCCCCCATTATTGCTATAACACTACTGGCCAATTTTTTTCTTTCTTTCTTCATTCTGTGGAAAATTGAAATAAATATATCAACGACTGAAAAAATTCACGCCAGAAAATTTTCTAAACTCGTCGGTTGTTCTCACGCCGGGAAAAAATCGTGTCAGAAACAGTCTCATGTCGTTTAAATGTACCCCGCGGGATACTCTAGGATTTCTATTTTTTTTCAAAGGAAAAGGAAAGGGAAAACGGTTGAAAGCAAATAACTGACGCGAGCATATCAAATTGCAAGATATGAGGTGAGCTGAAGGGGAGCGCGAACAGAAAACAAAAGAATCGGCTTCCGAGGAATCGATCCAAGGCCGTGGAGGAAATATTTTTTTTTTAAAGGTATTTGGATCAGCTCTTTGTTTTTCTAGCACAAAAACTAAAATCTGTTTGCTTGGTGCAATTTCATTAAGCACAGAAAAACTGAAGCCCCATTACTGCCTTTTAAAATGTTCTGCTATAACTTAGAGTTGGGAGCTGGAAAAAAGGAAGTCTTTGTTTTGACATTCTTTTTATTTTTTCGGAAATAATAGAACTTTTTCAAGTTGACAATTCATTAACTTTAGAAGACTTGCCTATACGGCTGGCCTCAAATTTTATATTTGTGGCAACGAAAATTTGCATCAAAAAAGAGAACAGAAATAGACAATTCAACAATGCGTCCATCTACTAACACTAAGCAATGGGCATTTAATAATAACCTAAAAATTGTTGCAATGTATTCAATTGTCAGATGGGGGGAGGGTAATCAATCTGCAAAATCAATTTGTCTCAGCAGAAGGTCACGGAGGAGAAAAGGTAATCAACTGGAATTTGGTGGGGGGGTGGGGGTGGGTTATGAACCTTTCTTCACTTACAATTCTTATCAATATGGTAATATTGGTTTTATTACAAACATGGGGTGATATATATCTGTAGACACTTAAAGGAATTTCAACATAAATTCCCTTAAGACCTGGGTGCCATACATATTTAAAGTCAAAATTACAAATATTGTAATTTTCTTCACAAACATTAGTAGCGACAAGAACAACATGGTTCCATTAATTCACATCACAAGATAACAATCCAATTTCAAATTGTAGCTAATTTTGCCTTATAAAAGACTTACAAATAGTGTGTGTTCACACATAGTCCTGTAACAAGTGTTTAACTGATAATGAATTAGCTATTATAAAAGTCTTGCAAATAGTATATATTCACACATGGTCCTCTAACAAGTGTTTAACTGATAACAGACAAGTAAAACTTAGCAGTTTCTATTGCAAATTCTTGAGCTTAAAAACCTTGTAGTGGAATTTAATTGCTTAAATGAAAGAGCATGATAGTAAAATTGAGCATTTTACTTCTTCTAAGTGTTAGTGTCAAAAAGAGAATAATGATTTTCAGATGCTTTTTGGGTAGTTTCCACTAACTACCATAACAATTTATCGCAGTTAAGAATATTGGCCTTTCTTGAAACAAAATCTTGTATGTTTCCAGTGTAGAAGGGAAGAGAGAATTGGAAATTTGCCACACAATCAAATTACCATGACCTAAAAAGTATATCAATGGAGATTTTGATGCCTATAAATGAAAGAGAGTATGCCGAGCATTTATAATAGTTTAGATGCACATTTGGGACACCCTCATATGATAATGAAATTTAAGTGTTTAAGCTAATACATGTCTTTCATTCAACATATAAAGAATCCAGACATGGATACTGTTGTTGGCATTGTTATATGATTGGGCAGGAAAATGTTGGATGGTCAATCTGTCCGTCGTAGTTAACTCTAATTGAAATCATAAACATTTTAATTTTTATCTCTTAAACCTATGCTTATTATTAAGCATACCCAGATACAATTCTAAGCCACTTTTGATTTAAATTAGATGTTGACCCTTAAGCCGTCCAAATTGTAGTCTCATTGTGAAGTAAAGTCAAATGGTACATTTGGACTTCTTTGGTTGCCATCTCTGTAACATAAGACCATAGTTATTGTTCAAGCCCAGTTATTTGCAATGATTGGAACTCTGCAACTCTATAAATTAAATCTTCAGTAAATCTCTCGAGCACATGTTAACATAGATCTAAAGTGAAATGGTACATTTGGACTTCTTTGGTTGCCATCTCCATAACATAAGACCGTAGTTATTGTTCAAGCCCAACTATTTGCAATGACTGGAACTCTGTATTAAGATAATATCTAGTTCTCTAATGGTCAATATAGGATAGTTTCCTTTTCCGTCTTTAGTTTAGTATTTATCTCTTCTGCTTTATTAGCTGTAGCTTTTCTGCTTTATTGGGTGTCGTTTCCTTTGTGAAACTCCCATTCTATTTTTTAGTCTACGTAATCTCTTTAAATAGAGCATTCACTCTCTCTTGTAAATAATCTTATTCAATAATAATATTTGCATATTATTCTGTTCCAAAAATGTAACATGGTATCAGAGCCAGAATAGGCTCTTTGAATTCCGTACATTGTCATAAGGCGACCGTACCCATTTCTCCTTCGTGTTTCTGGCCTTCTCGTTTTTATTCTGGTTTGTGATTGCAAGTTCACTTGGTTGCGTGATTCGAGATCCTGGAGATTCGCGACTTTGTATTTGGCTTTTTTGGGCGATCTGAAGGTTGTTTGGCGCCCTTCCTGGATATCATTTTTTTCTTGATGGGTTGCACATCTGTGTAAATTGTGTTTTTGCAAACTCTGGTCGCGGTTTGCTTTGTCCGGTCGCATTTTTGCCCCTTTTGAATCGTGTTTTTCGCAAGGGTTTTGGCGGGTTTCTCTGTGTTTAGGTGCCATTTCTATTTCGAATTCCGTGTTTGAGGTTGTTTCTCTGAATGAAAATCGCGACGTCCCCCCTGAAGGCTCGGTTCTTCCGGTCACGGATTCTGTTGGCAGCTTCTGCTCGTGATTCCTTGTTTTGGTGCTTTCGTTTTTTTGCTTCTTGATAATCGCGATTCCTCTGGTCACGAACGCGGCTTCCTGTGGTATCCATTGGTGGTTGTGGTTGTGGTTATGATCATAGCCTTAGTATTTTCTCAGTTTGAAATCGCCAGTTTGCACCTTGGGGTCGCATTTCTACCTGGTGTGATTTCTGTTATGGTATCCTTCTTTTTGACTATCGTGTTGCTGATTGTGAGTTCTCTGTGTGGTTGTCGTGGATCCTATCACTGCAGGATTTCACTATTTTTTGACTATAGTCGCAGTGTTCTCTGCCGGATTTCACTATAGTCAGGCGGCTTCATCAATATATGATCATTTTTCTTTAGTCAGGGATCTCTTACTAAAAGTTTGAAGTGGGTTTCTGTGATTTGCGCTTATAGCGCCTAAACTCACTCAGCTTTCTGTCCCCTCAATCGCCCAGTAGACACGTAGACTTATTTTCTGTTTTGTCTCGAAATTCGTGTTCAGATTTTCTGAGCTCATGTTTTTCTGTAATCTCAAGATTTGTGCCTCAAAATCCGTGATTTGGATTTGTCTTGAGATCTATGCCTTGACGTTCATGTTCCGGATTGTTGAGCCTGTGTATTCCGTGCTTTCGAAATCTGTGCCTCGAAACCTGTGCAAGGGTTCTGTTCAGATCTGTGCCGTCTATCTGCTTCGATATTCGTGCCATCAGCTTATAATCCATTTTTTTCGTGCCTCAAAAAACGTGAAGTATGGCATCTTTGACCAACATCATGTTGGAAAGCAATCAGAAGTTCAACGGCAGCAAACTTTTTAATCAGTTTTTGCAGGATCTTGTCAGAGTTGGGTACCTGTTCTGTAGCCCTTTGAATGGGGTTCTGTTTTCTTGATCGGCGGCTTCCTTGTTTGGCAATGTTTTTGCCTAGTCGTTGTTTTTGGAGTTTTTTTCTGCCTGGTTTGCAGCTTTGAGGGCTTTTTTGATCTGCGCTTACAACGCTTAGCCCCTTCTCGTCATCAACAGGACCATCGGTCAATATTTGTGTTTGGCAGGCGGCCATTCTGCTTCTTTGGATCCCTTGGGATGTGTTTTGACACTCGTGGTCGGGTTCTATTTTCTGTTTTCTGTTTATGCCATCCATCTGTCTCGGAAGGCAATCTGTTTTAGGGGGCATCTTGATGTAGTTAGTACATTGACCATTACGGGGGGGTATTAAGATAATATCTAGTTCTCTAATGGTCAATATAGGATAGTTTTGTTTTCTGTCTTTAGTTTAGTATTTATATCTTCTGCTTTATTAGCTGTAGCTTTTTTGCTTTATTGCGTGTCGTTTCCTTTGTGAAACTCCCATTCTATTTTTTAGTCTATGTAATCTCTTTAAATAGAGCATTCGCTCTCTCTTGTAAATAATCTTATTCAATAATAATATTTGCATATTATTCTGTTCCAAAAATGTAACACTCTGCAACTCTATAAATTAAATCTTCAGTAAATCTCTCGAGCACATGTGAACTAATCTCGAGCACATGTTAGCCTCTATAGTGGAATTACCTTGTGAAAATATTTTGGGACTGTCAAGGATATGGTAAAATGGATCACCTTACTTGACACACAAGTCTTGGGAGGGTTGAATAAATAGATGCCATTACTTATCAAAATACAAATTTGTAGTCAAAGCATGTATAGATTTATTGTTATATAATTAATTATATAATATTAAAACATTCATTCTTAATATTTATAAACTGACTTAAAAAATATATTTAAATGTTACCTTCAATTTCCTATCGGAGTATCCCTTGAACCTCCTATGGGTGCAAGTGCTAGTTAAGGTCCTTCACATTAAATAGGGTAGTAGCAAACTTTGGATTTGGAAGGATATTCATAAAAAAGAGGCTCACTTAGATTTAACCAAAAAAACAAATCACACAAATTACATAAAACAAAATTCTGCAAAGGAAAATAGATTTTGGCGATTGAAACGAGCTAATAGCGGCCCTAGTTCAGTTTCTAGGCAGCAGGCAGTACTTTAAGGGTTTTGGCCAGGTAAATCGAGGATAACAGTCGATAAATTTATTACATGTTGATTTTGGTGAAAAGAATAAGTAATTACTACCATGGATTGTGATGTGGTTAGAAGAATTAAAACTGAAATGTTCTGTACTGTCTGTGATTGAGAGGCAGCCTGTAAGTATGCTCTTTTCTCCTGGAATACTTGTATTTCATAAATAGAGGAAAATGCTCAACTCCTACAATAAAAGCTGATTTTGGCATTTTCACTGTACGAAAGACTCGCTCTGTCTTGGTTAGGTAACTCATTTATTGAAGGAAATGCTGCGTTTGGGTGATGTTATTGACTGCCTTTAATGTTTGAACCATATTTTTAATAGTAAATATGTGTTGCGCGGGAATGTACTCAATAACTTCTACATTACACCCCAACCTCACCATATGTGCATTAGAATTTTGGCTGTTTTGTTGTTATGGGGGGATTTGATCTTTTCTCAGGCTTATGAGTGTCCCCCATTACTGCTATAACACTACTGGCCAATTGTTTTCTTTCTTTCTTCATTCTGTGGAAAATTGAAATAAATATATCAACGACAACAGCTGTGTTTACAACGAGTTCCTAGAATATTGCTTATGCATTACTCCTAATTATGCATGTTAGAATCCACAGTGGGTCTAATTTAGGGCAAAATCAATAATTTTTTCAGGGCATGTGGCAGTGGCTAATTTAAATGCATGAATTATGTTATGAGGTGTGTGCTATTACTCTTAAATTATGTTGAGTTTCTTTTTGGGTTCATTTTGACATATATGTTTTCGCTTTTCTGGTGGGCCTTACAAAGCTTTAGCATGCACAACTGCACAATGAATAGGTTATGTTAACAAAGGTTGATTATAAACACAATATCTTGGGTTGTTAGCAGGGGCTGATCTTTAACATTATTCTGAAATTGCAAGACATAAATGGATATATTTGCGGTTATACTGTGGTCTACGAGACCACTCGTGCTTAGAATTGTTCCTTAGTTTATACATATTACAATGCATTAATTTTTTCCTTGGGCAGCATATGGGTTTCCATGAAAAATATCACACCAATATGCTTATAAATCATGTGCAACTTGTTGTGAATTGACCCATAACTTTGGTAGAAGTGTAGTTATGGGTTATTGGAAATTGCTAGCTTATTGTTTGATTGAAAAAGTTGTAAATATGGTCTGAGTTTTGTAGTTTCTAATTAGTGTTAATGGTGGTGGCTCTGTCGCTTTGAGCATGAAAAAAATTGGCTTTGTGCTCTAGATGCCATGATAAAGTGTGGGGCAGTATAGCAAGCTATAGTGTGCTAAAGAGGGTATTAGTGATTTTATGTGGTGTTGGCCGCTATGAGTGGGTCTATGACTCTCTTAGAAGAGTTTTGAGATGGTCATAAATTTTTTCCAAAGGGTGCAGGGCAGGTTCATGCACATCGCAAAACTTAAATCAACTCATCATTTCAGAATTGAGTAAGATTTCTTTACATGCAAATGTTAAAATATTGTTTGTATTCATATGCTTTGTTATTGGGTAGAAAGCAGTGGTGACTGATAGATTAGAATGAGACAAATGAAAAGATTCACTGGAAGAAGGCTTATTCTTTTGAAACCCTTTTCTGTGCTCTTACTTTTCAAA
This sequence comes from Cunninghamia lanceolata, assembly GCA_027924645.1. Taxonomy (NCBI): domain Eukaryota; kingdom Viridiplantae; phylum Streptophyta; class Pinopsida; order Cupressales; family Cupressaceae; genus Cunninghamia; species Cunninghamia lanceolata. Next base: position 9,225,310 of record BSBN01000536.1, read on the forward strand.
TTATGTTCTCTATTTCTAGGTCGTAAGCAAAATGAAAAGAATTATTCAAATTATGATTGCCATTGTTATATTTGGCTTGAATGAGTAGAGTCAAAAGAGTGTGGCTCCTCTAGCAATTTTTTGAAGCTTGTACACTTTCATTTTGTTCATTCACGAAGGGCATTCACATTTGAGATCAATGTTGGCTTGGGTTAGCATGTTAGTTATACGCATTCCTGTATCTTGCAGAAAAGGGATACCAATTGAAGGTATAATTAAATGGATAACATTGTTATAATTCTAAAGTAATAAAAGAGCAAATACTCAGTAAAGTGAGATTGTTGTAGCAGAACTAAAAAAGGGAATTTCTACTTGGCAGTTAAATACCCAGTATTACAACAAAGATATGTATAAATAAAAACACATCAACTAATAAATTCATTGAATAGTCTTACAACAAATTCTCCATAAGATAGACCAACACACCATTAGCTGTCAATAATAACTCAGGATACCTTTTCCTAATTAATGATTAAGAGTAACTCACACACGCCTATGGTAAGAGTGTTCTATATCATGGAAATTTGTTTTCCTTGCATGTAAACTGAATACTTATTTTGAACCTCTTTGTGTGCGCTCTCTTTCTACTGAAAGTATCTGAGTTTTTCACTTCAATTTGATATCTGCACTTGTCTTGTAGGCTTATTATTATTTTTGTTGTAAATGCTTATAATCATTAGTTACTTCTAAAGTAACCTATAATTATAAAATCTGAGGATTTATTATGCCTGCTACTTGATATGGATTATGCTAATGTTTATTTGTAGTTTTTGCTGCATGCAGGATTTCTTCTAATAATTAATATGTTTCTTGTTAACAGAGGGCTATTGATCGTGGAATTTTTATTTAACAAGTAGATATTTAGACAATTTTTAAATCTTCCAAATGGTGATTGGAGATACCTCAGAAGGAAACATGACGACATCAATTAACTTTAGCAAGCAACCTTTCATCGAGGATGTTGGACCTCGTAAAATGTACAAGTCCCATACTTTCTCCTTTATTAAGAGTTTCATCATTGAAGTATTTTCCTGACATGAGATTATCAAATAGTCCTCTTGAAGTTTTTGTTAGTTACTAATATGTTGTGGTGGTATCAAAAATTATTTGCTAGCTATTGATTAATATCTAGGCTTATGATTCTCTGTAACTTTAGTTCAAGCAAACAAGTTCTGTGCCAACCACTTGATTTTTGTGTTGCAGTAAGAGTGTTCGTTTTACCACCATGTCTGGACCAGAGATTGTTAAGGCTGCAGAACTGCATGTTTATGAAGATCAACTCTTTATTCAACCAGGGCGACAACCACGTGAACATGGTGTTCTAGATAATCATTTGGTACTGTGTCTTTCTTTATCACATGTCTAGTTATTTTGGCAAAGGGCTAACGGGTGATATGGATTGCATGCTGCTAGTGTATAGGATTCTTTGTATCAATAGGATTCTGTTTAAGGTTTTTGAATTTTTTGGGGTAATTGGATTTTTTCTATTCCATAAACAGAAAATGCGAATTTACATAGATTCTGAAAACCTAGAAACTCTAGACTACTGGCGATTCATAAGATTTAAAAGACTAGTAAACTAGATTGAGTGCAAGAAATTTCTTGTTTGTGACATTTCATCCATTGGATGTGATTGAGGTGTTGGGTCTTTAGCCAATGTTGTTGTCTGTCTCTTAGGCTTCTTTAACCATCATTGCCTTGCTTTTGATTCTCTACCACCTCTGCACCGCCAGGGCAGTCTATATCATTGCTAAGTTCCTCAATGGCATTACTGATTTCATCTTTGTTCATTACTGAACATAACCATCTCATTCTTGATTTCTTTCATGTCTACTGTCATGTGTTTTGTAATTTTCTATGTCATTTACTTTTGAAGGCATGTGAAGCTCCATGCAACAAACAGGGAAATGCTCAAAGCAAGCTGTAGGTAATTTAAGACAAGCAATACAATTCAAGGGGATGCCCTTGAAGGTTACAGTGATATAAAGTCAGTGGTGTATTTTTCCATGTGCTAGCCATTATGTCTGGTACGGGTAGCTTTAATGCTCATTGACATCCTCCTATCATATTGTGAATTGAGTCATGGCTTCACTAGAGAGGGCTGGAATTCTAAAACTTCTATTTCTTAGCTATAGTTATGTTTTTTGAAAATGTCTATACAAAAATTCTTTTCTAAATATTCATGGAAACTTGTAGTTATTATCTGCACAAATGCTGTTATCATGCATATGTATGGTTTTAGGTATTAAATTGGCACGAATGTAAAAGGTTCAAAAAATTGGAACAAAAGTCTATTTCAAGCTGAATTATCAGTGATATTTCTCTTTCTGTAACAGCAAAGGGGTCTTAGGATCTATTCTTTGTTGGATGTTGATTAAGTGCTTGCTGAGAAGAATTAAATCTCTTCTTTCTAATGATTGAATAGGATCAAGAAGCTGCTATCCATGTCCAGTTGACAAATAATGATATGACCCCACACATGGACGAGAAATATCAAGAAGGAAATCATTGCCAAAAACTTGTCTGTACACTTTACATCAATGGGATGAATGATTTACAATGGTAAAGATGAGTGCTAGTTGGAGAATGTCAGGTGCATGAAAGTGTCTGAGAACTGGACATGCAAGTTTCAACTCAATTAGTCATCTATATGTGCAATAACAACGGCTTAAATAAAGTAAGCCATGCAGAGGGAGAAAATAACCACAAGATACATATTCTTCCAATGATAGATGCAATGGGTGATTAACAACCTTAGTAAAGCCACCAGTCTGTAATGTATTGAAGTGGAGAAGAGTATCTAACAAACAAGAGACTTTTGTAGTGATTGCCAAATATAGCAACCCCAAATTGCTTTATACATGTTTGGATGAGTGGATAGCCTTCAGAGCATTAACTATCTTTGTGCATGGCATAAAGATTACCATTTTTAAAAATCGAAATACAACAACAAAGATGCACTCATGCTGGTATTGAGTATCATGTAGACTGCAAATGAAGTCAATTGGAAATACAAATTCGTGGAGTGAAGGTATTGGCAATGACCTAATAAATCAGTCAAAAGACTGATTGCAAAGATAGCCTAACAGATGAGAGCAATACATATTGATATGAATATGTACATGTTCTAAGGCTGCATAACTGAACCTAATACAACATTTATCTTTCCTATTCAAATAAGATAAAGCTGCTTAAATCACAACATAACTTTATGTCCTGACTAGCGTTGGATGCCATTGTGCAGTCTGGAAATTTGGTCTTTCTTTGTAGGATAGAAGCTCATGACCTTTCACCTCTAAAGAGATGATTCTTGGAAATCCTTAAAAGCTGTGGGATTGTTCCCTTCATCCATGGTGTCATGGGGCTGGCAGTTAGCTGCTGTCTGCCTTGCTTGAGGCCTGTATATTGGCTGACCATTTCGAGCCACAAATGTTGGCTGCTACAGATCACTCAGTCTGGGATGCATGTCTCATTGGTTAAGGATAGGGTCTTATACGTTCTTGTATGCTTTCATCCCCTGCTTTTTGGCTGGTCATTAAAGAGAGGTTTCTCTATTGTTTGGATTCTGTTGTTGACCAAGTGCACAGTGCACTTTTCTTGCTGCTACATACAGTTCATCAAGTGAACAATGCATTGGTCAAATAAGGGACCTTGAAGACTTCTTTTCCCAAAGTTTTTGCTCATTTGCTGAATGGTCCAATGTATTTTATGAAGAGTGATTATTATGTATTAAGTTATTAGAGAAGAATTACCCTTGGTTAGTTCAAGGGATTGGGTGGAGCTTTCATTACCCCACAAGGCTTCGATGGTTGATCAGGTTGTTTGAGCAACAGGGAGGCAATTGTTCCTTGCACATGGGAAGCATCGTGTCCAAAAGAACTAATGGAAAGGTATGAAGTTGGAGGAGGTATTTGGTAATTGTTGAGTGTGGTGGAAGTGGAGGTTTTCATCTTTGGGTTGAGATTACAAATAGGAGTCAAAGGTGGAAAGATTTTCTCTGACGGTGGGGTTAAGGTCCTTAAGAGTATTATCTATAGTGGGGGGAAGTGTACCTGATGCATATCTTGAATCGGAGCTTGAAGATGCTGCATAGGCTTGCTTACTTAGGGACAGTCGCGGTGTTCTCATCATTATTCCTTGTGGACTGCTATTCATGCATGGTGGCTGACCCAACTTGGCTTCCTGATCTGTGGGTTTGCATTATAAGGTTGCCTTGTGCTCTTTCGCTTCCTTGCCCTATTCACTTGCAACTTGCAAGGGTTTGATTTCAGAGTAAGAACATCTGAATTTGTAGTAGCTTCTGGTTGTTTTTATAGCCAAGTCCCAAAATCTTGTACTTCTTGGCCCCATTTCCTGTATGTTGAGGTGTACTCAAATGGATTTTTGCGATTAGATTGTGTGAGATGATTATATATACCGCATATCCCAACAGTGTATCTGAATAAATATCTACACACTGCTGAATTCCCAATCCTTGACTCGGTATTAAATCTCTCTGACGTTAAGGTTTGAGGGGTTCTGATATTTAGTGGTGTGACTGCTGTGTTTATTTCCTTCCTTAGAACCCTATACCTCATGGCATGTATGTGCAAAACATACAATTCATCAGAATTGTTTTCCAACGGAACCCAATCTTCATTTACTCAAAAGTATGGTTTCTTTCTTAACGTATCTGCCCCACTATTGCAGCATGTTGATAGAATGAGAAAAGGTGATAAGAGGAAATGCAAGCTTTGATTTTTATCAGTCAGTAGGAAGAACACTTTCCCAGAGTGTCAAATCTTGCACTGTTTGCTGTACATAAAAGGAAATAGCGTGGCTCATTGAGTAGGCAGATGAAAGAATAATTGTTGAGAATAATGATACAGAGTGGCTATCTTCTTACTGTGAAGTGGCGTTGTTTATAACGGTAAGGAATATTCTAGCATTGGGAAAGCTACAAGTGTTTCATACTTGCTGAATGAAACCTGTCTGGGATTCTAGCTGTGTAGATCGAAGCATTATCAGAAATCTGTGCCCATATTATTCTAGTAAAAGTGAGGACATCCTGCATGCTGTCCTTAAGTACTCTGTTGCTTCTCTCTCTCCATAAATTCCATAGAATAAAATTGGGAGTGAGCTTCTGCATAATGATAGCCATTCCTGTATTGAGCTTTGACCAAGAGTCGTTTGGGCAATAGTGGAATTAATCAGGGTGGAGCTGATAAAAAGTTGCGCCAAACTCTACCAGATTACTTTAGCACATGGGCAGTTTAGATCTAGGTGGACAATAGTTTCAGAGGTTTGTTCTGGCAATTGGAAGATCTATTTGGACCCATCCATTCTTTTTGTTGCAGATTGTCATATGCAATGATTTTACCATGTGATACAAGATATATGAAGGCAAGCTTTCATTTGCCTTGAGTGCTGCCATTTTTGTTTCCCTTCCCTCTAAACCCCCGCCCCCTCCAATTTGATTGGTAGAGGAATGAGTATGTCTTGCCACAATATGTTCTCCCTTGACAGTGCCTGGCCACATTCACTCGTCTAGTTTAGATGTTTAGAAGACTGGCCTATTAGCATTTCCATTAGCAAGCTTCTTGCTTGATGTGGATAGTTGGCTCTGGTCTGTTCTATTGCTTACGTGTTCCACACAACTTTGTTGTTTTACAGGGTGATACTTTTTAGTAGATAATGTCTATTTGCTACGTACTGGTGCCCATTGTTTTACATTATCATTTATAATTCTTGGAATTTGAGGTTTGTGAAAGGTGGCAATGCCATCTCAACAATTTTCCCAAAATTGAATGTTTTCCCCATTTGCAAGCTGCCACAGTGCTTCCTGTTCAAGGAGAGCCATACTTTTCTTTAGCTTTGAGGAAACCCATACCTTCCTATTTGTGCCCAGAGGAGTACAACTTGAGAAAATGTACTCTATGGAGGGCTATAAGGTTGTTCACCTCAAAACAATACTTAGGTAAATGGGAAAAACAATCCCCTTGTAGAATGATTTGCATAAGGGGGGGCTCATACACCAAATTGGTTCCTTGCTTGGCAGTGACCTAAAAAATTACCTTTACCTTTTATCTTTTACAAATGGTGTTAAACCCATGTTTTGTCGAGGGCAAAACTTGGGGTTAATAGCTCCCCTTAGTCTTGGGGCATTCTTTTGAATATTATCAGGTCTTGCATTTGCCTTGTGGTGATGGTCTTGATGGTTATCCTTTTTCCATGTTGAGCCTTGATAGCATCATCTGAATGGTAATTTCTTGCTTCAGTCTTTATGTTTAGTCTTCATTGGTGTAGGAAACATAAAGGGCAGTTTGGTGCATTTGCATATAGATTTAGCATCATTTAGCTTGGTTTCATTATGCTGCTGGACAACTATCTTTGATGAAATGTTTTGTGTATTTTAAATTGTTTTGGAAATGTACCACCAAATGTTTGACCTTTGATAATATATCCTATTTATATAGACATATTGGAAGTAATGGAATCATCCATCTATTGCAATAAGTAGCTGTTATTGACTTTTATTGATGTCTATTGTCTGCTATTATTATAACTGCTGTGGAAGTGTGCTTTTACTTTACTTTCATTTTGCTGTTAATGATTGCAAACATAAGCCATATGTATGTCACTATTTGTGAACCTGGTATAACAGTGCAAGATAAGTTTATTTTCATTGTATCTGGACAGTAGTTTTGAGTGCCATGGAAGGATTCAACGCCACACAGCAAGATACAAAGAACCAAGGAGAAAATCACAGAAATAAACTCTAGAAGGTTGGGGAGGAAGAATCATCTGGTTGATATTGAAATCAACCAATTTCCCGTCTCAGAATGAGAAGTAGGTACACTATTTATACAGTTAGGACAGCTTGAAGTGTCATAAGGAGAAGCATTTGAATGGGTAGAGGAGACCTGTTTCCATGAAGGAAACTGGACCGAGTCTATACCTGAATAAATGAATTCACATGGACCAACTCATTGCCCACAAAAGCAGGAGACCATAGAGATCAGTATGAAACTGCTGAAAAGAAAAAGAATGGAGATGAAGTCACCCATGATCTCCAACCAGTAACGTTTGGTGGTGAAAAAAATTAGCAATTAAAGTGAATAACTCTAGAAATCAGTACTAGATCACTAAAAAGAAAAAGAATGGAGACAACCATCCATGATCTCCAAACCAGTAAGGTTTGGTAGTGAACAAAACCAGGATCCTAGTAAATATTTGAATTGGGAATATTTCTATAAAGCTAATGGGACATACAAGGATAAAATCTCACTAGAATATTTCCAGGAAACATTGCAAGATTATGCTTAAGTGGCGATGACCATTTGAAAGACCAGAAAAATTACATGGGCATAACAGCATACTGCATTTTATAAAGAGTTTAAGAAGTGCCACACAGATACCCACTGACAAGCCTGAATGAGGCAAAGAGAAATTAACCAAAAGGTATAATTGGAGAAAGCAAATTTTTGTACAAATGTTAGAATGCTTGAAGATAGCACCAAAGTTGAAGTATCAAGATGCATATCAAAGAATGTTGGATGTCAGCAGCAATATTTACAAAAAACAAAAATTGTTCAGGATGAGGGTGAATCCTAACTGGAGGAGGTAGTTAACCTATTGAATAAAGTCATTGACAGTAGCTACAAGTGATTGGGTGTCTCCAGTGGTAGTAGCACCCAAGAAAATCATAGATAAGTTAAAGCCTAAAGGTATGTGTAGACTTTTGAATTCTGAATGCAATAATAAATAAAGAACAATTTCCTTACTGTTTGCAAACACAATTTTGGAAGAAGCAAAAGGTGAAGTCTATTAATTTTTGGATGTTTTTCTATGGTATAATGAAATTAAAATTGTGGAAGAGAATAAGCTGAAAACCACCATTGTATTGTAATTTGGAAGTTGGAACAGATGCATATAATAGAATGGCATTTGGGTTGTGCATTAAACCGAGAAAGTTTTATGAAACAAATGAATATTAATAGAATGCAGTTTATGTTCATGACTAGAGAAATGTCCAGAAAAGATCTAAAATCTTTCTTGGATGATTGGTGCATTTATGGAATTTAGGATAACATCTAAGGGTGTTATCTTATGTTAGAATGCAAAACCTATCTTGTTAGGTCCAATTGAGTTATCCATGTTTGTGGTATATCTTTGGGTTATGTGTTAAAATTTAGCACATGGTATGCAGATTCTGCACTCTAGGGTTTGAAACAAATTGTCTAACTTAACCCTCAATCAAACTTGCAATTCTGAGTGCATTAACCTGCATACACAAACTTCTGAAAGTACAAAGAATAAAACAATAAAACTGAAATCAAAATTCTGCAAGTGCTGAAAATATGTATTTTTAAATTTTTCTTGGGAAAAAATTCTTAGTACAAAAGATGGATGCCTCAAGGTCATAAATAACCCATAAACTTGGCTCTTCAAATCAGAGCAAAGAACCTGATTTTTAGTTTGCCTTTTATCATAAAAAACATATCTAAAAATATGCCAGCCTCCCAGAATAAAAACAATAAACTCAACACCTAAATATAACCCAAAAGCAACTAATATTAGCACCTAAATATAATCTGATTCTGCCTTAACATCAACAGTTTTGACTCCTAAAAATAGTCCTCAAATCTGCACCTAAACCAAACTCATAAAAACACTCAGCTGAGGAGAAAAAAATCACTTAAAATAAAGTCTGATTTTTTGCTCAGCAACACCAATTGAGCGACAAAAAATTAACACTTCCTTTTTGCAAGGAAGGTGTTTTCCATCAACCCCAACTTCTCTCACAGTATTTCGAAATTCCCTTTGATAGGGTCTTTGTTAAAATGTTTGCAACTTGCTCATTTGAAAGTACATATTAAAGAATGACTACCCCCTTTTGAACTTTGTCTTTGAGAAAATGATAACGACTATCTATGTGCTTGGAGCGATCATGAAACACTAGATTCTCAGATAGCTTGATTCAACTCTGATTATGATAGTAAACTGTTGTAGGCTCCAACATCCAATTAGTAAGTTTTGCTATCAACTTGCGAAGCTAGTTAGTCTCACAACTAGCCAAAAAAGCTACTATGTACTTTGCTTTAGCTGAACGTAATGGTACAACTGCTTGCTTCTTGCTGAACTAGAATATCATTCTTGACTCTAAGCTAAAACAAAACCTTAAAGTGCTCTTCCTAGCACAAGCTTCACCTATCCAGTTTGAATTTACAAAGCTTTTATTCTTGGGCCTTGTCATTAGTACTCAAGGCATGTAGGAGGATACAACACAAGAATCCTTTGATAAGCTTGAGAAGGTAATCAACTCATGTCCTATACTTATTGTTTTAGATTTCTCACAATCACTTGTTGCAGAATGTGATGCCTCAGGAAAGGGATTTGGAGCTGTTATAATGCAAGAGGGGCACCCCATAGCAATTGAGAGCAGGAAGTTGAAAGATTTAGAAAGGGGTTTCTCTATGTATGACAAGGAGATGTTTTCCATCATGCATGCTTTGGCAAAATTTAGACATCTAGTTGGTGGTAGATGTGTGGTTGAGACAGATTACTGTAGCTTGAAGTTGTTCTTGGATCGAAATGACTTGAATGATCGGAAACAAAAATGGGTAAGGAAACTCTTAGCTAATGATATAGAAAAGAATGTAGTTGTTGACGCCTTTTCAAAATGCCCATTCTTTGTTCAATTTCTGTCATTCATGATGATTGGAAAGTTTCTATCACGGTAGAATATGCCAAGAATGTATTTTGCTACTAACATCCTAAATAGAGGTGTGGAAGATGACAAATTATTAGAATTTAAAATGGAGGAGAAATTTTTTAAGTGTTACATGGTGCATCACTAGCTAGATATCCAATATCCTACATGACTTGCAGGAAAACAAAAGGGAGATTTTCTTGGAAGTATTTTAAGGAGGATATTCTCAAGCATATTAGGGAGTACACTACTTGCCAATAGAATGTAATAGAGCATGTCTTTCCTACAGATTTACTACAGCCATTGCTTATTCTTGAACAAAAATGGGAGAGTGTGACCATGGACTTGATCACAAGTCTTCCCACAGTATATGTTAAGGATTGCATTTGTGTTGTAGTGGATAGAATTAATAAGCATGCGCACTTCTTTGTGTTGCCTTCAACATTCAAAGCATATCATGTGGGAATTTATTTTTCAGAGGGGTGTTTAGGCTACATGAGTTGCCTAAAAATAATTATAGTAATAGAGATAATAGATTTCTCAATTCCTTCTTAGTTCCTTTTGGCAAGAACTATTTCATTTGATATGGGCAGAACTCACTCCTAGCACAAGCTATCACCACCCACAAATAGTGTGGCAAATAGAAATAGTGAATAAGCAGGTTGAAGGATACTTGAGGGACAATGTTTTAGATTAAAAATCAGCATGGATTAAGTGGTTACACTTGGGAGAATATTGCTATAAAACCACTAATCATATGTCCCTCGGTATGTTTCCATTCATGGCATTGTGTTTTTATGATGCACTAACTTGCATTGATTCAATGTTCATAGACAATAGTCATCATTGATACAAGGGTGAAGAAGAAGAGAAAAAAAGACGTCACAAAGTGTTTGGGTTGTTGGAGGAACCCACCTACAAAGGATGCTACTTGGGAAGAATCAAGAATTCTGGAACATTTGAATTTGCATTGCTTGAAGGCAAGCAATTTTAGGAAGGGTGGACTTGTAATGCCCTATTTTTTTAATTAATTTAATTTTGTGGACAAAATGCCCAATCCTATATTTCCCATGGGCTAAGCAAAAATTGCTAGGGAAATAAATTTAAATAAAATTCATTATTTGGACCCTCATTAATTATTTTTTCTCATTTTCGATAAAGGGCTAAGTAATTAATAAAATATTATAATTTTTGAGTATTTGCCCAAGGAGGAGCGTGAGAATTCATGGAGATGGTATAATGTAACTCCCAAATCATTTGACATCTTCTTTTATGACATTCTATGACGGGTTTATTACAATTTTTATGGTAGCACATTGTTATGGAGTTATAAGTTAGATTTTATGACAAAGTAGGAGCTATTATGTGGGAGAAATATTTTATGACAAAGCAATTAGTGAGGAGTTATAAATTTGCTAATTTGAGAAGCATCTTCATAATTATATATGGCAATTGTAAGTGGGTGTAAGAAGAACATCTTCGACTAGCTAAATATAGTCGGGTGTAAGAGGAGGTTATGACAACTCTTTATGGGGCCTATTTTGGAGGGAGAATATTGCAATATTTTATTATTTGTGGGCATATTGGGATGTTGAAATTTGTTCCCCAACTTCTATATAAGCCAGATTGCTTCTCCAATTCTCATCTTTTGCCAATTTATCAATTTTCTTCAACGCTTGAGCACTTGTGTTCAACTACAGGATTTTAGGACGAAAACCCTTGAATTCTTGAAAATTAGAGGATGAAACACCATTGGTTTCTTGAGGGCAATATCATACAAAGGTTGTATTGTGCACTTCAAATTTTTGATAGATTTTCAGTGTAGATTCCAGTGTTTGTGATTGTAGGATTGTGAAGAAGGAAGTTGCAACTTGCAACATTCACAATTTATTTTCATATCATATTATTAGATGGCTTGCTTTAATTTCTGAGTTGTACAAGCATTTTTCTGTTATTTTGATCAATATAAATTGGTTCTAACATTTAGATTCAGTTATGATTCATGTGTGCAAACACTGAGTAGATCTATGGCATAGTTTGTGTAAATTCAGCAATATATATTTCAATATTTTGGCTCCAAATTTGTATGGAGGTTATTTCAATATTTGCTGAGTATATTTTATATCTAAAAGTATTTACAAAATAAACATCTGCTTTAAAGGTGTTAACAAACTACAAATGCTTTGCAATGTGAGGAAATTAGTTGCAAACCGTGTCACACTTGTTCGCTTAAGCTCTTTCCCCTTGGTGCGGTCTTTCATCAAGCTAAGAACCCAAGGGTGATTATAGATGTACTTTGTGATGTTCTTGGTTTCTTCCACAATTGGTCTTACACAATTGATTTTGCCAATGTCCTCCTAAAGAAGGTCAAGGCAATGGATAGTGCAAGAGTTCCAAAAAATTGATAAATGCCTCTCTTGAGGTAGTCTTCTTGCTGCCACGTATGCTATTGCATTATCAATTACAACTTGTACCACATTTTCAATGCTCACCTTTAACACAATCTCCTCTAGCATTAGACTCAAATTTTCTAAACTTTTTACTTTATTAGAGGCGTCCATGGACTTCAAAAAAATCATCTCACCATTCAAGGCCACTAGAAAGTTGATGAGGGTATGGTTCCTTCCATCTACAAGTATGGGGCATCCAAACTTGTACCACTACTTCCTTTGTTCTTCCAAAACTGATTTTGCGTCTATGATAACCTTCTGGAGCACCCACACTCTTAAGTCATATGGAGAGGGCACCTTGTACCCTTTCCCTACAACTATCATCGTTGTGACCAAATATTCTCTAGATGGGCTTCTCGCCACGTTGAAAGGAAGGCTGTTGATAAACCAAAAATTAGCACAAGCCTTATTTGCTTCATTGTGCATATCCGTTTTCCACCTTGTGCCTTGAAGTGAAGGTTGTGGTATAGGTGTGTTTCATGGTACAAAAAAGTCCCATGACTAGGCTTTTCTTGAGTTAGACAAGATGGATGTGCCTCGAGTGCGTGGATCATGACTAGAGCCCACAATCTCTGCCATATCCACTTCTGTTTCCCTCGCCATATTGGGATTAATGCCTGCTGCTATGGCTGTGTTTGTCCCCATTCTCTCTAATTTCTTTTGATCCATCAAAGCAAGGGCTGCTTGCTTCTCTTGTTCTACCTTATTTGTGGCATTGGAACACGCTCTGATGTCGTGGCAAGGAATACGTGTGAGGTGGTACTTGAGGTGATTGATGTCTTCATTCAACTTCTTCCTATTGTAGTTGCAAATAGTAGTCCTTGAGGTTGGTCCCAATGTGCCATGTTTTCAAGTGGCATCCCTTTTAGTAGCAAGTTAACTTCCACTTCTTGATGTTATGCCATTATATGCTAACTTGTTAAGTGCAAACTTGACTCCATAAAATTATAAAAATAATTTCTAATATAACATTTTATACTACAAAAAAACAATGTTTCAAATTAAAAAATAGTGCTTTGAACCCAAAACTTAAACTCTATAGGCTACATTAGTAAAAAAAAATATTTTCACCTAGAAAATAAAATAAAATCAACATGAAATGGTTTGCATTTTGAGCATAAATGAATAGCATTAATAATTGACGCAAAATAATGTTTTTAATACCATAATTTGATAAATCCTAATTATAATTTTTTTTGTTTGTAAACAATAACTTAAATCAACATTAAATTTTTTGAAAACTAATTCAATACTTTCAAAACATGCTTAAAAATCTAAATCTAATATTTAGGAAAGAAGTGAGAATCTTGCAATTCTTGGAAAAAAGAAAAAAAAGAATTTTTTTTGATCGGTTATCCCAAAATTGTAGAAATTCATTCGTGAAATCCACTTCTAATTTGTTCAAATTCACTCAAACAATTTTGCAAATGTTGTGTGAGGAAATGGCATGATCGGATTTGCTTAAAAAGACCAAAAAATCTCTTTTTTCAGTGTTTTTCTTGCATCCCACAGTCTACCCACGTTCAACGAGTCTGTGTAGAATCGCTGAAACTCAACAAGTTTGAGGTCAAGTTACTTGGCAAGAAAAAATTCTCACAAGTAATTGACACGTTCTAAATTATTGCTTGAAACATTTGATATTGCTCAAATGTTTCTTCCCTTGTTGAGAAGTATTTGATCTTGGTGCTTTCCTTTTTGACCCTTCTCAGGTCCTTTCTTGCTACTTTTCTTCATCTTCCCAATTTATTTTTAGATCAGTTTGTTTATTTATTTATTTTTATATCAAAAATGGCGACAGCCATAGGGTGAAACGACATTGAGAAGGGAGGTTTTCGGGAGACAGCTTGGGAACTGTGGATTTAATCTTCAACGGGAGGCAGTTTTTCAGTGGGACTTCGTGCAAAAGGGGGTCAAACGAGGGTTTTGTCGGCAACATACAAAAACAAGGCGACGAAACAAAGACGAGGTCATCTACAATTAAGTGGGCCCTGCCGTAGCCTAGCAAGGAACATGTTGCCCCCCCATTTTTTCCTCTGTTTTTCTTTTTTGGCGCATTTCTTTTTACAATATTGTCTTCTCACAAATGACCAAATCAAGGCAAGAGAAACCATGGTAAGCAAAAAGGAACTCTGTAAAGGCAACCTAGACTTGGCACCCAAGGGCCTACTGCAGGGAAAACACAAATATCAGAGGAAAAGAAAAACCCACAAACCCTAGGGCCAGTGAAATATGCAACGATTTACATTGAGGCATCTAATGGACCCCAAATACAACTAATTGGTTCTGTAGTAAGGGTGTTATATCAGGAGGGTTTAAGCATTCCTTGGAATCATACTCTTCAAATAACAAAGGGACTTGCAGATTCATTCTCTAACCCACATGTGGGGAGTATAACTAGAACAAGGGCCTGTTGTGACCTAATCACACATCACCCCATTGCAAATGGGGACCCCCTTTTTTTGAGCTCCTGTGCTTTGCTTTAAGTCTTAGATGATGTCTTAGATTTATTTCATGATAAAGTCAGTGGTGTTTGAGTCCAATAGTCCCCTGATGTCCTGATATCCTGATGTATGTTCTGAGATCCTGAAACTGACTAAGTCTGATATCCTGAAAATCCTGAAAATTGGCTAAGTCTGAAATCTGGTGGATCCCTCAAAATCTAGAATCTACATGTTAAATTTGGTGGATCTAAGACCTATCTTAAACATCCTGAAAGGTATATTGAAAAATATTTAAAGTATAAGAAATTCTAAACTTATACTTAAATATATTTTTTAATATACCTTACCCTCTGGGACTTCCACTTCTAGGCGAAAATTCACTCTAAGTAATTAGGCGCATTTCTCACCTCTGCAAACCCAATTGTGCGCCTAAAGGTAGAAACCCAATTGTGCGCCTAAAGGTAGAAACTCGAATGTGTGCCTAGAGAAGAAAACAAACCTTTAACCATCCCAAGTTATGGCGCCTTGATTGAAAAAGTTGCCAAAAGACCTTAAGTATTGAGAATTTGACAAAAATAAGACATCCAAGTCTAGGCGCCAATTCATCCATCTAGAGTCTAGGCGCATTTTGCATGTGTAGCCACCATTTTTAGCGCCTTGATGTGAGATGAGGTCTAAATCAATGATGGATAGCGCTTAAGGATGATGTAGTCATACAAGGATGTAAGCAAGTGTTAAGAGCTTTTAAAATATCAAAGAATAAGCAACATCAAGTAAGGCGCCTTTTCTTGTCTAAACCATCCATTTTGGCGCCTTGAAGAATTAGGCTTCCCAAAGACACCTTGCAATTCTCTAGGTCCAAAATTCATTCAAAGGAGTATAGGCGCCATTATTTATCAAAAGGGACATCATATTGCGCCTTAAGGAAGAAAGGTGTTTTAAGTCAATTTCAATTGATGGAAATCACAAGCATGTAAGTTAAGAATCAATCATTGAGAAACATGGTTGAAAGACATGAAGTAGAGGTCAAATTGGTGTAGGCGCATTCTTATCCATCCACAAACCCATTTTGGCGCCTAAGCATGAAAGGAGTGTCTAAAATCTACAAAGGTGGCGCCTTAAGAAGCCTAGCCTTCCTTGAGTTCACGAGGTTGATCTAGGATGTTAAATTGCCCATCTTGAACTTAGGCGCAATTTCACACCCAAACCATCATCAAAATGCGCCTTTGGGTGATCAATATCATTAAGGGAGTCAAGTCGCCATTTCACACTTGGAGCATCCTAATATGGTGCCTTGTAAGAGGAGAGCTTAAGAGCATGAAATTGGATGTCATTTTAAGGGTTAAAACCATCAAATTGCCAAAGAAATAGGCCAAGTGAATCTAGGCGCCCTTTTTAGTTCCTGCACACCTAAATAAGCGCCTTAGTTGAAAAGGGCATAAACATCAATTTAAACATTCACAAGTATCAAAAGACATCAATTTGCACTAAAATAGCTTAGGCACACTTTTCCACTCTTATCACCTAGATTGGCGCCTTGGAAAAAAGTCACATGAATCTTCACTATCGATTGGCGCCTTGAAGGAAATAAGCACTCTAAGTTACCTTTAATTGTTGAAATCATCAATATGACAAATTTGAGGCAAAAAGATTTAGGCGCATTTTTACTCCTTTGCCAGTTGAATGGGCGCCTAGATCTAGAGAAGGGATATTGAATGTTTAAAACATGCTTCTTATGTTATGAAATAAAGTGTTCATCAAGTAATTGACGTTGTTTCTTTACTGTGTTGTAGGAGTCATTCAAGGAGCAAACACTTGGAATCACCAATGGGCAAAGATTGAAGTCAAGAGCAAGTCGCTGCGAGGAAACATCATACTACCACTTCAAATGAACACTTCAAGCTTATTGTGCAAGCACTTCATCAATAGTTATATCATGTCCGAAGACATTCATCTATCACTTCAAGTTCTCACCATCTTCAAGTATCAAAAGAGTCTCCTACTCAATCAAGCATCATCATCTACTCTACTTCATGTCATCATCGATATCTACTCTCCAGGAAGTATCATCCAAGAAGATCATTCACATACCCTGCAAGAAAGTACACAGAGTTAGTCAGATGAGTTACAAGTATCATATATCATACTACTTACAATGAACAAGGCAAGATCAACAAGGAACAATCCAAACATACAAGTTCAAAACAATTACATCGAAGGCATCGCAAGATGATACAATTTGGGAATATGCCCACAGAGCAAAGTGAATAAACAATTGAAATCCACAAGTTTGCTAAGGTGGCACCTCCGTGGCAGATACTCATCATCAAACCAATCACAATCTGCCACATCATTCAACAAGAAAGATGCCAAAGAGGACGTCCATGTGGAAGATGCTCTAAAAGATTCCATCTTATCTTATCTTCTTGGAAAACGTGCCTTCATTGCCTCTATTATGTGCTAAAATAGCAAGTTGTTGTAACTACCTGTTGAGGTGGCATGATCTGGACCCTTGGCTACGTGAATTGATCCTAGCCATTCATTGTAATTCTCGACCTCTATAAAAGGCCTTGTTGCCTCATTTGTAAAATCATTAGATAGTAGATCAGATAGTAGGTAGTAGAGTAGGAATAGAATAGAAGAGACTCTCGAAATTCTCTAAGAGGACTTTGAGATTGTTGTAAATATTTCTCAAGATTAATGCAAAGGACATTGGAGTTCGTTTGGTGTTAAGTGTTGTCTTGTGGAATGACATGGTTTATTGTATCTTGATGAAGTGGAGAGATGTTTCAAAGTAGAATAGAAGTAGATTAGCAGTTCATTGATGTAATGCATGTTGTATTGAATATTTGATCAACTCCTAGCTCATGCTTTTAACATTCATCACTAGTGAAGTGTTGTGTAAAGCTAGTTTGAGCCTCATCATTTGCTTAAGTTCGATTGTGGATGTTTGTTTGAGCTGCGCTGTTCAATGGGTGCTTATATAAGCCTTCATGATTTGAAAACCATTCGTTTACCTTAGGAGATTGCACCAACTCCATGTAGTTGTAGGCATTCTTGGTGAAGTGGAGTTAGGTTAATTCAGGAGTTTGTCTGTTTATGCATCATCATTGCTTCATTGACCTTAGATTAGTTTCTAAACCTTTGTCTTTTTCCCTTTTTTATTATTGAGACATTGTACATACATCATCCACACTGAAAGGAGAAATAAGCTAAGTGAAGTATGAAGAAGTCTGCGTAAGTCCTTTTGTGATTATCAGCAAGATCACATGTAATCACTGAGTCTATCCAATATAAATCATGAATATGGAACCTTGAAGTTGTCTCACTGGATCACATAGCTTAGCCTTTGAGAGACTTTACTCAAGAGAGAGTTGAATACTCAGTGTTTTACTCTATTGTTGACTTGTCTAAAAACAATCATTAACAGGGCCTCTTTCTTGCCGGGGTACCAGCAAGCTAACATAGTCGACATGAACAGAAGGTTGGTCTTTGTGAATGCAAAACAATATAGGGGGATTTTAAGGCGCATATAGATCCGAAAGATGAGGCAAACACATAGTAAAAAACTCACTATGATTTTGCCAAAAATAGCTAGAAACAATGCAACCGTCACTATCAAAATGCACCATTTAGAGGGAGACCAAATAATGCAAGGTACGGATAGAGGAAAAGAGAAAGAGGTTTTTTCGCTCCACAAAGAACTTGATTCAAACCAAGGCAAAACCGAAACTTTCATAACAAACAAAGGGGAAAGAGAGGAAGGGTTTCAAGACGATAGAGACCCATTCAGCCCCACGACTACACCGTTCTTGTGGTCGTCAGAGCTGTATGGCAATGAGCTCATGAACATGAAAGAAAGGATGGAAACTATAGAAGCAAAGGGGCAGCATGAAGGCATCAAGATAAGGGAAATTATAGAAACCAGTTGGAACCTTGAAAGGGAAAACAAGTTGCTCAAAGAGCAAGTAATAATCTTGCAAAACAACATGGAAAGAGTACAACAGGAGCTGATCACTCTAAAACAGGAATTAGAACAAACAAAATCAGCAGAAAAAAGAATTCAGAGATAATGAAAGGAAGTGACACAACACAGTTAGAAGAGATTCGATTAGCACTAGCAAGCATGGAAATAAGAGAAAATCTGCTAAAAGACCAATTGGAAGAGGCCAAATCTTGGGCACAGGTTGTAAGTGGACCATCACACGAGCAAAAAGAAATCATAGAGAGACAAATCAAGAGGCAAATAAAAGAAGAAAAAGACAAACATGACAAGGCGGTAAATATTATCATCAAAGGTTTGAGGGACTATGGTGAGGAGAGAACTAATATTCTAGCAAGAGACTTCCTTAAGGAAAAGCTGAAGTGGACGAGTTTTATTCAACAAGCGAACATGATTGGAAAGAAGATAGAAGAAGGAAGGAGTAGACATGTAAGAGTTGTCTTGAGAAACATGGATGATAAGAACGCAATCCTAAAGAAGAGAGGGTTGCTTAGAGGCACTCACATATTCTTAGATGAAGATTTGACATTTGCACAACAAGAAGAGCGAAGGAAGGAGTGGGAGAAAGTGAAAACAACAAGAGATGCTGGAAAGTGGGCATGGATGAAAAATGGGAAAGCTCAGATCAGCGAACAATTATCACACAAGAAATAGGGACTCGGGGCCCCACGAGAGTATCTACACATGGTAAGTTGGAATTGTAGAGGATACCCATGGAGAAGAGGACCGGGGTTGGGGCCCATAGCGGAGGGGAAATACATTATTATTCTTAAGGAAACACATGAGCATGATGGATGCAAAGTCCCAGATTTTGAAGGATACAAGAAAATCTCAGTTTGGAATGAAGGGATGGAAACAGGTAAAGGGCATGGGGGAGTTACAGTTCTAATAATTGAAATGTTGGGTGGAACAGTGAAAATAGAAAAAGAGGACCCAAATAAGCAATACATCTGGCTGAGAATAATAGATAGTGAGGTTACAATCAGGTTGGCTGCTTGTTACTTTGCCCCAAAAGGGTCAAAGTTCTACAAGAAGAGAAATCTAGACAAAGAAAACTCGTATGCGGCTTTAAAGAAAGACATTTTTGTTTTCAGCATTCTCGGGGAAATTGTTTTAATAGGTGATTTTAATGCAAGGACAACAAATAATCAGTCTCTTTAATTAGACAGAGAAGAAAGAGGGGACAACAATCCTTTAAGGCTAGAGGAAAGTCGAGACCAGCTCTGGGAAAGAGCATCACAAGATGGAAATGCGAGTGTGACACACTTTGGAGTGGAACTATTAGGACTATGTAGCTTGTATGACATGGTTATTTGTAATGGAATGAGAACTTGGCCAAGATCAGGTGGTATCACATGTAAAACATACAACGGTCAAAGTGTGGTGGATTATGTAATATGCTCTCAGAAATCTATTTCCAGGTTGTTGGAGTTCGACATTGGGGACTGCCCTATTGAGTTGAAATCTGATCATATGCTTCTCCTTGTTAAGTTTGGCTTTCTCACAAACAACCAACACAAAAGGCAAGTCCAACACTTACAAAAGAAAGCTTACACTCAAGGTAAAATCATTAGGAAGCAAAAAAATTAGGAACTCCTTGCTCCTGCATTGGAACAACACCTTGAGATGACAAAAAACATCATAGGGCGCAAGGAAAACGATGAAACAAGGGACCGTATTTGCAACAATATGCTGATTCCTTTAATTCACAAGGCTTTAAAGGTGTGCAAGAGATCTCAGCCTAAGAAGGGGGTTTCAAATACTTTCCTGACTAACCCATGGTATGATGAAGAGTGCAAGGCTGCAAAAAGATCCTTCAAAGAGAATGAGACAAACAAAGAAAACAAGAAAAAATATGAGAAATTGATAAAATCCAAAAAAGAAAGTTATGTAATCTCAAGACAGAAAGAGTTAATATCTTTGGGTAAACACAACCCCAAGGCTTTTGGAGGGAGCTACAACAAAAGAGAAAACAAATAGAAAACAATATTACAGACGCTCAATGATTAGATTATGTGAAGCTCCTCTATGAACGGCCACAAGAGAAAACTAACCCTCCCATAATTAGCACATCAACCGAGCTCTTCTCAGTAGAAGATATCAAACAAGGTATAAAGAAATTAGCAAGTGCTAAAGCGCAAGACATAGATGGGCTGCAAGCTGAATTTTTAAAGTGGGGAGTTGAGCACCTTGCTCCACACATCAAAAGAATTTTTAATGGCATCACGCAAGATGGGTTTTCAATATAGCGGACAACTAGTGCCATTATACCTCTCTACAAGAGTGGAGATATCAATAATCCCTCTAATTATTGAACTATCATGGTCAATCCTCTTCTTGGAAAACTTTTCGGGAGCTTGATAGAGTGCAGAATCAGCAGTTGGGCAGAAAAAGAAGGAAAAAGAGCAAAAAGGCAGGCAGGCTTTAGACCAAGGTACTGTACCATAGATCACTACATCACTCATAGACATTTGATTGAACAAGTTTGGGACACCCAAGGAGGGGAAGCTTTTTGTTGCTTCGTTGATTTTAAAAAAGCCTTTGACACGGTACACAGGGACAAACTTTGGAACAGGATGGAGGAACTTGGGGTTCCAGATGAGTATAGGGTTGCAGTGCATATGCTTTATGAATATGTGAAGAGTTAAAATCAGAACAAGAGAGGGTATGTCTGAATGTTTTGGTAGTGAAATTGGGGTCAAGCAGGGATGTCTGAATGTTTTGGTAGCGACATCGGGGTCAAGCCAGGGAGTCGTGAACGCTGACATGAGATAGTGTTTGCTTGTTTAATGTTTAATGTTTTTAATTATTTATTATTATTATTATTGTTGTTTATTTATTATTTATTTATTGTTTAATGTTTTTTATTATTTATTTATCGTTTATTTATTATTTTTTGTTTAAAGTTTTTTAGGTTTTTTAAATAAAATTTAATATATTTTCATTTATATGTTTCATAATTAAAATTTATTATTATTGTTCTTAAATGAGAAATAAAAATTAAATATATATTTTTGTTTTAGGTTTTTAAAAAAATAATAATTTAGTATTTTTTTAGTTATATGTTTTTTAAATAAAATTTAATTTAGTATTTTTTTATGTGTTTTTTTTACATGTTTCATAAATCTATTGTTGATAAGTTTGTCACTTGTGGATATATTACTTATAATTTAAAAAAAATCAAATTTATATTGGTGAATTTAATGACTATTTTTTTCCCCTCGCTGAACTTCATCCGAATTTTATAGTTGCCGAACACGAACACGAACTCGAACCTTGTGACTTAGCTTGTCCTCACATGTGAGTCCTTTAATTGTCTGGTAAGCTGCCTCGGTCAACCGCCTTTCATTGGGTCCTCGACCTTGGTCTGCATCAAGAGTGATAGCAGAAATTTTTTTTTGGTATCTTGGCCAGTCCCTTGTTGGTTGTTATGCCATTGGAACCTAAGGGGTTGACAGTTGGACTCTCTGCTAGATCTAATATTGTGATTATTCTTGGCATACATGGTAATTTGAGGTGACGTCAACCATGCAAATGATGACATTAGTAGTGATGTTAGATCTAATTTGAGAATTTCTATTTCTATTGTATGGTCTGATGGCACATGTGGCAATTTTTTGAAAGAATTTCTGAAAAATGGGTTTAATTACATCTATGTAAATCAGTTGCCTAGTCATTAGTCCAATTAGCGATAACAGTCCAATCAATGCACAATTAGTAGATCTGCACATGCCATGTGTTTCAATCATGTGCTTTCCCATGATTTTTTGAATTTTGTGTGAATTTTTTGAGATTCAAATTATTTTCTAGGTATGACTAAATTTAAGGATTGTACAACTGTAGTTTGATACTATTTGAGTGCTTGACCTTTTTTAGATTTTAACTTTTCCATGTAGATTGTTCGAGTTCGTGTTGTGAAGTGTTGGAAAGCTCTCCAACTGGTTTTGAGGTCAATGCAATAATATAAATTTTGTTAGTTGTTGGGGAATATTCTGTGCTTAATGTTTTTGAAGATGGACAGGGCTACTGATCCAGGGCTTGTTGGGATACAATTACAAGTCTTGGGTTTCTTCTACTAAGGTCTCTTTGAGGACCCAATGTTAGTGGTGGATAGCATGTGGGGATGAAAAAGCTTGTTTCGAGGATAAGGAGCATCCTTTCCAATAGTAGGGTGGATCAAGTTTTGGTATTACATTGAGCCGTGTAACACCTAAGTTGTATTTTCACTCGTAGGAATAAAATATTCCTAAGGAGATGCTTGATAGGCTGAAGACTTTGTTCAGTATAATTTTTAACGTCCAAGCATTTTCAAATTGAACCACTGACCATCTACACTTGATGCACTATCATTTGGGAGGATTGAAGACTATATATTTCATGCGAATGATCTTTTGTTTTACTTGGGGCAATGCGGCAAGGAGTAAAGAAAGATAATGATGTGATTGAGATTGTTCATGATAACTTGAGACTACCTTATGATGTGTTCCTCTTCACATTCTTCTCTATGAGAGCTGTTATGAGACAAGATGGTAATGTTGTCTTTTGCATCAGCTGAAACTTCAATTGAAAGAGATTTGGGAGTTGATCCCAATGATGAGGATGGCTGTATTCATGAGGGTAATTCTCCACAAGATATTCCTACTTCTAGAGGGGGTGTTCGAAGGCCAAAGTGGGCCATTGTTGCCCTTAATAAAGCAAAGGAAAATGGGGTGGGTGCTTTTTACACCATGGAGGACCTAGAGTGAAAATAGAGGGCCCATTATACTTTTTGGACTAGTGTGCAAGATGTGGAAGACAAGGATTTTGCAGCTTTGAATAAGGCACAAAAGATACCTTAAGATTTGTGCAAACGACGGATGGTTTTCTAGATTGCACGAATTGCTTGAGTTATCGAAAGCTAACCTCAGGTGGGATATTGAACCTTATCTTTTTTTGAAGGAACGACTTGAATGCCATCTTCCTCTTATTCCATCCAAGTTGAGTTTTATTGGAGATATTAAAATCTAAAACCCATCATTTCGAGTCCCATTGAGTTAGCCTTGCTTATGGTGTACCTTTGGGTTATGTTCATCTTTTTGGGTCTTGTGTACCTTCTGTATGGAGACTACATGTGTTAGTGAACCCTTATGTGTTAAGAGGTCTACATATGTAGTTACCTTTTGTTATATATTGGGATTGGTGTCATAATTGGGTTGGCCTATCTTTATGTCATGTTTGAGCGGTATATAAATAGAGTTAATGCCTCTTAGCCTTTCATCTAGTTCCTTGCAATTCCATTTATTTTATAATAAAGTGATTTTTTCTTTTAGTGTTTTTCAACACCTCTACATATTGGCATTCATTCTCTTTGCTTGTGGAGCTTATATTTATGTTTAATATGGACATAGGCGTATAACTTGACATCTCATTGGCACCTTATGGAAAGTTGTTGGCAGATGGTTTGTAAGTTGAATATAATACAAACTTGGAAAAATAGAAATAATAAGTAATTTGCAAAGTCCTAATGATGTTGGGTAGGCACGATCATTTAATGGGTAGTTTTCTAGATTGCAGGAGTTGGTTGAGTTATCAGAAGCTATCATTAGGTTGGATGTTGAAGCTTTTTTTTTTTTTTTGGGGGGGGGGTTTGGTATTCCTGAAGGATTGACTCAAATGCCATCTTCCTCTTGGTCTATCTAAGAGGAGTTTTATGGGGGATGTTAAAATTTAAGACCCTTGTTGTGTCACATTGAGTTAGCCATGCTTGTGGTGTACCTTTGGGTTAAGTTCATCTTATTTAGGTCCTACATACCTTGTATATGAAGCTTACATGTGTTAGTGAACCATATATGTGTTAAATGGCCTACATATGTAGTTATCTTTTATTATTATATTTGGATTAGTGTTGTAATTGGGCCGGCCTATCTTTATGTCATATTTGAGTGGTATATAACTAGAAACAATGCCTTTAACCATTTCATCCAATTCATTCCAATTCCATTTCAAATATTTTAAAGTGATTTCTTCTTTTTGGTGTTTTTCAACACCTCTACATATTGGCATTCACACTTTTTGTTTGTGGAGTTCATATGTATGTTTGATATGGATATGTCTTTATAATTTGACATCTCATTGTATGAGTTAGTTGTTGCATCCATATGGAAAGTTGTTGGTGTGTGGTATGTCAGGTGAATATAAATACAAATCTGGACAAAATTGAAATAGTAAGCTAGTTGCAAAGTCCCAATGATGTTGGGTAGGTACAATCCTTTTCAAGACAAATTGGATTCTATAGAACATTTATAAATTTTTTTGATGGTTTATTGCATCCATTGGACTACTTGTTAAGAAAAGATGTCCTATTTTAATGGGGGGCTGGACAATAGGAAGATTTGAGAAATTGAAAATGATGGTGATGAGAGCATCAATTTTGTCATGCCTCAATTGGGACAAAGAATTTCACGCTCATGAATTCAACTATGCTTTTGGATGTATGTTAGCACAAGATGTAGTGCATAAGCTAGGCCATCCATTATGCTTTGCAAGTAGATTGCTTAGTGTTGGGTCCCAAAACCACAACTCTACTTCCTAGGACGAAATCACACTCACAAGGCCAAGGTTGTCGTCATGCAATTGTAATCTTTCCATCGACGGAATGTGGAGGGTTGAAGGTCAACTCTACGGGAGTGGGTTTCATCCCCTGCTCTTCGAGCTTAGCTTAGACTTCGGAGGGATATTCCGAGGGGTATTGAGTTCAAACAAAATGAACAATTAAAACAACTACAGCCAAACCCAACTTGTTCACTTGATCCCAAGAAGGTGTCACTAGATCAAGAAAAATTGGCTGCAAGACCCCTATATAGCTGATGTAACTGTGCATGCATGACCCACATGAAATAGATTCATTTTATATTCACTTGAGATAATTCCCTATTTATACTGACAATCAAGGATGCACAGAAAAAATGGTTCTTCCCCTAAACCACTAGTTAATGTTTTTGTTTGTTTAAATGATGTGAGCCTGACAGAAGTGGCTCTAGACCGGTGCCTATTCTATGGGCAACAGAGTCATAGTTCAGTAAGAAAACAACAAATTGAAACCAAAAGAACAATCAGCTATGTACTTGCGTACACCACAGAATATGAGATCTTGAAACAGAACATACTTAGTAATCCAAAACATAACTGCATATACCTGTATATAACATGAGAGAGATTATTACAAAGCTTGCAATGTTTTCATAATGCCGTCACATTCATTTGACCTAGTATTACATTTGTGCCATCAAACATGGCAAAGGAAAATACCCAGCTGCGACTGAGAAATCCTCTTGGATACATACCTAATGACCTGGAGACATTCTACAACAAAAACCATATACAATATCAACACCTTTGACTTCATGGGTCTACACTCCTCAATGAGCTGAATTGGCGTTTCAATGGATGCCCTGCAACTTTCTGCACCTATAAATGTCTTTTGGAGACCACACACTAGACCCCTTTGAAATGAGTTTCAATCTTCTATTTATAGCCTTCACAACTTAGATCTGATGGTGGAATGGGCGGGAAAACCCTAACAACCACACCAATTGTAATAAATACACCATTTTCAACTACCCATTTCGCATTAATGGCGACCTTGGGAGTTGTTGGTGTGTTTTTGCACATTTCCGGGCTTTGGCGGAACTTCGGGTTGTGGGTGGATAGGCGGATCTGGAACTAAAGCTCTGGGTTAGGAACTTTTTCTGGACCCAGAATCTCTGAGTACTTTCTTTGTTGGCGGGGATCGAGATTTCAGGAGACCCAAGGACCAAGGGATCGGGTCCAAAAGTTTCGGTGGGACCTGAAATCCCGAAGGGAAAAGGAGGTGTGGGGCCGGGAAAAAGTTCCAGCCCGGGACATCGGAAGGGCAAAGAGAGCAGGGAGAGGGGAAGTGGAAGGAACTTGGACTTTGGGAAAAATTCCAAGGTTTTGGCGGGACCGAAAACTTGCAGGTATAAGTTTACATTTACTCTTTTACATTTATTTTCTTATACTTTAAGTTATATTTTATGTATATACCGTCAGGATGTTTGAGAGTGGTTTGGACCTCTAAGAGTTATATTGCAAAATCTAGAATTTGGAGGATCTAAAAAATTTCAGACTCAACCAAATTTTCAGGGTTTCAGGTGAAATCTCAGACTCAATCACAATCAGGGGGGACAACACAAGGGACACAGACCGAGGCTAACAAAAGGGGCATGTTAGGAAAATTTAATGATTCTGACATGATTTTGCAATTATGGGGCTTAAAAATAGGAGTCCAACACTTAGCATTGCTAAATTTTTTTTACAATGGAAAAGGAAGAGCTAGAAATGGTATATTTGATCTGTCACTAGCATTGATATTCTATGCTAATTTACCAATGCAAATTGTATCGAATTCCTTATTAACATTTACTTGATTGTATGTCCGTCCCCTTCTACTTTTTAAAAGGAAAACAATGAATTTTTGCCTAAATGTTGTGGATGAAAAAGATTACCATATGCATGAAACATGAAGTGAAAATACCACGAGAAAAGAGCATAATACGTGAAGTTATTGTGGAAAACCCAATGCAAGAAGAAATTGTAGAAGAGTTAGGTAGTCTGCCTTTTCTTGCCTCTATCTCAAATTTTGATAAGCCCACTTCCTTCACAAGGCCTTCAAGGATGTATACATCCCTTTTATCTTATCTTATAGTTGCAACTGCAGACAACTTGTTGCAGATGCACACAACTCCCTAGCACACTTTTGTAATTAAATTTAGGAAGTGAAAGGAAATGCTAATAAACTTAAGAAGATAGGTATGCTAATACAAGTTTTAGAATCCAAATTAAATCAGTAAAATGACAATAATATCACCATAACACAAGTTTTAACCTGGGAAACCCTTATGGGATAAAACTGAGCAGAATACAACACGACTCTAATTATATTATCCGAGAAAAGGTTACAATACAACATAGAATTCAATTTGTGCTGAAAGAGATATACAACCTTGTGTTTGGAGCAATTTTGACATGTACCTGTTATTCAAAATCATGCATCCACTTTCTAGCTCTCGTCTGCAATTTACCACTATCTTTCTATCTTTTCTAGCTCTCTGCATCCTGATGATGGATCACACAGTGTGATCTGAAACGTTGATGTTAAATATTCGTACATAGTTAAGTCCAAAAACATTCATTCTCAACACTATGGACTGTGTAAATATTAGTGTTCCATGAAGACGTGTCCCCCCTGGTCCCCACGTCCAGGACGTTTCGGGGACTCGGGGGAAACGTTCCTCCACTGTCCCTCCACTGCTACCTGTGTCCCGAGGATGTTTCCAGGATGTCTCCCTAAACAAGGGATGTCTTTGGGGACGTCCCCAAATTTTTTAATTTTGGGGCGTGCAGACGTCCCCGAGATGTCCAAGGGAAGCCCAAACATCCCTCGACCGTCCTGGGGACTTCTGCGCTTCCCCCGTGGAAAAGCACACCAATTTCAATTTTTTTTAAATAAAAAGTTTTTTGGGTTTTTGGGCCTCCAACCCTAACCCTAATCCTCAATGGGCCCCACCTAAACCCCAAACACTCACAAAAAAGTTATAAATAGGCATCTAAGCCTCATTCCAAATCACTTGTAACTTTCAACATCAAGGTTGAGAGCTGCAACAACAAGCCATAAGAGTGAGGGATTGCAAGTGAGAGTGTTAGGAAGAGTGAATAGGAGGCCAAGAGCAAGACGAAGAGCTAGTGCAAAGGCTTCATTGAGTTCATCCATTTTTCAAGCATCAAGGTAAGTTTCCAAGCCCTTAATGAGAATTTATTTTTTGTTATTGTTTTCAATTTAATAATACTAATCTAGTAATCTTAAATTTAGGGATTTAGTCACTAGTGTTTAGTTTAAATTTAACGAGTTTAATTTGTTACAAATTTGAAAATGTTTTTTTTTTAATTTTCTTTGCAAAATTGTATTAAATTTTCAATTTACAAGTCAAATTAGGATTTTATCTTTTGTGTATCCTCTGCTTCCGCACTCCGTGCGACCTGAAGTAAGAAAAATAAAAGTGAAATCCTTTTTTGATGAAGGTTGAAGAACAAGGATTCATATTTTTGTGTATCCTCTGCTTCTACGCTTTGTGTGATCTGAAGTATGAAAAACAAAAAGAAAATCCTTGTTTTGAACTTGTGCATAATTTTAAATTTATAAATATTAAATTGAATGGCATAAATTTTATTTTTTGCAATGTCACCATGGGTTCTAGTTCTCATAGCATGAATGATGAAGAGGGTGTTCTCATAGCATGAATGATGAAGAGGGTGTTCTCATAGCATGAATGATGAAGAGGGTGAGGAAGAGGTACAACCTATGGGAGTTGAATCTAAAACTCCAAGTATAGATGTTGGGGGGGGGGGTGGTGAGACAACTAATTCTATGGGGAGTGCATAGTTTGGCCGCCCTTCCAAATTATTAGAGGAATTTCCGCCCTTCCAAATTATTAGAGGAATTTGCTAAGGGTCCCTTTGATAAGAAGTCTCCATTAAAACAATTTGCAACTAGATTGCCAACAAAACTTGGGTTAAGTGGGGGCACTAGTGTATGGAGATGTCATATTTGTCAACTTGAATTTTATGGCAGCATTACAAGAGTTAATGCACACCTTCTTTATGTCATAGGAAAAGGTGTAGGAGTATTTAAGAAGTTGATACTTGCACATAGAATTGAAATAAATAAATTGTGGGAATATGGTGGTGACCAAAGTCTTGTACCTGGTGCTTTGCCATTGGCTGCCCCTACTAGTACTGGGGCTGCCCTAGATCTACGAGTTTCAGCTCGTCCTAGATCTTCATCTACTACTTTGCCATGTACTTCAGGGATAGCAGAGCCTAAGGGGAAATGCAAAATGACCAGTACCAGTAGTGATGTTGGGGGTGAAAACACAGTGGTAGAATTATTTAATATGCAGAATAGGGATGAGGCAGATGATGCCATTGGCAAATTCTTCTTTGCCAATGGCATTGCATTCCATGTGGCTCGCTCTCCTTATTATAAGGAGGCTGTGGCAAAAATAATAAGAGCAGGACCATCATATGTGCCACCAGGGGAGACCAAATTGAGGACAACAATCTTGGATAAGAACTATTCCAAGATTAATATTCTCATGGAGAATATGAAAGCCACATGGGTCATTAGCCGATGCAGCATAATCATGGATGGGTGGACGGATATCAGCCATCGTCCACTCATCAACATTATGGTCACATGTACAGAGGGCCCTTACTTCCTTAGGGCTGTTGATTGTTCAGGGCATCGCAAGGATGCAGATTTTCAGTTTCAGATCCTTAGAGAGGCTATTGAGGAGGTTGGGCTAGAGAATGTGGTGCAAGTAGTGACAGATGCAACATATGTGTGCAAAGCTGCAGAGAAATTGATTGAGGCAGCCTATAGGCATATTTAGTGGACTCCTTGTTGTGTGCATGCCATGAACAATGCACTCAAGGACATGGACAAATTTACATGGATCAAAGAGGTGGTGAGAGATGCTAGAGATGTGTAGATGTTTATCTGCAACCACCATACTTCACATGCACTCTTTAGGACCTCTAAGAAGGAGTTTTTTAAACTTGTAGAGACTAGATTTGCCTCATATTTCATTCTTTTGGAGCGGATGCTTGAGTTGCAAGAGGCATTGCAACTAATGGTCATGACAACAGAGTGGAATCGGTGGTCTGATTCTAAGTCAAAGTAGGGGACGAGGGTGAAGGAGGTGGTGGAGAGTGACACATTTTGGGCTGATGCAAAATACATTGTTGCCATCAACCTTGGAGAGGTGTATGAGTGTATTGACAGTATGCTTGGCCAAATGAAGGCCATTGTATAGGAGAAGGACCCCACATTACAAGTCTACAATGAACATATCCAACCAATCATTCATCATCGATGGGAGAAGCTCAAACACTCCCTTGTACATGGCTGCCTATGCATTGAACCTGAAGTTGTATGTGCAAAGGCCATGTAGAGTTGCACCGATACATGATGTTGAGGTGAAGGCATGGTTCATGAAGACCATCCAAAAGATGTATGATCCTATACAGGCTAGCATCATTCATACTGAGTGGACAAAATTTGCCACTCTTAGGGGATATTTAGAGGAGGCCAAGATGGATAGGGAGACTATGGCACATGAGGATCCCATTCTATGGTGGAATTTGCACGGGCCTAATTCTTTGACCACCACACTAGCCATTCATCTGCTGTCCCAAGATTCTGGTTCTCTTGCTGCTGAGAGGAATTGGTTTACTTACAGTTTCATCCACTCTGTTAAGAGGAATAGACTTACCTCTTGGAGGGCGGAGAAACTTGTAGCTGTACATAGCACCTTGCTCTCATTGACCGCAACACACTTATGTACAAGGAGAGTCCAGCAACTCGATGGGATGTAGAGCCAGAGGAGCCAGCACAAGTGGATGAAGGTACAACACATACAAGGTTGGTTGGTATTCCTTTGGAGGAGATTGACCCTGAGGAGACCAGCAGTTCGAGTGATGAGGAGTTTGGAGCAAACTTTGGGGATGAATGATGATTCATTGATTTGAGAAACCAGGCCATTGGGCAATTGTATTTGGATTTTGAATGTAATCATCATTTGGAAATTTTGAATATAATATAAATATATGGATATTTGACATTTTCATTGTCCAATGCAATTATCATTAATGCAATATGTTTGAGTATTTCAGATTTTCATATGTTATTCCTTGTATATTTTTTTATAGCTATTTTTTAAGTACTATATGTATTTGCACTGCCCCCCGCCGCTGTCCCCAAATCTAGGCCCTTTTTCCTATTGTGACCTAAGCACACATCGCCCCATTGCAAATGGGGATGCCCTTTTTTTGAGCTCTGATGCTTTGCGTTGAAGTTTTGATGATGTCTTAGGTTTATTGCATGATGAAGTCAGTGGTTGTTTGAGTTCTTTGTCTAGTTCTATTCAAGAGTCATTTGCTTTCCTTCTGAGACTAATCCTGATGTATGTTTGAGATCCTGAAAATGACTAAGTTTGGTATCCTAATATCCTGAAATCCTGAAAAATTGACTAAGTCTGAAATCTGGTTGATCCTCCAAATTCTATAATCTACATGTTAAATCTGATGGATTCGGGACCTATCTCAAACATCCTGAAAGGTATATTGAAAAATATTTAAAGTATACTTAAATATATTTTTCAATAGACCTTACCTTGAGAAAGTTGAAAAAATGGCTAAGTACTCAAGAGGATTCAAAATCTTGATCTAGTGCGCCAAGACATGAGGGGAGCGCAAAATCTTGATGTAATGCACCACTTTCAACCGGAGATCAAAATGGTGATCTAATGCGACTCATCCAATGCGACCCATCCAATGCGCCATTCTAGGAAGAGGTGTTGATCGAAGTTTTAAGCGATTTTTAAGAGAAATCGAAATGCTCATCCAATGCGACCAAGGTAAAGTGCTTGTTTGATGAAGGAATTGTGAGATGCAAGATAAGGATTCAAGATCCTTAACCAATGCAACCTATCTGTGACGCCACTTTGGAAGGGAAGGTAAGGTGAATCTTTGAAGAGATGTTAGAAGAAAGATCAAAATGTTGAACTCTTGCGCCTTAACCAATGCGACCACCTTAGGGTAAAGACAATTGCAAGTTTAGTACAAGTTTTAAGGCCTTTTCAAGAAGCAATCAAAATGAGGAACCAATGCGCTCCAACCATTGCGCCATTTTGGAGAAGGGAAAGATAAGCTTTGAACGTCATGTGAAGAGAGATCAAGATCCTCAACTCTTGCGCCCTATCCCATGCGCCAATTTGGACAAGTTCTTATTGAAGTCTTTGACAAGTTTAGAGGATCCCAAATGGTCATCCAATGCGCCAGAGTGTGAAGTGATTGCATCTTTTTCAAGAAGATCCAAATTTCTGATCTGCTGCGCCACCTTAGAATGAAATTTTCAAGAGGATTCGAAAACCTCAACTAGTGCGCCAAGGTGGAAAGGCTTGTTTTGAGTTTCAATATGCAGATTTATGAAAGTTTCTAGAGGAAGATGAAATGCTGATCCGTTGTGCCATCTTTGAAAGGGGTTTAAGTTTAAGTTTTTGATACATTTCAAGAAGATCAAAATGCTCATCCACCACGCCAATACCAAGAGGATCTAAAATACCTATCTAGTGTGCCCAAAATGAGGAAGAATCAAAACACCCAACTGATCCGCCACTTTTTAAGAGGATCCAAAATCATGCTGATCTGCTGCGCGTCAACCAAATGTGCCCTCATCTAGGAATCAGCAACAAGTTTTAAGATGCAAATTTAAGAGAAGTCCAAGATCCTTATCAAATGCACTTGAAGGAAGTGGTATAGATTGCAAATTTTAGACAAATTTTAAGAAGATTCAAAATGCTTATCTGCTGCGCCTAGATCAAGAAGGCTGATGTAGTTCACATAAGATGAAACTTCAAGCAAAGATCAAGTTCCTCATCCATTGCACCTGATCTGATGCACCTTGGTGGAATGTTTATCAAGTGCATCCTTCAAGTGAAAGACAAAGTGGTAAGCCTAGGCGCCATTTCAAGATGATATGAGTTTCAAGTTTCAAGTGATTGATCAACCAAAATTAAAATCCTCAACCAGTGCGCCACAATTAGAGGAGGATGATTGCAAGAGCATCTAAGCAAAGATCAAGTTCCTCATCCATTGTGCCATATGTGATGCGCCATCATCAAGGGAAGGGTAACTATATTTTGAAGTGAAGTTTCAATGAAGAGATCAAATTCTTATCTATTGCGCCAAGAAGGAGGAGTTCAAGAGTTTAAAGGAAGATTCAAAACCTCCATCCAATGCGCTATTTTCAATGTGATGCTTGGTTTGAATGTTATGATTGCTTTCATGTTTTGATCTTCTCTAAAGCTTAAGCAAATGATTCTTATGTGTTATGAAATTATGTTATAAAGTCAAAGGACTGATGCTGTTTCTTTGTTTGTTTTGCAAGAACAAGGAGCTTTGATTAAGTTAAGAAGTCATCCTAGGAGCTAAGTGACTAGAGTCATCTTTAAGCTAGGAATGAAGTCAAGAGGAAGTTGCTGCGAAGAGACACCATGTAGCTGTTCTCAGAGGTCACTTCAAGATCATCATGCAAGTATTCTTTATCAATGTCATCTAGAGAAGATATTTCATCCATCTAGCTTCAAGACTCTTCAATCTTCAAGTCTCCTAGAGTCTCCTACTTCATGTTATCAAGTTGGAACACTTCATCATCAAACATTCCAAGGCATTCATCCATTGAACTTCAAGTTCCTTCTGAATCTTCAAGTCCAAGAGAGATTATCCACTCTATATCAGAAAGGAAGCATCATCATCATCTACTACATTACTCTTCAAGAAGAAGATGCATCCAAAGAAGATCATCATATATCCTACAAGAAGAGAAAGAATCACAGTGTTAGTCAAATGAAGTAACATGTACTCATCCAGTTTACAAGAAGATGAACAAGGCAAGATCAACAAGATACATTCCCAGACATACAAGTGTTCAAGCTAAAGCAATCACATTGAAGACATCACAAGATGATGCAGTTTGGGAATTTACTAAGGTAACACCTACGTGGCATGTACATCATTATCAAGCCAATCATAGTTTGCCACATCATTCGACAAGCAAGAAGACAGAGAGGACGTCCATGTGGAAGATGCTTTAAAAGATTCCATCTTATCCTTATCTTCTTGAAAAATGTGCCTTCATTGCCTCACATATGTACTAAAAATAGCAAGTTGTAACTACCTACTGAGGTGGCATGATCTGAGCCCTTGGCTATTTGGATTGATCCTAGCCCTTCATTGTAATTCTGGAGCTCTATATAAAGGCATTGTTGCCTCATTTGTAAGAGAGAGATATATAGTTCATAGATACAGTTTTGTAGGAGTAGAGTAGAGAGACTCTCGAAATTCTCTGAGAGGACTTGAAGTTGTACATATTTTTCAAGATTAATGCAAAGACATTAGAATTCATTTGGTGTTAAGTATTATCTTGTGAAATGACATGGTTTCTTGTACTTTGATGAAGTGGAGAGATGTTTCAAGTAGATTAGAAGCTCTTTGATGTAATACATGTATGTATTGAATATTTAATCAACTCCTAGCTCATGCTTTTAACATTCATCGCCGGTGAAGTGTTGTGTAAAGCTAGTCTGAGCCTTATCGTTTGCTTAAGTTCGATTATGGATGCTTGTTTGAGCTGCGCCATCCGATGGGTGCTTATATGAGCCTTCATGATTTGAAAACCTTTCGCTATCCATAGGAGATTGCACCAACTCCATGTATTTGTAGGCATCCTCGGCGAAGTGGAGTTAGGTTTATCAAGGAGTTTGTCTATTCAAGCATTATCATTTACTTCATTGACCTTAGATTAGCCTTTCTGAACCCTTATGTTTTGCTTTTGTTTGTTATTGATACATCATCCACACTAAAAGGAGAAATAAGCTAAGGGAGTATGAAGAAGTCTAACGTAAGTCCCTTTGTGATTATCAACAAGATCACATGTAATCACTAAGTTTATCCACTATAAGTTATAAAAATGGAACCTTGAAGTTGCTTCATTGGATTACACAGTTTAGCCTTTGAAGAGCTTTATTCAAGAGAGTTGGATACTCAGTATTTTACTCTATTGTTGACCTGTCTAAAAACAATCATCAACAGGGTCCCCTGTCCTCGAGATCCATCCCTATGTCCCGACATCCCCCCGTCCCCCAGGGCCATGGAACATTGGGAAATATGATGTCTCTATACAAAATCATGTCTAGCTCCATACCCAAGCACTTAATTTATAGGCGATGTGCAAGCTGCAAACTAGGGGTGGCTTCCAAAACTGTGGGTCCAAAACTATGGCCTCAATTGGAGTGTCCAAATCCATGCATCCAATCCCAATGTCCTTCTTGGGATTCCCTTGAACCCTACAATGAAGGAGTCAACTAGTCAAATTAAACGCTCCAATATTGTAGCACTAATTGCTCTTACACCTTACACATGACCCAAAATAGCTAGTCAAGGATGCTCTTACAAGTCTTCTTGTAACTCCTATCATTATTGTTCTTACAATTGAACTCCTTTGTCATAGATGCTCTTACACACCTCTTACACCCATCATCACATACAATCCAAGTGGTAATCAAGGAATGTCCAAGATTCCTCCTAGGGTGGCACCCCATTCCATGAGATGCCAAATTACATATTGTTAGAAATTATATAATTTGCAAGGTGTTTTACTTTTAACACACCTTCCCTAATAGAAAGGGTCAAAAGGAATGAAAGAAGCTCTTTACAATGACCCCCCTTAAGGGTACATGCCCACAATACAAGAAGCCCAAAAGCCAAAGAATTGGAAGAGACATTGTTTGCAACCATTACTTTGCTTATTCATTTCTCTTGGGCAAAATTAACTAGTCAGAGCAAATTCACTAAACTTGTCATGGCAAAATTGCCACTTGATTTGCAAAATTGCCATGACCCTTCTAAAATAGCTATGACATAAGGAAAATTGCCATCCCATTGTTTCTAATTGTACCTTGTTTCTGCTTTGTTTCTTAGTTTAATTGAATTTGTTTCCTAGGCATTTGGATTACCTCAGAATCTCTTGCACAACACGTATACTTTGTTATTTAACTGTAACCATCAAATTAGGAATGTTCGAGAGTGTTTGAAGTCACATACTTAGTCAATTTAACTAGAGATAGAGAATAGTGACTTAGTAAGTTACAAGGAGAAGGGCAAGCCTTCTTGGAGATGATAATTTTATAGTCTTTTCCCTATGTAACGGCTGAAATACCTTTAAAAATTCTTCATCATACTTAGACTTCACCATATGCTTTATGTACAAATGGTTCAATATGGTGCCGAAAGTTGAAATCAGAGGTTGTCTTACAACATATCAGCCAACTTGCTAGTCACACCTTTTTTAGATTTAGTAACCTAATGAAAGGTTGCAGAAACCCATCTATTTGTAGTGCCTTGCTTGCTGCAATTTTGATTGTGCTTGCAAACATTGGAGTGGTTTGTGATCGATGCAGATAATGATTTTTTCTTCTATTAGAAAGATAATGCTTCCATTTCTGAACTGCTAGAAAAAGGGCATACAAAACCTTATTATATGTGAATTAATTCAAAATTGCTCCATGAAATAACCTTTTTAGTAGAGTTTGCATTGGCTTGCATGTTTTTGACCAATAAGGGGCGTATGAGCAAGGCACAAGTTATGTTCACTATATAAAGAATGGTGCAACCAACTAATATTGTTCTGAATTGAGTGGCCCTTCCCAGTGCAATGGATTCCATGAGACAGGGTCAATGGAAAGAATGGGACAAATTATCAAATGCTATTTTGGTGCATTCCATACATCTAAGGCAAGGGAATGGAAATTGGTATAGTCAACCGAGTATTAGGCTAAAAAATTGAATGAATAATTGGTACAATATTGTGTGGATTAAGACGGTTAATTAACTCATTCCTTGTATCCACATTTGTTGTTATTGATATTTCCACAACGTGAGAGGGAAGATGACATAAGGTTTCTTATGTATGTAGGTATAGGCTTTGCTAGTGAACTAAAGGCTTCAACATTTCTACAAAACTAGAAAAGCAAGGCAAACTAGTGTCTGTTTGAAACAAAATCTTGAGAGGGTTTATGAGAATTTTGAAGATGACATACCTCTTTAAAAGACAAAGGTGAATTACAATATGAAGTCAAGGCTCAATGGTAGTAGATAAAAAATCAATTATGTTGTCAACAATGTAGTTTGTGTTCATGGTTTCATCAACTAAGCATCCCCTGTGACCTCTGCAAGTCTTTTAACCCTCTTGGGTATGCCTTAAACATATGATACCTAGTATGCAGGGACCAACCCCTATACTTGGCCCAAATGGGTCCAGATTCTGGTACCCTTCGGGCATACTTTGGGTGTGTCCTAGGCATGTTTGAGACATGCTTGGGGGTTATCTAGTTGGGCGTGGTCGTACTTGGGTGTTCCCACAGGGCACTAGCCCCTCAAATTGACATGTTAACGTAGCTTAGAGTTACATTTATTTTTTCAATTTTCCTTATATTTGTTTATTTTAAAAGATGTAGGTACATATATAGTTTATAATGGCTAGTAGCTCTAGTTCAGTGGGCCAAGGGATGGATATGATTGTTAAATTTGACTATGCATCACCTCTTGGCAATATATCACGATGATTGAGCAGCTTGCTAGAGGCAGGGATTATCTTTGTTGTTGTAGTTAGTGCAAGAACAAGTATAAGAGCTTTTATAGTTGAGTGAAAGCTCACCTGGTTGCAATTGTTGGCCAAAGAATGAGAGTTTGTGGTGGTCCAAACAAACATGGGTTGCCAAAGGAGTAGGTTCTTGCTTATATTAGAGGGCAAGAAGAAGTAGATAGTGCAACTGAGAGAGCAAGATCAAGATCCCATCCTTTGGCCAAGAAAAGATCGTGCAAGCCACCTACAAGGCCATCCTCCACATCTCTAGTAGTGGCTGCCACACATCCTTTCATTGTGATACTATCTTCTCAAGAACACAGTAGCCCCTTTCTTTCTTGCAAAATAATGGCTACTCGGAATGCAAACCCATTAGGAAGGGTATTTTAGATTGAGGCGAGGGACATTATAGATGAGCACATCGCATGTTGCATTTATGCCAATGGACTTGATTTCAACCCCATGAGATTACCATATTGGTAGGAAATGGTGACGACAATTAGTTAGACACCCATAGGTAATACAAGTCCCGAGTATGAAAAGTTGCACACCACTTATTGGCAAAGAAAATAAATTTTGTAGAGACATCATTGCAGCCAATCAAGGTTTCATGGGCCAAAAGGGGAGTGTCCATTGTTTTTGATAAATGGAAAGATTGCAAAAACAAGCCCCTAATTAATGTCATTGTAATGCTGC
This sequence comes from Cunninghamia lanceolata, assembly GCA_027924645.1. Taxonomy (NCBI): domain Eukaryota; kingdom Viridiplantae; phylum Streptophyta; class Pinopsida; order Cupressales; family Cupressaceae; genus Cunninghamia; species Cunninghamia lanceolata. The sequence continues at coordinate 9,263,888 of BSBN01000536.1, forward strand.
CTAGAGTCTAGAGGGGCAATGTTTTTTAAGGTAGTTGATTGTGAGGGGCAAGGGAAGGATGCAAACTTCATTGCCAACATCCTCATAGAGTTGATTGAGTTGATGGGGTCTCAAAACATTGTCCAAGTCATAACAGACAATGCTAAGAATTGCAGGGTAGTAGGTTTATTGATGGAGGCAAGATACAAGCACATATTTTAAACACTATATGCCATTTAGTCACTCAACTAGGTGATGCGGAAGCTGGCAAGCAGATTGATTGGATCAAAGAAATATAAGAGGTTGAGGAGATTCAGATATTTGTGACTAATCATCACATGTTACAAGCCATATTCAAGTCTCCAAGTTGGAGTTGTTAGAGGTAAGTTAATCAAATTTCAATGTTTTAATTTTTGATTTAGTTTAACTTTGTTATAAATTTTTAATGATATCTATTTTTTAATTTGTTATAAAATTTTAAGTTGTTGAGACTTGATTCGCATCACACACAATTGTCATGAGATGACTTGTGAAGGTGTGAGAGGCATTGAGTGCCATGGTCATTAGCAACTATTGGAGTGTATGGAGGAAATGAAATACAAAGATGGCCCAAAAGGTCAAAACATTGGGCTCATGTGGATTATCTTTTGATTTTCACTTAGCCCATTGTGACTATGATCATGTTTGCCAATTTGGATTAGTCGTGCTTGGGTGAGATATATGGCAGCATTGACTCCAAGATAGAAAAAATAAAGAGCATAATAGTAGCTATGAGGAGTGACTTGTAATATCCCACCCCCTTTGTGTTTTTTGGGTTTAGTTGATATCTGGTGCGTTTTGTTTTTTTTGCATTTTTTACATAGAAACATACATGTACATATTTTCGAAAATACAAAGAAATGGAAACACCCAGATGCTAAAATTTGATAGAAATGCATACAAAGGTATAATGGAACAATACCTAGATGAAATAAAGAGTCTAAAGAGTCTAACCTCAAGGGTCAAGCACACCCATTTGCTGGTATGAAAGTACAAATCTGAGAAACGCTGCTACAACAGCCGGGACAGCATTAAAAACAGTTTTCATTCATTTATTCAGGTCTGCAATACATCTCATCACTAAACAACATTCCTTCCATGAACTAGTGCCTCCAAACAATACCAAAAAGCAATGGAAATACAAGGCAGCCCTTCTGTGAAGCTCACGTCGCTGACTGGGACAGTACGGCCCTTGTACCAGCAGCCAAACAAATCCAAACTGTGGTAAACTCCCTGTTTTGTGGCCCTGTGCAAATCTGAATATGTTGTTCACAGTCCACGCCTAAAATGATAAGAGAAAGCAATGAAAAATGCCATGAAATAGTCACAAACTTCCTCTGTTTGGTACAGCCAGGTACAGAACTGGTATGGCCAGGTTATGGGACCAAAGGCATGTCAAACCCTTTCAAAAATGCAGTCCATAACTTGTAATATGATCTTCATTATCCCTCTACAATTATGGTGTCAAAAAATTGAAGATAACTCCTTGAAATCCTTTCCGCGACAATCTAACTTCGTGCAATGAAGCTCAATGGTGACCCCTGCAATGAAGCCACTCAAACAACACCCTGGGAGTGCCTTTCAACCCTGCAGATGCTCTCAACCATGGAGGTTTTCGTCTCCAAAGCTGTTGGTTCAAAACCTTTGCTCTCATGAACAAAGCTCAGACTTGGAGAAAATAACAATAGTGAATGAATGCCAATGATGCAATGTCCCCTTTTTGAGCTAGACATGTGTTTGGGTTGAGCTTGGGTTTTCAAGGATGGAAAACTATAATGTTGGCTCAACATGTGATTTTATTGAGATTTTGGCTAGGATTGTTTTATCATATTTTTCATATAGCCAAAATATTATCATTTTCAAGCCAAGGCGAAAAGTGAAGGGTGGGAAAAATAAATGTTGGATGACTAGAAGATAGAAAAAGGTGAAAGGATGGAAAATGCAATCTTTAATTGCATTTTTATTTATTCTATTATTTTATTATTTTTCCCAACACCAAGGAGAAAAAATAAAATAAAATATTTTATTATGCCAAGGAAAAGGAAGAAAAATAAATAATATTAAAATATTATTTATTGGCAAAAGTTGGCGCCACCAAGAAGAAGACCAAAAAAATAATAAAATATTATTTTATTGGATCATGTGCCAACTCACAAGGAAGGAGAGATTATTAAAAAAAAAAATAAAATATGTTTCATTCATGGGATCGCTGCCCAAGGAAGGAGAGAGCATTTAAAAAATAATATTTTATTGTGCCAAGGAGTTTGCCAATCAAGGAGGAACAAGGAGTAAAAGTAACTTAAGTGGTTCTATTTTTAAGTTAACTTTATGAAGTGTTCTAATTTTGAATTACTTTATAAAAGTATTTTATAAAAGTTACTTAAGTGGGTCCAAAAGCACTTTATGTCATAAAGTGACTGTGTACACAAAAACCTTTATTTAATAAAGTTCAAGTGATTGTGTACATAAAAACCTTCATTTAATAAAGTTAGGTCAGACCTATTTGGAGAAGGTTTTAAAAGGAGTAGGTGGGAATCATTTGGATATGATTGAGTTTATGTTGTTTTGTTTTGGAGAGTTTCTCTTGGCTGGAAATTGCATTTTCAGTTTGCTCAAGGTGGTGTTCCCTTGGCATATTGTGGATTGGTGATGATCCCTTTTCACCATCATGGAATAATATCATTTGGATTTCATCATAGAGCTTATATTTGATGTTTTCATGAAGATATTATGCAGATTTGGCTTGTTCATGGAGCTTATTTCATCATAGGTTGACATTGAAGGGTTTGTGGTTGGATCGCTTGGCTTATTGAGGGTTTTTGATCACTTCCAGCCATATTCATCATTTTGATTATTCAGGTAGAGCAGGTACAGCAGAGGGTTTTCTACAGATTTGAGCAATATTCATCATCATTTGTAGGGTTTGATCTCATTGGAAGCCTCTAAACCCTAATCGCCCTCATTCTAGGGCCTAGTGCTTGCATTTGGACTGATATTTTGGCACATTTTGGTGATATCAGCAATCAGGGTCTCATATCAGTAGGGTTTTAGTTTTGCATCAGTCATATCAGACCTTGGAAAGAGCATTTTAATTGTATATCAGCCATACCCAGTTGAAGATTTCATCACATGTTCATAGAGCTTCATCTTCCATTCACTTGGCTAGGGTTTGGAGATGTTATTTGGCATTTGTGGATGTAATTATAGGTCTGATTTGTAAATCAGACTTGGCTGATTGTATTTTCCAGCTCTCATTGTTGTAAACATCATTCTAAATCAATAAGGAAGGAAGCTTATCATTGCCGGGTATGTTTACTTGTGTTTGGTGTTGATATCTCTTGTATTAATAAGCTGATCATTTGTGTTTTCTATCATCATAAGGTGTTATTTCAATATTATATTTTAACCTTTCCATCTACACTACTTTCTAAACATATGGGTGAAAGCGGTTTTTGAAAATATTAAGTACTTTGCAAGATATCTAAATCAGAAAATTCAGACTAGCTAGGCAAAAATTTCTGTTAGAATTTCATAGCATTCATAATTTCAGAGCAATATCCATTCGGGATATTACAAATGAATTCACTTTTCTCTTTTATGTTTCTCTCTTTTCCTCCAACACCCCATTTTTGGGATTATCAAACATTTTATTATTTTCTTTAATCTCTCCTTGGGCCCCCACTTAAGTGATGACTTTATTAACTTATAAATATTTCATAAAGTCCCAAGTTATAATAAAGTCACTTAACAAAAGATATATTAAGTTAAATCTTTAATTTGACTTAAACATATCGATTATTAAAATATATCTCGGACAGTCCCGCAAACATTCCGTAGCACCGCTGAGCTGGCCAATGGAATGTCAACATGTTTCCGGACTGTTGCACCGACTCGCTCGGAGCCTTGTGAGCCCCTGCTATAAATAGTCAGTTTGGCCAAATGACCCAAACTCACCCTAGAAAAAGCCAACTGGCAATTCCCGCCACAAGGAATCCATCTCATCACTCTGAAAGTGTTGTTTGAGTTCGGCTGCCGCATCACTGTGGTTCCCCAAACCACACTCACTAGTCTATGGGAACTTGTGTAGTAGACTAGCCCGATGCACAAGTGCTGACTTAGGAAGGGGACATTACATGACTCTACATAAACATTTCTCAAATGGGTGCAAAGAATTATTGTGGAACAGTAGAACAAGATAACCACACCCTTGCATCTCCTAGTAGTTGCTTTGACCCTCAAATATTATAGCATAGAGATACTTTCTTTGCCCAAGAAGGTGGCACCATATAGAGATGTTGAAGTTAGCGATAGGTACAAGGCAGTTAGACTCTTATTAGATCTAGATGTAGAAGACATAGTTGTGGGTGAGTTTGGCAATTTTGTAGCTTCAACGTATTATGGTTTTAGCACTCTTCAAGACAAGTACAAGGACACTTGCACATGGCAGTACCTCCATGGCCAAGGTTTTGTTTACTTGTAGCATGTTGCAATCAAAGTTCTATTATAAGTATCCATATTTAAATTTTTTTAACTTTCTTACTTTTCTTTGGCAGCTATATATTATATTTTATAATTGCAAATGTTGTATTGACTTTGTCTCCATTCTCAACAAGTTGTGAAATCTTCTTTAGTTGAGTGGAGCTGGTGTACATACTCTTTTATCCACTTAGTTAAACACAAGTGTTTGGCTACAAAAAAGGTAGAGGAGTTGGTCTATGTGCGTTTTAACTTGTGCTTCCTGTCACATAAGCAAGTCGAGTATAAGGAGGGGGCATTGAGGAATTGGGATGTAGCTCTTGAGTGTGTCAACTTGGATGCTTCTATTGTACAACTTTCAATAGTCTCTTTAGGAGGCTTTTACACAAGACTTGCATAGTGCAGCTAGCGGGAGTGGCGCTGGGCCTGCTTGTGGTTCAAACTAACCAAGTGATGACGTTGATGCTCTCAATTAAGAGCAATATGAAGATTATTGATTGTAATTTTGTATTGATTTGAGATTTGACATTGAACTATCAATTATCTTTATCACTATCAATTGTGTTTTCAATTTTGTAATTTTTTTTTGCAAATAATGGGTATATATATATTGAAGTACAGCCAAACCCAGGGGAAACAAATTGCCATACTGGCGAACATGAACTGGCAAAATAGCCCTAAACCTACTCATGTGCAAAAAAAAATACTTAAGGAAATTTAGGATTCTTAGAGGAAGGGCATAGGCTTGAATTATATAATCCCGAGTTTAAGGTACCAATGCATGTTGAAGTTAGAATTTGATGTAATGAACTGTGGGTTGGAGTCTAAATGGTACCAGTTAGTAAATCTGATAGGAATGTGCCCAGAAAACAATGTGTTGTATGGTAGCTGATTTAGTCACGAGGTTAATATTAGTGATGGATTAGGAAAGTTCAGTGGGGATGACAGTATGAAAGAGATGTTGGAGTTTGTGTCTCACATCACAGAAGGGTCACATGAATGGTTTAATGTGTTTTCTAGGAAATTGTTATTGTTAATTCCACCTTGTATTGAATTTTATTGAGGGTATCAATAGTAACCCACCCAGTGTAATGATGAGGATATGATATCTATTGCAACAAATTACACTCTTTGTACGTGGAGGTGAGGCAGTATCATAAATAGATGGGTTTAGTGTGGTGTAAATGTGTTGAAGAGGAACAAAACATAGAGGATTACTGCAGAGAATGAGCAATTGCTGAAAGAGAACACAAATTAGTTAATAAATCTCATAACTGTTGGCTGCAAAACAGGACATGCAAAATACTGTGGAGTGGCATAATGAGAAAGGCTAAGATTCTCATAATGTGTATGAACATTTGACTGCAGATTTGAAGACTGGAGCAGGGAGGCTGCAAACATCATTGTTTTTGGCAAATAAATACACCCAGCAGTTGAAAATATTGAAGAATCTGCAAAGCATGGAATCTGAATTCACTTTTCCAACAACTGCAGACATGATTCAGATGCCACACATGCAAGGGATTGAAGAAGGGATAGAAGCAATAACTTCACAGTATAGAGGGTCAGCAGCTAAGTTGCCGAATTGGAATCGGGTTCGGGTATGTGGGTGCGATACGTTAGTACGGCATTTTTTTGGGGTTGGGTACGTTCATACAAAAAATTTAAAAACATATATATATATATATATATATATATATATATATATTTGCAGCCTAAAAATAGAATTAACTTTAGAATACCACATATGCTAAACAAAACCATTACAAGTTTCAAAATTTGAAATATATATTATAATATACTAATTTGATATCAAAAGGATCAAAGTTCAAACTTGAATGTTATGATAGATAATCATTGTTCAATATTAAAATAATACAATTATTAATCAGCATCATCAAAATCATCATCATCATCATTAACATAATGTGATGATGGAGGTAGATAAGGAGAACCACATGGAACCCCACTACCACTCGCACTAAAAGTATGTTGGCTACTGCACTCCTCAAAAGCTGCAGATTGTGGAATAGAAGAAAGATCCAAGTCAGTTCGCTTTGGGTCGACATCCCACAACTTCATTGCCCCTTCCTTGTAGTCATCATCTTTGTGAGTTAGAAGTTGCAAGTTGGAATGCACGAAAACTTGCTCCTTTGCTTTACTTGATGCCAATTGGTTGTGCTTCACTGAGTGGATGAAGGAGTATGTACTCCAATTCCGTTCAGATGAAGAAGAGCTAACAACCTATTGAAGCAAAGGGAGCTCTCGTTGAGTTTTAAATTTAATAAATTGTGAATCAAACTTAAAATTTGAAAATGAGAATTTTTAAAATGAAAAAAATAAAATTTTGAGGGTGGGTAAAAATTGATAAACTTACTTGTGATAAAACTTTGATTGCAAGTACTTGAAGATGTGGCATTTTATGGCCATGGAGGTACCATCAAGAGTGAGCATCCTTCCTATACTTGTGGCGGAGAGCAGAAACACTTTGCCCATTGGAGGCTGCAAATTCAGCAAATTCGGTTGTAACTACATCCTCTAATTCAGGATCAGGGAAGAGTTTAGTAAGTGCTTTATTTAACCCTTTGTTGACTTCTGCATCACGGTGGTGGCACCCTTGTTGGCATAGCAAGGATCTCTTCGGTGAAATATTTTGGAGTCAACGCAAAGGCAAGAAGATGGAGTGGGGTGGTCATTTGTTCCACTGGTCAACACAAATTGACTACACCTCTTTGAACAAAGTTTCTTCAGGATCTTGCTCTTTTGCATTTATGATGGATTTCATCTGCTCAATCATTGAGTCGATGCCATCATAAACCTCTCCCAAACATGGCTTATCCATGTCAGTAAAGCGGATCATACTTATGATGGGCTTCTCTTCCTGTGTTTCCCTTGGGGTGTCTTCCCTTAACTGAATATATTTATTTGTATGTGTTGTTTGCATTCATTCACTCTCTCTTGTGCTTTCAGTTGTTAAAGTTTTAGCTTTACTCTTTGACATTTTAGTTCTTAGGATTCTTTTCTATCCTTGTACTATTCTACTAAAATTGGATTACTTTTGAGTTTCACTAGGCTACATTGGTCACTCGTTCAAATTAATACAATTCATTTCTTTTCTTTCTTCTAGAACAATATAAAGAGGATTTAAGAAAAAAAAAGGAATTACTTCTGTAATCGATTTGTCTGTAGTTAACATAAAAACATCTAATTTTCTAAGTATTATTTTGATTGGAAGATTCCCAATGATTTCAACTTGCAGCATTTTCTAATGAAACAATTTGAGCTGAAACTAATGTGTTTGTTATTTTCAGGGTGCCCCAAATAAAGGAATATGCTCAACCTGCCATGGAAAGTTTGCAGATTGTCCAGGCCATTATGGTTATATAAAGCTTGCACTTCCTGTCTTTCATATTGGCTATTTCAAAAATATTGTCAATATTCTACAATGTATTTGCAAGGTAGGGAAAGCAATGCTTGAATGTTGTAGGGTTTAGGAATCAGGATACTTTCTGTTAGGCCCAGTAGATTGACTTTGTGTTAGGGCATTAATTTTTGCGTCAAAATTTAGTTTTACTCATTGCTATTGATTGGAAATACATGTTGACATGTTTAGGAATTTATTTTTGTCTTCACAAAAAAAAAATTTATTTTGTGATTCTGTAGTCTTGTGCACGAGTTCTTTGTCCAGAAGACGAGCGCATAGTATTCCTACGACGCATGAGAAATCCGAGAGCTGAGGTGTTGCAGAAGCGTGCTTTGTTGAAGAAAATAACTGACCGATGCAAACGTGTTCATACCTGTACCTACTGTGGAGATTATAACGGTTAGTTACTTATCTGGAAGATTCATCAGGAGTTCTTAGTTTTTTACCTAATTTCTTTTGCATATGATAACAGATAGTAGCTCATAAATTATAGCTCTTGTGAAAGTATTTAATGCTTCAAATTTAAGCTATCATGAAAGTGGGTTAAATTAGAAGGTCATTTATATGAGTGGAGTGTTTCTTGAGATATGTATTGGTATTCAACTACCTTTTGTAACTATTGTTCATGTTGGGCTGTGCAACACTAGGAAGAATTGAATATATAATACCTGTATAATTACCATATCTATGCCAATACATGATTTGGAAGTCAAGATGTGAGAAACAGTTGTGATATAATACAAAATTAACGGACATTTTTGAATGTGCTTTCCTGTCTCTTCATATGCTTTTGCTGATCTCCATAACACTATAAAACCAGGAAAAGATTTGTATAAATATTCTATTTTATCTGCCATGTACTCGAATAACCACATTGCTAAGACAAGGGAATACACCTGTAGCTTTCTAGATATTTTCCTAAATTTCTAGTGACAAATTCTAGGTGTTCACTTTGTGAATCTATTAGAACTTTATATTGCCTTCTCAATACAATCTCGTCCTAGAATTTGGTCATTTCCTGATGGTGCCAAAGAATCATAAGTTACAGTTTTTAGACCATGCTTTAACCAATGCTCGACAATTTTACTGTGACCTGTCTTGTCATTTCTGTGTAAGTAAGTGTTGTGCAATAGTGACCAGACATATAGATTTTGGTGTTTCATGCACATGATCTTGGTCTCTAAGAGAACATGCTTAGTTTAATGCAGGAACGGTGAAGAAGCTTACCTCAACATTGCGTATAACCCATGAAAAGTACTCAAAGGCACCTGATGTCAGAAATGAATTCCATTTAGAATTAAATGAAGCAGCAAAACAAAACAAGGAAATCAGAGCATTCTTAAATAAAGTTCAGGATGACCTTATTCCTACTAAAGTTCTCAACCTTTTTGAAAGGATGACAGATGAGGTAGAGATAGTTAATATTTTTTTGGTGATCTTCCTATTTATAGCAATATTGTGAAGAAAAAGTTTAAAAAATGAATTAAATGGTTCATTATTGTTTAACGGGATTTGTTTGTTATGGCAGGACTGTGAAGTTTTATATCTATATGACAGGCCTGAGAAGCTTATAGTTACACATATGGCAGTTCCACCTGTGGGTATTCGTCCTTCAGTTGTCACAGATGGTGGAAGGTCTGAATACAATGTGGATTCTGTGTTTTAACGTATGAATTAATGGTTGAATTTCATTCCTACTTATTATGTTGCTTCCAATTCTAACACCTCATATTTCTTGCAGCAATGAAGATGACATTACAATGAAGTTATCTCATATAATGAGCAGTAATTTGGCATTGCATGCACACTTGGAAAGTGGGAGTCCCCCAGATAAATTTATGGTAAGTAATAATTAATGCCAAACGGAGTTGTATACCAACAGAATTTCTGTTGTAATTTGTCCATGCTTGCACTTTTAATTTGAGTTAAAAACAGCGATAGTCTGCATGAGGCTTGACCTCCCATCTCAACCTGGCGGGCTGAGGATGATTTCTGAAGCAGCACTTGAGCTCAATAAATCTCTTGTGATCTCATTCCTTGACACCCACAATGCCTACCATTTTGACGAATTTGCTATGCTTTAAAACATAAGGCATGCTCTTTTTTTTTTTTGGCTGGAGTCTTATCAGGTGGTTAGGGCAGGGAAACGGGCAGGCTTCATAAAAATACTATTAATATTCAAGTGATGGAGCGTTCCCAAATCATAAAGTGTAAAGCAGCACTATAGAGGAGGTTATTCTTCTTCCAGTTTCACACATACAGATAATCATAATAGCATCACTGAAGAAGGCTAAGATTAAGACATTTCGTTGTAGAAAGATAGGCTGGTATCAAAATAAGTAGATATCTGTTATATTTTCAGTCAATGTTCTATAAGGTTCGGTAGAGCTTATTCCTTGTTTGCAGGCTATAAAATAGAAAAGAACCAAGGATCAGCAACAGGACAATGGTATTCACACATAAATCCATTCTCTCTCTTTATATGTATTAGAAAGGCCAATATCAAAATAGTGCCTACACCACCTATTCTTGAGGCCACCAATTCAAGGTTTGTAGAAATGATGATTAAATTATCAAACCAGAAATGACTTGTTTGGTCTAATATATAAAGTATGTAAATATGAGTTGTAGGTTTATTTTTCATTTGTTTTCTTTTGGAATATAAACAGTCATCTTGAAGATGAATTGAATAGTCACTTGGGTGATGAACTCAATAGTCATTCAGTGTTGTTAAATATGTAATTGCATCTCGTTTTGAAGTAATGAAAACAATTTTGGGTTTGCACTTCTATTTCCATTTTCATTTTCAGTTTTGCAGTCCATTCCTGGCCTAACATTGGCATCAGAGCTAGCTTTTTCATTTATTCATCCTCGATTTTTGTAATAAAATATTTCTCCAGTCTTGGGTTTCAAATAATATTTTTTCTTCAAAAAGATCACACATTTTTACTGGTGCCCAGGGTTTCAGAAATGGCTGTTCAGCACAGCAAGGTTGAGGGTTCAGTTCATCAACTCATAACCACCTGCAATACCCGTGCCCTAGCATTTAACTGCATGTGTTGAAGCATATTTTTGCATTCATTTTCCATTTTCCCTGCAAATTGTGTAACTGACATGTCGTCTGTGTATAAACTGCAAATGGTATTTTAACGTAATTTTCATAATTCTTGTATTTGTACTTTTATTTTATAGATATGTTGTTGGGTGAATTCATGATTGTTTGTTCCTATGTGCATGTCTTAAATGTGTTTGGATCAAAAGATATTAAATAGACAATGTTCTAGGATGAGAGAGAGAGAGAGAGAGAGAGAGAGAGAGAGAGAGAGAGAGCTTATGTCCAAGGTTGCAAAAGGAGTACGCTGTTTCAAAAGAATGACCTTTACATATTCAAGGGTTTTGCAAAAGAAATATATCTTGCTATCCAATCAAAAGATGAAACTCAATTGTGACATGAAACACTAGGTCATTTAAATATCAGAAGTTTAAATGATATGGTTGATCATGGTCTTGTGGTTGGTTTACCTAGAATTAAAAACAAATAAGAAACATGTGACAAATGCTTATTAAGTAAACAACACATTTTATGTTTTAATAAAAATCATGTCAACAATTTTGCTAACCCCGTAAAATTGGGGCATAGTGATCTAATGGGACCCTTACAAGTCCCTTCTTTGAGTGGTTCTCGTTATGCCTTAACTTTTATTGATGATTAGATTAGGATGATTTTGTAAGAACCCTTGCTAAATCTGAACCAATTTTCTGATTCTGATCTGAGTTTTCTGATTTGGTTTTCTTGTTTGTTTGATTGGTTTTTACGAGTTTTTAGTTTGGGAATGCCTTTGCCATGTAGTGATGCCAATATAGTACAATTTGCAAATGAAATAACAACAAACTAAAGGACTGAAAACATAAATCAGAGCTCTGATATAACTCAGAACAGCAATGTATACTTATTTCAAATTAAAGATTTGAATAAGAAGATTGTTTACAACATACCTGATTTTATTATACTTCTTCTTGGTACAATATGAGATCATGCATGACAAATAGATGACTGATTTTTATAGCTGCTGTTCACAATGAAATCTGATCTGAATTTGTAGATGATGAATCAACTCCAAACTAGCCACAAACTCCTTCAATGATGAGGCGATGGACTCCCAAGGTAGCCGCTAGCACTAGAATGAAGATAGGTATCAAATCAATGAAGAATATGCTGTCCAAAACCCTGATTCACTCAGCTGTTATAACTGCAGAGATCTGAAATTGAAATCAGAATGCAAATGATGATGAACAATTGATAAACAAGCCCTTCCAAAGGTAGCACCAACTTCTCCAACAAGGTATAAACCTAGGGGGATCAGCAATGATGATGTTTCTCCTTCAACAAACCCACGATCTGCAATTGTAAGTGCCCAGATCTGCCAATGAAGTCCTTATGATATCAATTACTATTCAAACCCTAGCGGCCAACAATGGTGCAATTCAGATCTGCTTTCAAAATGGATCAATTTCTTCACAAAAACCCTATGATATCAATGCCATTTCAATCACTAATGCCATTTCAATCTTCATCATATCAATTTGACAATTTGGCACAAATCATGTCAATTTGACCTTCAAACCCTAGCTGATGTAACCTGCAGAAAATGATATGTCCTTGAAGCTCTAATATGATGCAAAAACCTGCAAATATGCTCAATAGTAAACCCCGTATGGATTTACCTCTCAAGTGGCATTGAATTTTCGTCCAATCCACTAATTTTCCAAGGGTTTTCGTCCTCAGAAAATGGCTGAACCAAAGTTGCAGCTCAAAGGAAAAATCTCCAATATCAAATGTCAAATACACAATGATCAAATGACCTTCCAAATGCCATCTTTTATAACCCTCAAGTGGAGCGCCCAATTTTGCCATATTTTCTAACAAATTCAAGTCCGCCACCATAATAAAATATTATTTTATTTTATTTTCCCTTCTCCAAGTGGGACGTCCAACCTTGGCATTAAAATATTGTTTTATTTTGTTATTTTATTATAATTTATTTTCCTCCTTTTATAAAGTGACTTTCCAACTTTCCAAATCTCCACGTTTAAGTTATTTTACCGACTTTCCAAATATCTAAGTCACTTTAGCTACAAATAAGTCATTGTTACCAGCTTTCCAAATATCTAAGTCACTTTTGCAATACTTAATTGACTTTCCAAATATCTAGGTCATTTTGCAACAATGGCTCAAGAAGGGGACATTACAGATTTGGGCATATTATTTCAAAAACAAAAATGAAGTTATTTTTAGATTCAAGGAATTTAAAGCCCTGGTTGAAAATCAATCTAATCTAAATTTGAAAATCCTAATGATAGATAATGAGACTGAATACATAAATAAATAATTTGAAGATTTTTGTACCTTATGTGGGATTCAAAGGGAGTTCACAACTCCTTGTTCGCCTCAATAAAATGGTGTGGTAGAGAGAAAAAATTGTATCATAATGGAAATTGTTAGTTCCATGATGTATTCCACCAATATACCTAAATTTCTATGGATTAAGGCTATAAGTACAATCATCCATATTTTAAATAAAGTGTCTTCTAATGCATTAAATTTGTCAACACTCCTAGAAATGTGGGAGGAAAAGAAACCAAATATTTCCCATCTAAGGATTTTTGGAAGCCTTGCTCTGTATTCATTTCCAAAATAAAGAAAAAAACTTGATTCAACTTTCTTTAAATGTATCTTTGTAGGATATGGAGAAAAGACAAGAAGTGTTAGGTTATATGATCCCTCAAAAAGAAATGCCATATTAAGCTGAAACATTGACAGTTTTGAAGAACCTTTATCTTCCATCCAATCAACTCCAGTTGAGGATATTGTAGAATCTTCTCTCAAATGAAGATAATCAAATTTACAAATTTAAGGAAGATGATTTTTTTGTTAAACCTCAAGGCAAAAGATCCAAACAGGCTTAATTTCTATTTCGAGAAACTACTTTAGAGAATTCTTTCTCTCTCAAAATTTCTAGAAGTCAACACACATTTTACATTGATGACTTCCAATGAAAGTGAACCACAAACCTCTAAAGAAGCTAACAGAGAACAAAAACAGAGGGATGTAATGCAATTAGAATATGATGCTTTAACTAGGAACAAGACTTGGGATCTTTTTTGGCACCCTCAAAAAGAAATATTGTTGATGGCTATCGGTTGTACAAAATTAAATATAATTCCAATTGTGAAATAGACAAATATAAAGCGAGACTAGTCACAAGAGGTTTCACTCAGAAACAAGATTTAGACTGCAATGAAACTTTTGCCCCTGTGGTAAAAATAAGCACCATTTGGATGCTTCTTGCCTTAGCAACCAAAAATGGCTGGAAAATACATCAAATGAATGTGAAAAATACAGTCCTATACAGCGATCTCCAAGAGGAAATATATATGACTCAACCAAAAGGATTTGAACAACCAAACAAAGAATCATGTGCTTGTAAACTTAGAAAATATGTGTATGGTCTTAAACAAGCTCTTAGAGCTTGGTATGCAAAAATCAATAGTTTTGTCCAATCTCATGGATTCTCTATTTGCTACTTTGATAGTGATCTCTTTGTTAAAATTGAAGATGGTTAGACTATTATAGTCATATTATATGTGGATGACTTACTCATTATGAGTAGTCTTAATTCTTTAATCCACAAATACAAAAACAAATTAAATTGAACATGTGAAATGATTGATTTACGACTTTTGCATAATTTCCTGGGAATGAATATCTTTTATGATCATCGCTCTATTGTGATATCACAAGCCAGATACACACAAAATTGACTTGAAAAATTCAATATGATGGACTTCAAACCCGCTGCTATTCCTATTGAAGTGGACATTAAACTTGACCCCAAACCTTCATGTAAAAAGACTAATCTTACTTTGTATAGGCAATTGGTAGGAAGCTTAATTAACTTACTATATTTAGACAAGAAATTATCTATGCAGTAGCTATGGCATCTAGATTCATGCAAGATCTATAATTTTCTCATTAATGATGCTTGTGGGGTTTTTCACTTTTATGGTTTTCCTTGCCATTAATCTATGTTTCTATGTAATTGCATTATTCAATTTTTCATTGCACATTTATTTTTTTGTTCAATATATTATATGCTTAATTTAATTTACCTACCTAAAGAATTTAAGTTCCTAACATTGTCAGCCCACCAGTCATCTTTTGTTAAATTTTCAAGCTATATTGTTGCATTGTATCATGCATACTATTTTTTTTTAATATTGGTATTTTATGTCCTGTTTATTCAGATTTCTTACAAAATTTGAAAATTTCTTTCTTCAGGAAACATGGGATTTGCTACAAGTTCAAGTTGCTATGTATATAAACAGTGACCTTCCTGGCCTGCCCCCAGGTATGCAGCCTCCTGGAAAGCCGTTGCGTGGATTTGTACAGCGTCTCAAAGGAAAACAGGGTCGGTTTCGTGGAAATCTGTCTGGAAAGCGTGTTGATTTTACTGGACGGACTGTGATTTCCCCAGATCCTAATCTCAAAGTTACTGAGGTCAGGATAAAGTTTAGGAGGAAATATTTTCAAATTGATTCTACTTCATTAATTTTGAGAAAACTATTCTGAATTGTTTTCAAAGCTGTGTTCAAAATAGTACCTCAATGCTTTTGCAGGTAGCTGTACCAATATTAATGGCCCTGACCTTGACATATCCGGAAAGGGTTTCACGCCACAACATTGAGAAACTGAGGCAACGCGTGAGTAATGGTGCTTTCAAATATCCAGGGGCGAATTTTATTGTCTATCCTGATGGTACCAGGCAGTAAGTTATACTCCTTACACTATGTTTGGTCTTTTTCACATTTTGTATTTGCTTTCATATTTAGCCATATTGACAAAGATAAATTTATTACTTAATGGTAAATGAGCAAATAAACTCCAGCATTCAATTATGGCTGATACTACAGTATTTCTTTCATATCCCAAGTTTTGAATATTTATAATCATACTAGAGAGTTGAGATGAATGCAAGCATTAGTTTTCATGATGCTAGTATGATGTGGTGATGTAGATATCTTAGGTATGGAAATATGAGACGTCTGGCTGCAGAGCTGAAAAATGGTTATATAGTGGAACGCCATCTTGAGGATGGAGATATTGTCCTTTTTAACCGACAGCCAAGTCTTCATCGAATGTCTATCATGTCCCACAGGGTAATTATTGTTTGTTTGTAAGCATGAATAAATCCAAAACATGCTATTTATGTGTGCTTTTATTTCAGTTTTATTTATAACTCCATTGTGTGTTGCTAATGTTTTTCTTACTGTATGCATGTTATCAACTTATTTAGCAAGCATTTCCTTGTACTTTATCCTTTTTTACAATGCAGGCTAGAGTGATGCCCTGGAGGACTTTGAGGTTCAATGAGTCAGTATGCAATCCATATAATGCAGATTTTGATGGAGATGAAATGAATCTCCATGTCCCCCAAACTGAAGAAGCCCGAACTGAAGCTCTTACACTTATGGGGGTAATAAAGTGTTATGATGCATTTTTCACTTTCATTTTTGCATTCTTGAATAAATTTGGACTTATTCCCACATCTTAGGGTGCTAGCTATTTGCTATTTTGTGCTCATTACATAGTATTAGTATCAACTTGCATGATATGGCACTGGAACTTCGCTGTTTTCGGATTATCCTACTTTACTAGATTTCATGTGATTCATTGGATTGGGTAAGTAAATCTAAAGAGTACCTAATGGACTATTTAATGCTTTTCGTGCTTGCTCGTGACTTGACTATTTGATCATATTCTTTTCATGCTGGTGCCTCATTTTTTCTTTTTATATAAATGTTTACATTCAACTTTCACGCATTTACTTGAATGCTGCTTTGTAGAATTTGAAGAATTTGGTTTGGATTCTAGTATATCATTTGCTAAATTTGGCAAATTTTCTTGGCAGCTTCTGTGCTAAAGGCACCAACTGCTGCTGATAGACCCCTAACTTATCTGAAATAACCATTTCAGGATAGATATTTCCAGTCATATAGTTACCGGATACCTATGGCCATGTCAGTAACTGGGTAGTCATCAGTCATATCTCACTTATAGGCTTATAGCTGCTCTCTGGCAGATATTTTATCTGTGTACTTGTGATCACTTTGTTGAGTTTTTATCATCACTGCTTACAGACGTATACCATTCAATATCTTCTTAAGATCTAAATTACCCATTTTTCATTTTACCTCATTGTTATGGACCCTTCACTGTGGTCAGTCCAGGAGGGATTCCATGTACCCACATTACAAATTCCCAAATTTGTCAACATATAGTTCATCAGCAACATGCATTTGAACTATTCAAATATGTAGACACTTTATGAAATTTTGGGTGCCTTACCTTCTACTTTATTTGTCTCCTCTAATCTGGAAAATTTGCCCCTTCCCATCTATTTTCTTGGATTTTACACTATCCCATAACCATTTTGAGGACCTACAAAGTCCAGGTCAAGGATATCTACTGTTGTAAATGCTGTGCATCTTGCTTGCCACTGCTATTCCCTTAATCCTATAGTGTGCATAGGGTTATGAGTAGTCGGCTTGTGGCTACCTTAACTCTTAATTAAGTTATATGATCATTAATATAGTCTTATATAGGTAGTTGAGTCGGCCTCGAAACATAAGTATGATATATATAGGAGTTAGTGGTTGGTTTATGATCATCATATTGTGTATTGTGTTCTTATTGAAGACTATTGGAGGTAGCCCCCTCGAAGTGGCTTACGAGGTTGCCCCCTTGAAGTGGCTTATAATTATCAAGTATTTGTAGCATTCTTACCTTTGCCCAAATTGTAGTTCTGATACCACTTGATAAGATCAAATAAATAATAATGGCAATAAGACAATGTAGAAGAGAAATCACACACCACACAAGAGATGTTTGTGGGCCAAGATGCCCTAATATTCAATATATGGAGAAACAGAATAAACCCTTGAGGTAGGGTAATACTGTACAATACTCCTTATGGAATAAGGCACTCCATGCTATATCTGCAAGAGATCCCAAACACAATATCTTACTCAACACATATCCTTACGATGATAATCACCTCTTTTATATAGACCTCCTCCTAATAACATAATGGAGAGGTAATCCCAGTGAAGGCCTACTCATCACTTAATATAATTAATTACACAAGTTGTCCACATGATCAAATATAACTAACTTAAGGGATGTGCCCCACATGTTGGCATCTCCATCCACCTAAATACATTATAATATCATATTCCTAGATACATAACAGCCACAAGGGTTGAGTTAAGCATGTTGGCTATTGGTCTAGTAGAGTGAAGTGGGAACTGGTGAAACTAGAAGGATTTTTATGCATAAGTTTGTATTGAATAGCACAGTGGTGTTTATAGTACTTCATACATAATTGAGATTGTAGTTTTGAGACTTGGCAAATCATGGTGAGGACTTGCAGATCCGAGTTCGAGTCAGTCTCTGGGAGTCTGTAGCATTGACTTACAGATTCAGCCAAGTCTGAATAGAATAGTGGTGTTTAGAGTACGTCATGCATAAATGAGAACATAGTTTTGAAACTCGGTGAGTCTTGGCAAGGACTCGCGGATCTCAGTCCGAGTCAGGTTCGGCAAGTCTGCAGCCTTGACTTGCAGACTCAGTTGCAGACTCAGCTGAGTCTGACAGCCGAGACTGTGAGTCTACTGAAACTCGCGAATCTCGACTGTCAGACTCGGCAGAGTTTGTGAAAAAATCAGAAAATCAACTTGAAGTTTAGGAAAAAAACCATTAAATACATTTTTTTAGTTGCCGATTTTGTCGAGTCTGAATCTCAAGACTATGATTGAGATTTATTAGATATTTGCCACACTCAGTTTTTTTCAAGAATTGTAAAATACCAGTGCACCCCTCCAAGCTAATCTGGTTTCTCATCCTCACTATTGGACATGCTAAATCCTTGCGGATGGAAATCAAAATATGAAAGATGAACATAGTGGTTGAGAAGTGCAATTGACAGATACAGTTTCATTGTCCTCCACATTACTAGGGAAGATTTTAGATGGTATAGTATACTAGTAAAAGCAGAGAGTATGACATTATTTGACATATGTATGATGTTGATGTTTAAGGTATTTGTATGTCTAGATACATCATATACTTTTGCATACTTTTGAATGTTGTGCTTGCTATAACTCTCAGGCTCAGTCCATATATACAATATAAGGTTTTTTACCCAGAAAAATAGATTTTAACCATTAGTTCCAAACAGTGGAGAATTTTGACTGGTGATGACTTCAGAAAAATCCATAGGTTTATTGGGTTTTCATGCTCATGATGATGAGAGCATTTTGAAAACAGATTTTCTACTCCCTTGTGGATTTGTTCAAAATGATCTATTGATTGACATTTAAGAGCAATCAGTACTATTAGAAATCATATGTTGCTCTGCTACCTGATGTTTTAAGTAGATGTTTTATGGTTACCGATTTAGCTTGCACTATGAGTTCAGGTGAATTTAAACTTTGCACTTCTATTTCACTTAAAAACTGTTGGTTTCTCCTGAGAATGGCTGCTGTAATTGTGAAATCTTTTTGCATTATGCCCTGCATGCCTTATTGCCTCACATTTCTCAATTGGATTCCTGTGGTGGTTGAATTTTTTAATAAAAATGTAGTTTTTATAGACAAATGCATTTGCTAAGAGCTTTGCTTGTTTTCACTGAATGTCACAACTACACTTGAAAGCGTCCTCACCTTGTGTAAGCAGCCACTGATTCATGACTATGGAAAGCCAGGCCTTGCTTCAGCCAGTTTAGGATGGAAACAATTTGTTTAAAATTTCATACTTTCCTGAGAAATAGTTATGAATCTAACTTATGATCCCTTTATAACGGATCTTTTAAGTTGAATTTTATGTGATATTTCATTGACCTTATGTCTATCTTCCTTTTGTTCCCTCAAAAGAGTTTCAAAAAGGCGTTTTTTGTTTGGCAATTTGCTATTATAGGTTGTACAATCTAGGTGTTCTGTTATCCTTGATCAGGTTTTCATGGATTTGAATTGCGCATATTACAGGTTCAAAATAATCTTTGTACACCAAAAAATGGAGAGATCCTGATTGCTTCCACTCAAGACTTCTTAACTTCCTCTTTTTTAATCACAAGAAAGGATACATTTTATGACCGTGCTGCGTTTTCGCTCATGTGTACCTACATGGGAGATGCATCTGAGCATATTGATTTGCCTACACCTGCCATCTTGAAGGTATTGTAAATTCTACTGCTACCATTTGGAATTTATGAATAGTTTCTTCATGTTCCTGATATACAGGATGCAGCTTAATCAGTGTTTAAGTCCCCAATCTAGAGTCATTGTTTCCGTATACATCCATCCATTATCTATGTTATACATGATACAACCAGTCATTGTATCATGTATATGATAAATGGTGGCATGATGGCATCACAATCTATGACATATAGAGTATAGATCATAGATCAGATATGTCAACTAAACTATACAGTCACGAGTGAAATCTTTCTATTCTCCTAGGAATGTTGAGAGAATACATTCTACAGTGCCTATGAAATTATGTATGTATCTCAATATCTTGGTGCACATGGTAGGGTGGTGTGGATTTTCTTTATATCTTAATTTGTTTTTAAAAGTATAGACTATGGAATATAATATATATATTTTAATATGCTGTGCAATATCCATATTCTATTAATGATATTTAATTTGATTCGTGAGTAAAAGCTTATCTAAAATTTGTTTGATCTCTTTTCTGCAGCCTATTGAACTTTGGACTGGTAAGCAGCTATTTAGTGTCCTTGTTCGTCCAAATGCAAAGATGAGGGTGTTTGTTAACTTGATCGTTATGGAAAAGAACTATAGCAAGTCAGGTGAAACAATGTGCCCAAATGATGGATGTGTATATTTCCGCAACAGTGAGCTCCTTTCTGGACAAATTGGAAAAGCGACATTAGGTATGAATGCATCTGATGTGTTTGAGGGCTTTTTTGTATATATAAAGTAGGTGCCTTGTGAAACTATATAAAAGATATAGTGCCTTCTATCAATTTCCTTTTTGGCAAAGTTACCTAGGATTAAGGACCCTAGTCCTGAATTTAATTTTATAAGATGCCAACTATTAGTTGGTGTTGACTAACCAAACTGGAAAAATAAAAATGTGACATGCAAAAAACAGTGTTCCACTGGGATGCATCCCTTTGGGTCTGAACGACGTCCCTGACATCCCAGAGACATAGGGACTTGAAGGGGAAGTCCCTTTTTTCAGGGCTAGACAATCTATCCCATTTGGTGCATAAAAATAAGAAAAGGTCACTTTTTAACAAAAAGAATGCTAAAAATGCCCCCAAAAACCTAAAAGGGAGAGGTTTCTCATTGCAAATTCAGCACATTTTATTTACTTATTAAAATTTTGTCTTCTTTAAGTTTGTTTAGTTTATTTTAATAGAGCCCCCCTGCCATACCCCCTCGAAACTGTGCCCTCTTGTCCCCTCATCCGCAAAACTTGGAGAAGTGCTGAATAAAAATCAAATTTAATAATCTACTTTTCCAACCATAGGGTTATCTCCAATCTTCAGCTTTTAGCGTATTCCACCTCTAGAAAGCTAGCACAAATAAAAGTTAGTGGCTTTCATCATTTATCCATCATGCTATTGCTTCTTTTGTCTTTCTCCTTAGATTCATTCAATCATGAAAAGGCTCTACTGAGGGAACATAAAGACATCCTTTTAATGTACAGAAGTGTTTCCTGTTTTGGATCATGATTTTAATAAATTTTAATGAATATCAAACTTCTCTGCTTTGCATGGGTATTCTAAGATTAGCTTTATTGATATGGAGGGAAAAAGATGAGTATAACTTCAAACCGTCTTTCTCAACTTGGCCGATTTTGCTGCCTCCCAGTTGGTGCTTCTTTGTCACTGTATTTCATCACCTCTTAATTTGTTGCTATGGGATCTCAGAATTCTGAATTTCCATTTTAAATTCCTGAATGATATTGTTTACTTTCCAGTCATTAGCTTGCTACTATTTGAATATTCCAATAATTAGCATTCAGTTCCCTGCCACTTGAAGTAGTTTCCATCCCTTTTCCTTAGGCAGTTGTTCTTTATAAAGAGAGACATCATTTTTGCCATATTATTTGTTTCCAGTTCCAAGTGGACTGGGAATATTAACAGAGGTTGTCCATCATCTCTAAAGATTCCTCTTCTTGCCAATCTTGGATATCCTTTTGCTGCTCTATCAAAATGGAGCTTAACCCAATCTTTGTTAGTAAAACTAGCAAAGAAGAGAGATGAGAGAAATTTGCAAGAAGACTTAACTTCACAATGAGGTGAAACAACATTTTAGAAATAAGAAAGTTACTATTACAACTACCATTATTAATGGTACAACCTACTGCAACGATCCGCGTTAATAACTATACCTAACTAGACCTAACTACCAACCTAATTAA
The DNA here is from genome assembly GCA_027924645.1 of Cunninghamia lanceolata. Classification (NCBI taxonomy): domain Eukaryota; kingdom Viridiplantae; phylum Streptophyta; class Pinopsida; order Cupressales; family Cupressaceae; genus Cunninghamia; species Cunninghamia lanceolata. The sequence goes on from BSBN01000536.1 coordinate 9,286,321, forward strand.
ATACACTTTATTACATTAATATACCAATACCCCCCTTAATGACTAAACCAGAAACAACACCAAGCTTGTCCCAAAATTTGACAAAGTAACCAGGACCAAGTAGTTTAGTCATTAAATCAGACGTTTGCTTCTAAGAAGAACAAAAGTGGAGGGAGATGTCTTCACAGTCCACCAATTACCGAATGTAGTGATGATGAATGTCGATATGTTTGGTCCGAGCATGATAGACTATATTCTTCACCAATTTCAATACTCCTTGATTATTGCAGAAAAGTGGTGTTGGAGTATGCTCAAGAAGCTGAAGATCTGTCAAGATTCTAAATAACCAAACTGCTTCACAACTGGCACTCGTAGTTGCTTTTTATTCAACTTCAGTGGATGATAAAGCTACTGTTTGCTGGAGCTTATTCTGCCAAGAAATTAGTTCTAAACCCAGGGAGAAGATGTAGCCAGTTGTAGACCACCGCGTATCCACATATCTTGCCCAATTAGAGTTTGTATACCCAATTAAAGAAAAGTATTATGTCCTCTGGTGGTAGAGTATGCCAAAGTCAAGAGGACCTTTGACATATTGTAAAAACTGCTTTGAGGCTATCCAATGAGTGAGCTTCGTTTTCAATAGGAACTGAGAGAGATAGTTAACAACAAAGCAAAGATCCAGTCTAGTGGTTGTTAGATATATCAAGCTGCCCACCAACCGTCTGTAGTGTGATTTATCGACTGGGGGTAAATCATTGGAGGCTGACAACTTCAGCTCAACCTCCATAGGTGTAGAAGAAGAGTTACAATCTGCCATCCCAAAACGCTCCAAGAGACTTGTAGCATATTTGATTTGAACCATGAAGATGCTGTGATTAGATTGCCAAAACTCAACCCCTAGGCAATAATGTAGGAGGCCTAGATTGGACATGTGAAAAGCTGCACACAACTCTGATTTTACTTTTTGAACTGTAGTGTTTGTGCTACTCGTGATGGCAAAATCATCAACATATACAATAACAATTACAATCTCATTACCATCGCTGTTGACATAAAGATTTGGATTAGAAAGACTCCTTCTGAATCCAGTATATTTTAGGTGTTTATCAATTTTCAAATACCAGGCTCGAAGAGCTTGCTTAAGTCCGTATAGGGACTTAATTAACCTGCAAACCAAATGTTCACGTCTAGGAACCTAAAAACCCTCAGGCTGCATCATGTAGACTTCTTCATCCAAGTTCCCGTTCAAGAAGGCACTTTTAACATCCATTTGATACACCTTCCAACCATATTGAGCGGCAATGGAGAGAAGTAATTGGAATGTGACCATCTTTGCAGTAGGAGCAAACGTCTCTTCAAAGTCTACCTTCTTGTTGTGAATATCCTTTAGCAACAAGACGTGCCTTGTATTTGTCTAGTGAACCATTAGCTTTGCATTTGACCTTATAGACCCATTTGCACCCAATGGGATTTTTACCTGGAGGCAATTCAACCAACTCTCAAGTCTGATTTTTCATCAATGCATCATATTCCACCTTCATAGCAGCTTCCCATTTTGGTTTCCCTTGTGCCTCAGAAAACTTTTGTGGTTGAAAACCTTGAAAAAGATCAGAAGATAGGGCAAAATGACTATGCTCAATAGTTGAACTAGTTACGGTTGGGCCTTTTCTCCGAGGACGTTCACTTGATGTAGGAAGTTCATCCACACGTACACCGTCCATAGTAGAGTAATACCATTTAGGTTTCTGGTGTCTTAGGTGAATGCTGTGAAGGCTAGTTCTCTAGAGACTTACTTGGAGTGGAAGCATTTATAGTTCTTCGGCTTTGATAAACAAGCGGTGTAGAACCAGCCACAAATTGACTTGCAGGCTGAATTGATGAAGTGGAGGGTTCCTCCTTCAATGGTATCATAATACTAGATTCAATATCTTCATCGACTTCCTGCTGAACATTTGAAAAATATGGCTATGTTTGTTTTACATCAGCATCTATAGGCCTATATGCCTTAGACTGTTCACTATAACTAGCAAAGAAATACCCAATGCTTTTGGAATCTAGTTTATGCCTCTTTTTTTTAGGTACCAAACTGTATGCCACTGAACCAAAAATACGAAAAGAAGTTACCTCAGGTTTGTGACCGGTCCAAGCTTCTTCCGGTGTGATTTTCTGCAAAGCTTTGCATGGACATCTATTCAGAATGTAGACCGCTATGTTAATAGCTTCTCCCCAATACTGGTAGGGAACGTTCTTGCTGTGCATTATGCACCATGCCATTTCCATGATGGTTCTGTTACGCCTTTCAACCACTCTATTTTGTTGCGGAGTGTATGGTGTGGTCAACTAGCGTTGAATATTTTCTTTTTCATAGAATTCTTTGAATTGAGTGGGGGTGAATTCCCCCCATTATCGGATTGTAGAGTCTTGATTCGACGCCTTGTGAATGTTTCCACCAACGCCTTGAATTTGAGGAAGGCACCATAGCATTCAAACTTTTTAAGTAAACCCACGTCTTTTTGGAGAAATCATTTGTAATGTCCCTTTTTGCTCCCATGCAAATAAAATAATTAAATAAATAAATAAATAAGTTGTTTTGAATTATTTTAAAAAGCAACTTATATTTATTTAATTATTTTATTTAAAAAAAGTAACTTTAGTCAAAAAAAGAAAAATAAAAATAAAATAAGGTTACTTTTGTGGAAAAATAATAAAAAGCTCAATGTCGGCCAAAAAAGGAGAATTCTGGAAGAAGCCGATAAATATTTAAAAAGGGCTTGGATGAAGGTTTGGGCAGGTAAATGATTATTTCTGATCTGATGTTTTCCATTGTGGAAAGACTTTGAACAGTTGGTTCAAGGGTTAGAGGTGAATTCAATTCAGAGTTTACAATTGAGCATAACGATTTGTGCGATTTTGATTATGTAGTGTTTTGGTATTGTTTTGTGGAGATCTACAAGTGTGCAGGTTTGAAAGGTTGTGCGGAATGATATCGTTTACAAATTTATGTGAGTTTGCAAATATAAATTTGAGTCTCATTGCTGTATTGTTCCAAGTTTATGAAGATGGGTTGACAGTGGATTTTAATGTGAAGTGGGTTTAGAAAACCCTATTTCGGCGTATAGAGGAAAGTGAGATGAAGGGTTTGAGGCTATGTAGCTTCTTTCCAAGCTAGCTGCATAGTTGTTGGCGCCATCTTTGGTAAGTGGAATATGTTAAGGGACATGGAGATTTAAGCACATCACATCCCATATATTTGGTTAACGTTTTTTACAAGGAATATGTATAATGAAAAGGAGGTCGTGGGGTATTTAGAGGTATGCAGCCATCATACATCATACACTATCGCAGCCAAAAGCTAGACGCAGCCCACAAGGAGGTGGACATGGCCAAAATGGTGAAATGGAGCGTCTATCAGAAAGTTATATTTCCTTCCTATGACATAGCGTGGGTCCTGTTGATGTGTTTTTTATGCACATGCAAACTCAGAATAAAATACCAAGTATTCTATCCTCTCTTAAACAAAGTCTCTCAAAGGCTAAACAATGTGATCCAGTGAGACAACTCCAAGGTTCTTGATTTGTGTTTTGCAATGGATAGACTCAGTAGTTGATGTGATTTGTTGAAACTCACAAAGGGACTTACGCTGAATTGACTCCTTACTCCACTCAAATATGTTACTTCCTTCTTATGAAATGGAACTTCTTCTAACCAGCTATGAAAGAATATTAAGATATTCTTCTAGAATCATCTATTTTTAGTTAATGGTCAGTACCGTGTAAGTGTAACGGTCTTGTAATGATTTCTTGGACCATGTGTCTATCCTTGGCAGTTTCTAAATATAGAAACGTGCCTATTCTTGTACATTCTGTAACCTATTTATTGAGCATTCGCTCATTGTTAATATCATCCAATATTTTACCGATTACCTGTGTAATATGGTATCAGAGCTAAATTGAGCCAAGTTGAGCGGGAAATTTTTTTCAATTCTTTTCCTGTGCTCCCTGTCGTACGACGTACGGCCTCCTTGCTCTCTATTGTTTTTTTGGCATCTGGTTTAAAAACAATTCTGATCCAAGTTTTGAAGGGTTCTGGCGATAGCATTCAGTCTGAAAGTCGCGAATTTCTGTTCGTGGGCCGTTTTTTTTTGCTGTTGATCGCGTTTTTTTCAGACTACTCTGTCGTTTTCTTCTTGCTTTTGTGCGACGGATTTTTGTGTTGGAGTTGTTTGTGCGGGCATCACAGTTGGAACGGAATCGTCATTGGATACACGCTTGGAACGGTCTCTTTATTCCTGTCGCGGCTCCTGCCCTACTTTGTTGGGTCGTGATTTTCCGGACCTTCTGGTGTTGGCCACGACTGTGGTCCGTGTTTTGGATAGTCATTTCGCGGGCTCTTTTTCTGGACCCTCTGGTGTTGGCGTTTCTTTTGCCAGTCGCGACCGCGACTTCCTTATAACTCCGGCGTCTGTGTTTTCGCGGCCTCCGTGTTTCCGCGTACCGAAAGCCCTCCGTGTTTCCGCGTGCAGAAAGCTCTCGCTCTTGCACAGAGACAAGGCCGTGGAACCTCTCAATCATTTCGAAATTCTTTCGAGTATCTCCATTTTTTCGAAAATTTCTGAGTGCCTAGGGCACGGAAATTTTTCGTCTAGGGTTTTGCCCCCTCAGAATTTGATGAATTTTTTTTCGAAAACATATTCCTTCTGGGTTTTTTGAGCTCTTTTCTAGGTTACCTCCAAATTTTTTCGGTTCTCTCGAAGTTCGTGCCTCAAAATTCGTGCCAGTGAGTTTGTCTCGCAATATGTTCTTGTACCTGCCTCTGTGCATTGAAATTTGTGCTTCAAATTTCGTGTTTTCTGCCTCTTCTCAGTCCCTCGTTTTTCGTGCCTCGAAAAGCGTGCAAGATGGCGAGTCTGAATAACATCATGTTGGAAGGCAGTGAGCGATTTAATGGCAAAAATTATAATACTTGGAAGCAGCGAATGATGACCATCTTTGAATATCGCTGCCTCACTGAGATCATCGACGGCACTACCACTCGTCCCGCAACAGCGGGTAAAGACCAGGATAAGTTTGACGAACAAACTCGTGAAGCCATCATGCTCATTAAGCTGTCAGTCACAGATGATCAGCTACCTCAGATTCCGGCTGGAAAGACAGCAAAGGAGCTTTGGGACCATCTGAAGGGTTTGCATGAAACCTCCGACAAGAGCCGTGCGTTTTTCCTGAAAAATGTACTGTTTTCTATCATGATGGATGAGAAGACATCTTTGCAGACGCACCTGAACAAGATCCAGGAGATCAGAGATCAGCTGGTGGCCATTGGTCGCAAAATGGAGGAAGAAGACCTGGTTGTGATCACTTTGAAAAGTCTACCTAAGTCCTATGAACATTTCATTGAGACTCTCAACATTACATCAGCTAATGTTGATCTGAAGTTTCCAGAACTCTGTGCTATCCTCTTGCAGCAGGATAGCTGGAAACAACAGTTTGGTAGTAGTGATTCTTTGTCTTCTTCAGAGCAGGCTTTTGCAGCCAAGTTTCAGGCTCCGAATAAAGGCAAAAGTCAGTCTTATCAGCAGAATTAGCAAAAGGGTTCAGCACCATCCTCTGATAATGGCAGGAAGAAAAATGTGCAGTGTAACTATTGTCACAAATTTGGACATCTGAAGAAAGACTGTCGGGCACGTCTGGCTTCTGAATAGAAGAAGCAGGGAGGGTCTCAGCCGAAGGCCAACATAGCGGAGCACACTGAGCAGAGAGAGTCTGCCTTTTATGCCTTCATGGCTAAAAGACCAGCAGACCATGTCAAATCCTCGGCCTGGTACATAGATTCTGGTGCCTCGCGTCATTTCACTCACAGATGTGATTGGTTCACTGAACTCTCCCCTTTCCATGATTCAGTCATTTTCGGTGGTGGTGAAGAGTACACAGTTGCGGCAAGGGCACTGTTCAGATCCAGTCTGGTGGGCGGGATCTCATATTCCTCAATGTATATTATGTTCCTGGCATGGAACTTAATCTACTCTCAGTTAGCCAGATCATGCGACACTCTCCGCACCTTGATGTGGTCTTCAGCACTCATAAGTGCTCTATCATTGACCGACTGTCCAAATGCATTGTAGCTGTTGGCATTGAGGATCATGGTTTGTACAGACTTGTGGATTCAGGTGGTCCTCCAAAATCAGCCCTCGTAGCTCGGAACTCCTCCATCACCAGTCTCTGGCATCAGCGGTATGGGCACCTGAACGTGCACTACCTGTCCCAGCTCTCCCAACAGCACCTTGTAGATGGGCTTCCTGAGATTCAGTCTCAGAACTTCGGTGTCTACGGATCTTGTCAAGCTGGCAAACAACACCGCACTCCTTTTCCGACTGGTGACTCCTGGCGTGCATCCAAGGTACTTCAACTTGTCCATGCTGATATTTGTGGACCTATGAATACTCCCTTTGTTACTGGATGCAAATATTTTTTACTGTTTGTTGATGATTTCAGTAGGAAAATGTGGGTTTACTTTCTTAGATAGAAATCAGATGTGTTTTCAGTTTTTCAAAAGTTTAAGGCCTTAGTAGAAAAAGAGTCTGGTTGTTCCATTGTAACTCTTAGGTCCGATAATGGGGGGGAATTTTGTTCCAATGAGTTCTCCAACTTCGGTGATACACATGGCATCAAATGCCAATTGACCACACCCTACACTCCTCAACAGAACAGTGTTGTAGAGTGGCGCAACCGCACTATAATTGAGTTAGCACGTTCCATGATGGAGCACAGATGTGTTCCTAAGAAATTTTGGGCAGAAGCAGTTTTCACTGCAGTTTATCTTCTTAACAGGTCTCCGACCTATGCAGTTAAGGATAAAACTCTTGAAGAAGCCTGGACTGGCCGCAAACCAAGGGTCAGTCATTTGAAGGTTTTTGGCTCTCTTGCTTATGTTTGGATTCCAGATGCCAAGCGTTCCAAACTGGATTCCAAGAGTCAGAAACTCATGTTCACAGGATACAGCGATAACCACAAACCTACCGGCTAATTGACATTGAGACAGAATGTCTCATCTTCAGTCGTGATGTGGTTTTTGATGAAGAGCGGGGACCTTTCTTCTCTCCCTCTTCTGTGCAGCAGTTCGAGGATCAGCCTTTGAAGGCTTCTAACTTGGGTGTTCGTCTTCCCTTAGGTCCACCTGATGGGAGGGACGCCGCTTATTCCTTCGACTCAGATTCCAATGAGTCTCAGCCTGAAATTCCTGAGGATGATGTAGAACCTCCTCCTGATGCACATGTTCCAGATGCAGAACCTCCTGTTGAACCTGATGTTGGCCCTTCTATCCGTCGACCAAAATGGTGGTCTTAGACGATTGCCAATCTTCATGATGATGAACTTGTTGAAGGTAGATCCTCCTGGAATAAGAGCAAACAGAAGCATATAGTAAACTTTGCTCTCATGGCCAATTTGCACAGCGTCTATGAGCCTCAGACTTATTCAGAGGCTAAAGGTATTCCAGAGTGGGATACGGCGATAGAATCAGAACTCCAGAGTCTTCAGAAGAACCACACCTGGGTCCTTTCCGATCTTCCTCCAGGGAAGAAACCCATTAGCTGCAAATGGGTGTATAAAGTTAAGTACAAGGTTGATGGAACCCTCGACAAGTACAGAGCACGGCTTGTTGCTCGGGGTTTCTCGCAGAAAGAAGGCATTGACTACGAGGAGACCTTTGCTCCTACAGCCAAGATGAGCACCATACGGCTTGTCCTTGCCTTAGCCGCCTAGTTTGGATGGCAAGTCCATCAGATGGATGTGAAGAGTGCATTCCTCAACGGTGAGTTGCAGGAAGAAGTCTACATGACGCAGCCTCCTAGTTTCAAGGTTGCTGGTCAAGAACATAAAGTTTGTAGGTTGGTCAAAGCACTTTATGGCCTGAAGCAGGCTCCCAGAGCATGGTACATCAAAATTGACAAGTACCTCACAGAACATGGCTTTCAGCGGAGTCCATCTGACTCAAATCTGTATATCAAACACACTGGCAGTGATATCTTATTAGTTGTTGTCTATGTGGATGACTTGCTTATTACTGGCAGCTCGCCACACCTGATCGATCAGATCATACAGCACCTGTGCACCACCTTTGATATGACAGATTTGGGACTTTCTCACTATTGTTTAGGTGTTGAGGTTTGGCAAACTCAGAATAGCATCTTCATCTCTTAGTCGAAGTATGCTCGCAGTCTTCTGGATAAGTTCCAAATGCAGGACTGCAAACCAGCCTCCACCCCTATGGAAAAGGGACTTAAGTTGTTAGCTAAGTCCGACTCACCTGTGGTTGACGAGTCTCTGTTCAGACAGCTAGTAGGCAGTCTTATCTACTTAACTGCTACTAGACCAGACATCAGTTTTGCAGTCAGCTACATCTCCAGATTCTTGACAGCCCCCAAGGCTGATCATTGGGTAGCGGCTAAGCATGTGCTACGGTATGTGAAGGGTACATCTGAATTTGGTATCCTTTACACAAGGAATTCCGATCCCAGCCTTCGAGGCTTCACAGATTCCGATTGGGCAGGTTCAGTTGATGACAAAAAATCAACTTCTGGGTATGTGTTCAGTTTGGGATCCGGTGCCGTCACATGGACTAGTAAGAAACAGCAGGCTGTGGCACTCTCCTCAACTGAAGCTGAATATCGAGGTGCAGTGAAGGTAGCATGTGAGGCAGTTTGGCTTCGCCGGATGCTTGCAGATATGCAACTATCTCAAGCAGGTCCGACTCCCCTGTTTTGCGACAATCAGGGAGTTCTCAAACTTGCCAAGAATCCGGTCTTCCATGAGAGAACCAAGCACGTCGAGACACATTGTCACTTCATCCGATCGCTGGTTGAAGACCGCATAGTTCAGTTGTTGTATGTTCCAACTGAGGATCAGACAGCCGATATTCTCACCAAGTCCTTGAGTCCTGACAAGTTTGTAAAATTCAGGGGGTCTCTTGGTGTTGTAAATAGGTTGACCATTAAGGGAGGGTATTAAGATATTCTTCTAGAATCATCTATTTTTAGTTAATAGTCAGTACCGTGTAAGTGTAACGGTCTTGTAATGATTTCTTGGATCGTGTGTCGATCCTAGGCAGTTTCTAAATATAGAAACGTGCCTATTCTTGTACATTCTGTAACCTATTTATTGAGCATTCGCTCATTGTTAATATCATCCAATATTTTACCGATTACCTGTGTAATAAAGAAAAGGCAAAAGGATAAGGGTTGAGAGAGCTATTCTAAGGACAATGAGATAATGAAACATGCTAGGATAGACAAATTCCTCACGAAACCAAACTTCGCTTCACCATGAAGACCAACAATTACACGAAGTTAGTGCAATCTTCTAAGGTAACCCAATGATTTTCATATTGTGAAACACACATTCAAACACCCACAGCTGGCGCAGCTTGAACAATCTTCACAATCGAACTAAAGCACATGAAGGTTCAGGCTAACTTTACAAAGTGAATTGCCTTCGACAATCCACGAAAAGTATGAACCAAGAAGGAATTTATCAAATATCTTAACATATTAACATTCCATCAATGAACTTCTAATCTATCAACTAAGCTACTTGGAAACACATCTCCATCATATTCAAGAATTAGAAACCATGCTAACATCCCATAACCACACAAATCACTATGAGAACGACAATGAGCTTGTATTGATTTTGGAAGTCCTTTTACAACAATTTCATGATCTCTTCAATGATTTCAAAGAGTCTCCTCTACTCTTCTCCTACTCTGACAGCATCTACTCCTACTCTTGATTGATCTCTTGCAAATGAGAGAAGTGAGCCTTATGTAGACTCCAAAATTACATGAACGGCGAAGATTGATGAGAATCAATGGCCAAGATTGAGACAACAAGACAATTTGTTACAAAGTTACTATTTTTAGAACATGAGAGAGGCAATGAAGGCACGTTTTCCAAGATGATAGACATGAAATGGAATCTTTGGACCATCTTCATGGTGGGCGCCCTCTTCTTGTAGTAGATACATTGAACTTAGATGGTATGATGTGGCGAACCTTGATTGGATCAATGACGTGTATATGCCACCTAAGCATCGAGCAAGCTAGTTTGATTTTCAACGTGTTCACACTGCTTGGAATGCTTTCCCAAATCGTTGGATTTTCACCTATGGAACTTGGCATCTCTTGAACTTGTAATTTGGGAATTTTGGATTTTTTTCCTGTCTTTCATGCCTTAGTGTAATTTATGGATTTCTTGACGTACATGCTCATTCTCATTTCATCTTCTTGTACAGGATTCTAGCTCTGGACTCTTGGAGTAGAAGACACCTTGTGCGTGAACTCTTGGAGTAAACTTGTGCGTGATGGATGTTTTTGACCTTGTCAGTGTATGAAATGGACGAATTCTGGAAGCTTGGCCGTGGTAACGAACCTTTGGATGATGAACATGCAAAGTTGAGTGAGGCTCCTCTCGGAAATGAAGTCTTCTTTATGAGAAGTATGATGATCTTGATGACTTATTGATGTTAGAACTTCTATTGATGCCTTCTCTTTGAATGCTCCTGGATCTTCAATGTTGATGAAATCTTCCCTTGATTGCTTTTGACATTGGATATTCCTCGAACAAGCATTTCTTGCCTCCAGTTCCTGCAAAAGAAAAACAACTTTCAATGGCAAAGATGATAATCATTAATAACATTTTATTCTAGATCTTCTAGCATTTCACTCTTATTAGTTAATTCAAACTACTTGCATGACTTTTGGCGAAGGCTGTATGAAAGCACAGAGAGGTGCTGATTTTGGGTGTGTATGCATTGAATGCAAGGAGGAAAAGCGCACATTTTAGGGTAGTATGTATTGGGTGTTTATGCATGCACATGTCAAAAGTGCGCCTAGAGAGAGTGGAGCGCTAATTTTAGGTGAGTTTGTAAAATGTTCAAATTTCTTAATGCAAGCACCCCCTCCAAGTGCGCCTAAGTGAAGATGAGGCGCCAATCTCATGTGTATATGAATGACGTTGAAAATTCACAATGCAAAGGTGCTCAAAAAGTGCGCCTAAAGTGTCAAGCGCAAATCTTATGTATGTTTGCATTGGGCGTTGATTGCAAGGGGGCTTGAAAAGTGCGCCAGTGGGATTAGGTGCTAATTTCATGTGACTATATGATGTTTGATTTTTGCACAATGCGAACTCTCCCTTGAAGTGCGCCTAAGGGCTTGAGCGCCAATTTTGAGCATGTATGTATAATGTTTGAAAATTCACAATGCAAGCAAGAGTGAAATTTGCGCCTAGGAATGAAGTCAAGGTTTGAGCGCTAATTTCAAGTCCTTATGCATGATGTACATAATGCAAAGACCCTTTAAATATGCGCCTAGAAATGAGCGCTGATTTTGACCTTGCATGTATTGATGTTGAATGCAAGCTCAAGGTAAATGAGCGCCTATGGGAAAAGCGCTAGTTTCATGTAGGCTTGCATAATGTTCATTTTTACGCAATGTGAGGACCCCCCAAATGTGCGCCCAAGACAAAAGCGCAAATTTTGAACATACCTGTATTGAATGGATAATGCAAAGGTGGGGCAAAAGTGCGCTTTTCCTGACTTAGTCAATTTTTAGCACCTGAAATCCTAAATATTTTGAAATATACTTTCAGGATGTTTCAGATAGGTCTCGGATCCATGAGATTTAACATGCAGATTCCAGATTTTTGAGGATCCACCAAATTTCAGACTTAGTCATTTTTTCAGGATTTCAGGACATGCATCAAGATTCTAGACTTAGTCAATTTTAGGGCTTCAAGACATGCATCAGGATGATCTCAGTGTTCAGTTTGTAGAGGAGAATTGATCGAATGACACTTCCTAGAAGTTCTTCAAGCTCAAAGTTACGAAAAAGGTGGGTCTCCATTTGCAATGGGGCGATGTGTGATTATGTCACAACAAGACCCATAAGGGATATGTAGCCTATTTTCATCTAGCCGCAGCCTCTAAGAGTGTGTGTGGAAATATTTAGAGAAGACTTGGGGTTTCTAGACGAACTGCAGCTAGGCAACCTCATGGCCATTTCTATGGGTGCAGTTATATGGAGACAATATATTGCTGATCGCTCCATTTAGAAGATCAATACTGCTGAAGGATGTACATTTCTAGGCATGTTTGTAGGCTTCCATCTACAATCTGAATATTGTTATTTTCTGAACATGAACAACAACTATCATCTTTCAAATTTTTAATTTGAACATCTATTTCTATATACAAGTCTATGTTGCAAATTCTGAGTTTAATTACAGCCACCTGGGTGTTTGCATTTCATTGAATTAGATCAAATAAACGCAGATTGGAGTTATTATATTGTATGCCAAATGTTGGATGTAATGTCTTGTCATTAGAAGTTGTAAATTTGCATTATTTTATGCATATCTATCTGCTGTTCCAAATAAACAAACTCAGAAATAAATAAAACAATATTAGAATATTGTCATTGATGTCAATGGACACGCCAATGTTATTTAAGGCAAATGCTGTTGATACAGTGTTCATGCAACGATAAATGTTTAAATTAAAGATTTAAACATATTCCCCAAGGCACCACAATCAGATTTATTGCTAAAAAGAAAAGCGATTCATTGCTAAGTGTGGAGTTTCTTTTTGTGGAGAAGATTTATTGCTAAAAAGAAAAAACTGATTTATTGCTAAGTGTGGAGTTTCTTTTTGTGGACAAGATTTATTGCTAAAAAGAAAAAGCGATTCATTGCTAAGTGTGGAGTTTTTTTTTGTGGAGAAGATTTATTGAAAAAAAAAGATAGCATGCAAAAAGAAAGCATAAAGATAACATGCAAAAAGAAAAAAAGATAGCATGCAAAAAGAAAGCATAAAGATAGCATGCAAAAAGAAGAAAGATAGCATGCAAAAAGATATCTTTAAAGCTTTATCTCTGTTTTTGAAAGTGCCTTATTTTAGAAGCTTTATATTTGTTTTTAAAGCACTCCATCCTTGTTAAAAAGTGCCATGCTTTATGGTTTTTTAGTGGTGCTACATAAAATAAGAGTGTCTTATTTTAAGTATGATTTTATGCTATGAGTTCAAGATTGGAAAAGACAACGATCAAGGTTGAAACAACAACATCTTCAATCTTAGAAAGATTTTTAAAGATATTATGGAATGCGAAAAGAAAAAGAAATAAGGGACGAATTTGCATGTAATGATCTATGTTTTTTTTTGTGTGTAAGGAGTTTGACTGAAAGCAAGTTAAGAAAAGAAGATTAAAGTTGCAAATTTATAACGAGAAAAGAGAAGTAGATTGATATGAGAATATGATGAGTGATCTATGAGAAGAATATCAGCTGAGTAAAAAGGAGAGCTTGCAGTTTTGTATTTGACTGTTTTTTGTCTTTTATTGAAGAAAAGTCACAAGAAGATATTGTGCCTATTGTATCAAAGATTGGTGCCTTGTACTAAGTTGGTGCTTCCAGTGAGTTGAAGCTTACTTTTGTATTCAAAGATTGGTGTCTTTTGTAGGTTGGTGCCTACTTATTAATAAAAGCAATTACTTTGCCATGGCTTTTTCCCGAAAGGGTTTTCCACGTGAAACTGATGTTCATCTTGCTTATGGTTTATTTGCACTATTCAGTTTTTAAAAAAAGGATTTAAAATTGTTCTTATACTCATTCACCCTCCCCCCTCCCCCTCTCAGTATAAGCGTATGCTCTTCAATTGGTATTAGAGCCAAGTTCCTTCAAAGTTAAGTCTAACAAGCTAGAAGGTAGATCTTAAGAAGCACACATCGCTGGTCATGATGGATATGGTTTCTCCTCAAATATGGCACCTTTGTTTGATGGAACTAATTATGTGTTTTGGAGCATAAGAATTGAAACATATTTGAGTGCTCTAGGTTTTGATATTTGGCAGTCTGTTGTTGATGTTTATACAACTCCTGCAACTCCTCCAACTGATGCTGATGGAAAGAAGCTTAGTGAATGTAATGCCAAGGCCAAAAATGCTATTCTTTGTGGGCTGTTTGAATCTGAGTTCGTGAAGGTGATGCACTGCAAATCTGGAAAAGAAATGTGGGATAAGCTGAAAAATATTTATGAAGGAGACGTCAAAGTTAAGAAGGCAAAGCTTCAAACTCACAGAGGAAAGTTTGAAGGCCTCAAAATGGAAGAAGAAGAAAATATTGCTCAATACCTACTTCTTGTGGATGAGATAGCCAATACCATTAGAGGTCTTGGTGAAGAGATCGAAGAATCCAAAGTTGTGCAAAAGGTTCTAAGGTCCCTCCCTTTGTGATTTGATGCAAAGGTTTCTGCCATTGAAGAAATGAAAGATCTTGATAAGCTAACGAAAGATGAGTTGCATGGGATCCTAATTGCCTATGAGATGAGAACCGTTGATCAACCATCCAAAAGGGAAGTTGCCTTCAAAGTTTCAAAGAAAGGAAAAAATAAGGAGCATGAACCAAGTGACAATGATGATTCAGATGAAGAAGAAGCTCACTTCATGAGAAGACTAAAGAAGGGATCGGGGAAATATAAAGGCAAGTTACTTTTCAAGTGCTTCAGTTGCGGAAAAGTAGGACATTTTGCTTCCAAATGTCCATATTTAAAGAATGAGGGCAGCGATAATGAGAAAAAACCCCAATACTACAAGAAGGGTTATCAAGAGAATAAAAGGAATTTTCAAAAATCCAAAAAGAGTCTTTATTCCAAAGAATACATCAGCTCATCATAAGTTAGTGATGAAGAGTCCTTCAGTGAAAAAGAAGAAATACTCTTTATGGCAAAAGAAGAAAAAAGTGATCCAAAGGAAGATTCAAAAAATAAGACTAATGAAGAAGATGAAGGTGTAGATCTTGAAGAAGAGCTTATCTTTGCCTATAATGAGATTGAAAAGCTTAAAAGAAAAAATTCAAAACTGAAAAGTGCAGCGTTAAGAAGACAATGAATCAAAGGATAAAATATCACAAGCTTTTGAGGAAGCTGAAAAGATAATTGTAGATCTGAAAATTCAGATTGAAGAGGCCAAAAGAATTGAGGAAGAAGTGAGAATTAGTTGACGATGAAAGAAGAGAACTGTGAAAAACTAGAATCTGAAATTGTTTCTCTAAGGAAGCAATTGGATAAAGCTATGGTTCAAGCAAACAGGGAGTTGAAGAATGAAAAGAGTGCAAAAACTTTGAACAAGATCATCAATTCTCAGAAGTCTACATTTGATAAAAGTGGCCTTGGAAGAAGGCCAAATTTCCAAAGCAGCTAAAACTTTCAAGAAAACAAATGAAGAAAAACAGGAAAGCTATACCGATAGTCTCAAAAGTGAAGGAAACAAGCTAAAAGAAAATCAAAAGGCAAGCTCACATTCTGAAATTAGAAATAATGTTTTCAGAAAACCTCTTCCATCCAGGCAAGCTCAAATAACCAGGTTTCATAACTCTTTTTATGGCTATTGTTTTCGATGCAATCATTTTGGTCATAAGGCTATGGATTGTAGAGTACATGCATGAAATAATTTTAGTCATAGGGGTAGGGATTATGGAGAATATCCTAGAAATAATTCTACATGGAACAAGAACAAAAATCAAGGTTTTATGAATAGGAATCTGAATTCTTTTTCCCCTTTAATGAATTTTAATGTCATATGCTACAAATGCAATAATTTTGGTCATACTACAAAGGTTTGTAGAAGTAATTTTGTAGAATCTTGTAAACAAAATGAGTAGGAAGAGAAACAGGCCAAGGAAAAGGAAGAAAATTCAAAAGTTTGGAGAAAGAAGAAAGCAAAAAAAGAAAACTCTATGATTGTTCAAATAGCCTTGCATGCACAAAATGAAGGCGAGCAATGGTACATTGATAGTGGCTACTCAAGACATATGACGGATGATAGAAGCAAATTTCTCACCTTGAAAAGAACGAATGGTGGAACAGTAAGGTTTGGAGACAATGCTTCAACTAAGATTTCAGGTAAAGACACTCTTGTTCTAGATGATGGAAGAATGAAAATTGAAAATGTTATATTTGTTGAAGGTTTGAAACACAATCTTCTTAGTGTGAACTAGATGTGTGATTGAGGACACACTCTTACTTTCAATTCTGAAGGATGTGAAATAAGTAAAGCAGGCAGACCCATTGCTGAAGCTAGTAGAGCAAGCAACAATCTCTACTTTCTTAATAATATCAAAAGTGAGAAGTGTTGTATGACTCAAGAAGATGAAAGCTGGCTATGGCATAAGAGATTGGGGCACCGAAGTTTTGACAACCTTGTTAAGATTAGCCGCAAGGAAGCAGTGAGAGATATACCAAATCTTTCAAAACCTTCAAACATAATTTGTATGGAATGTCAATTGGGAAAACAAACTAGAGGAAGCTTTAAGTCCAAGGAGTATTCTAAATCAAAACCTCTAGCGCTGGTTCATACAGATTTATGTGGGCCAACCAGAACGAGGAGTATGCAAGGTGAAAGATATTTTATGCTATTAATTGATGATTTTTTTAGAATGACTTGGGTTGCTTTCTTGAAGGAAAAACCTGAAGCCCTTGACAAATTTAAGGCATTCAAAGCCTTAGTGGAGAATGAGACTGGCCAGAAGATCAAATGTCTTCAATCAGAGAGGAGAGTGAATTTGAAATTTTTTGCGAAAAGCATGGCATAGGAAGACAGTTTTCAGCTGCAAGAACACCACAACAAAATGGTGTAGTTGAAAGGAAAAATAGGACAATTCAAGGGATGGCTAGAAGCATGCTAAATGAGTCCAAGGCTCTTGATTCTTTCTGGAGAGAAGCAGTTCATACTGTTGTTTATATTTAGAACTGTGGCCTAATTAGAGTAAATGGCAGCAAGACTCCGTATGAATTATGGAAAGGTAGGCCAGCATCGATGAAGTACTTTAAACTGTTTGGTAGTCCATGCTATATTAGAAGAGATGAAGACAATCTAAGAAAATTTCATCCAAGAGTAGATGAAGGAATTTTTCTTGGATACTCTTCAGAGAGTAAAGCCTACAGATGCTATAATAAAAGGTTGCACAAAGTTGTTGAAAGTGTAAACATAAAAGTTGATGAAGAAAGAAATCTTCCAAAAAAGATACACGAGGTTGATGATCAAAATGAGGAGTGCAATGAAGACAAAGAAAATGTAGAAGAAAAAGAAGTTGAAACAGTTGAGCAGAAGACACCATCAAAAGTACCAACAAAAACACCATCTAAGTTTATACAAAGGAATCATCTAGAAGATTTGATAATACAAGATGGTAGGACAAAAACAACAAGAAGAATGGTAAATTATTCAGAAGATGAATCCTTACTGTCCAAAATTGAACTTAAGAGTTTCAAAGAAGCAGCTGAAGATAAGCATTGGATAGAGGCCATGGAAGAGGAGCTTGATCAAATTGAGAAGAATGAAACTTGTGAACTTGTCCCAAGCCCTGAGGACAAGAATGTCATCAGCACAAAATGGGTTTTTAGGAACAAGTTGAATGAAGATGGTCAAGTTGTAAGAAACAAGGCAAGACTTGTGTGCAAGGGATATACTCAAGTTGAAGGGATTGATTTTGAAGAGACTTTTGCTCCAGTTGCTAGGATGGAAGCCATAAGAATGTTCTTAGCCCTTGCCAGTTTCAAAAATTTCAAAGTATATCAAATGGACGTAAAATCAACCTTTCTGAATGGAAACTTGGAGGAAGAAGTTTGCATTGAACAACCTGATGGATTTATTATTTCAGAAAATCAGAACTATGTTTGCAAGCTAAGGAAGACGCTTTATGGGCTGAAACAAGTCCCCAGGGCTTGGTATGCAAGATTAGACAAGTATCTACAGCAGTAAGGCTTCAAAAGAGGTATTGCGGGCAGCAGTCCTTATGTCAAAAATGAACGTGATTACATGTTGATTATTGTTGTTTATGATGATGATATCATTTTTGGAGGTAACAGTGAAAAGATGTGTCAAGAATTTGCCATTAACATGCAGAAGGAGTTCGAAATGTTTATGCTTGGTGAGTTGTCTTTCTTTCTTGGTTTGCAAATTTTACAATCAGCTAGAGGCATATTCATTTCCCAAACCAAGTACATTAAGAAGATGTTGAAGAAATTCAGGATTGAGAACTGCAATCCTGTGAGTACCCCCATGGTTACAAGATGCAAATTGAGCAAGGATGATGAATCTCCTTAAGCTAATCAAACTTTGTATAGATCTATGATTCGAAGTTTATTATATGTAACAACTACACAACCTAATATTATGCAAGCGGTTGGGTATGTGGCTTGATTTCAGGCTGCACCAAAGGACACACATGTGAATGCAGTAAAAAGGATATTTAAATATCTTAAGGGCACTATGGATTTTGGGTTGTGGTATCCAAAAGGTGACAATTTCACCCTCACAACATATACAAATGCAGATTGGGCCGGCAACATTGATGATAGAAAGAGCACAAGTGGAGGTGCATTTTTTCTAGGAGATTATCTTGTTTCATGGTTGAGTAAGAAATAGGCATCTATTTCTTTGTCTACAGCTGAAGCCGAATACATTGCAACAGTTTCTAAATTTCTTGTTGCACACAGGTTTTATGGATGAAACAGACTTTGAAGGACATCAAAGTAGAATATGAGCATCCCATCTCCATTTTCCGTGACAATACGAGTGCGATTAACATTTCCAAGAATCTAGTCATGCACTCTAGGACAAAACACATTCCGATTAAGTATCATTTTTTGAGAGAGCAAGTTGCTGATCAACAGGTGAAGTTGGAGTATGTTGCCACCAAAGAACAGATTGCAGATATCTCCACCAAGCCACTTCCAAAGGAAACTTTTGAGCACCTGCGGAAGAAGTTGGGAGTGATATCACTCTCCTCCAATCATTCAGAAGAAGTCTAGTTTTAGAGGGAGCTGATTATTGTCATATCATACAGCTCTGTAAAAAGAAGTTTCAGAACAATAGATTATTCCTTTGCCCTTGATGTCAAAGGGGGAGAATTGGAGATAGGGGGAGCAGTGAGACGGGGGGAGCAGTTTGGAAAGTTTGAAGTTGCCATCAATGACAAAGGGGGAGATTGTTAGAATATTGCCATTGATGTCAAAGGACACGCTAATGTTATTTAAGGCAAATGCTGTTGATACAGTGTTCATGCAATGATAAATGTTTAAATTAAAGATTTAAACATATTCCCCAAGGCGCTACAATTAGATTTATTGCTAAAAAGAAAAGCGATTCATTGCTAAGTGTGGAGTTTCTTTGTAATGTCCCTATTTTCGAGTTCTCTTGCAATTCAGTCAGAGCTAACTTTTTGGGTTGGTGACAGCATAATCAGAGGAGTATTTCGATGTCACCAGGGTGTTCGGGTGATCTAGAGGTGCTGGTTGACACTTTCCGGAGGGTTTTCGGACAACTTGTCTATACTTACTATTTATAGTAAGTGCTTGCATGTCGTTAATCTTTCTGGGTTTTTCTGGGTTTGTTCTTTTTGGTCCCCAATGGTCATTGCTATTTTTAGCAAGTGGCAGTTTGGCGTTGATGGGGTGACTTGGCAGTCAGTTGTTGGCTCTCTTAGACATTGCACTGAGCTCGGAGTTATCAGATGGTTTGTGGGTCTAGTTGGCACCCTCTGTGTTGGCTCAATTTGCTCTTGGCCGTTACTATTTTTAGTAAGTTTGGGATTGGCACTGGAATGAGATTTTGAGAGTGGGGTTGGATTCGTCTTGTCAAGACCTTTCCAACGAGCTATAGATCATTGGTTTCTGACATCATTTTGGCCTCCGTTTTAAAGTCTGTAAATTAAACATTATTATTTAATATTGGACCTTGGTGCCTAGGCTCGACAACTTAATGTTGTTTTAAAAGAGGGGACTTTAAGGGTGATGTTGCGAAAAGAATTAAAGAGAATTATAATATTTTAAAATGTATTTTCCCTCTCATGTTTTATCCCATATGCAAGAGGATTTTAGAGACTCCCAGTTGGAAAAGTATAAAAGGAGGAAAAGTGCTCTCATTTGGATGTTTGGTTTATTATTTTCTTCTCTTTGAGATTTCCCTTGCTAGGGTTTTGGAGCTTTGGCTCTAGGGTTTGAAGGGATTCGAACTAGAGGCTCTTGGAGACGAAAACCTCCCTGAGTAGTAGCATTCTACAGATGTGCAATACCACCCAACGATGCTTTTTTGGTGGATACATCTAGTATTCACAACTGTGCTTCATTGGAGCTTGATTTGTTGAGGGTTTGCGAGCTCTCGGACATATTCTTTGCAGATTTGTGAAGGTTTCCTTATGTAGATTTGAAGGGCTAATTCAAATACAGATTAGAGCAGATTTCATTGTGAGTTTGGGGATTGTTATTCATTGTTGTTGTAGGCCATACCATTCAGCCCCAGCCGTACCATTTCAAGGTGGATATTTAAGGAGATTTAAGGGAGCATTTGCATTCTTATATGGTTGCCTAGCCTTGGGAACAACATACAGTCCATTGCAGCCTTGTTTCAGAGGCCATACACCATTTTGTTTGCTGTTCATCACTTTCAGCATAGGCCGTACACCTCCAGGAGTGACGTGGGGGCATTTTGGCTTCACTTTTCTTTGTGGGTATTGTGGATTTTGCATTACTAGAGGCGTTTGGAGCCCTTTGTATCGCTGATATCATTTGTATGCTCATCTTTGTATTTCTTGGGAGATTGGAGTGATTCTCAGCCATACCCATTGCTGGTTCGGCTACAACTATTGTATGAAGTTGCAAATCTCAACATGGTTATGTGATAGTAATTGTTTACTGGCTATTTTATTATCTGGGTATCTGTTAGTTTCTGCATATCTATAGTACTTTTTCTGGGTTTGCATTCTATGCTCTATATTGTATGCTTCGGCAACACATCTGCAGAAAAACTAAAAACCCCTTTTACATCTTCTTTCTAGTCTGAAATAACACAAAATAAAAATTAAAATAACACAAAAAGATCATTAAAATATACAAACATGTACGGCACATTACATTCTTTTTGTGGAGAAGATTTATTGCTAAAAAGAAAAAGCGATTTATTGCTAAGTGTGGAGTTTCTTTTTGTGGAGAAGATTTATTGCTAAAAAGAAAAAGCGATTCATTGCTAAGTGTGGAGTTTCTTTTTGTGGAGAAGATTTATTGAAAAAAAAAGATAGCATGCAAAAAGAAAGCATAAAGATAGCATGCAAAAAGAAAAAAGATAGCATGCAAAAAGAAAGCAAAAAGATAGCATGCAAAAAGATATCTTTAAAGCTTTATTTCTGTTTTTGAAAGCGCCTTATTTTAGAAGCTTTATATTTGTTTTTAAAGTGCTCTATCCTTGTTAAAAAGCACCATGCTTTATGGTTATTTTGGTGGTGCTACATAATTCAAGATTGGAAAAGACATCGATCAAGGTTGAAACAACTTCTTCATTTTTAGAAAGATTTTTAAAGATATTATGGAGTGTGAAAAGAAAAAGAAATAAGGGACGAATTTGCATGTAATGATCTATGTTTTTTTTGTGTAAGGAGTATGATTGAAAGCAAGTTAAGAAAAGAAAATTGAAGTTCTAGATTTATAATGAGAAAAGAGAAGTAGATTGGTATGAGAATATGATGAGTGATCTATGAGAAGAATATCAGCTGAGTAAAAAGGAGAGCTTGTAGTTTTGTATTTGACTGTTTTTCGTCTTTCATTGAAGAAAAGTCACAAGAAGATATTGTGCCTATTGTATCAAAGGTTGGTGCCTTGTACTGAGTTGGTGCTCAGGGGAGTTGGTGCTTCCAGTGAACTGAAGCTCACTTTTGTATTCAAAGATTGGTGTCTTTTGTAGGTTGGTGCCTACTTATTAATAAAAGCAATTACTTTGCCGTGGTTTTTTCCTGAAAGGGTTTTCCACATACAACTGGTGTTCATCTTGCTTACGGTTTATTTGCACTATTTAGTTTAAAAAAAAAGGATTTAAAATTGTTCTTATACTGATTCACCCCCCCTCTCAGTATAAGCGCGTGCTCTTCAAACAACATTCATGCAAAGTGTTTGATGGAATGTCAAGACACTAAATCAAAAAATTCATGGTTCTAAGCAAGAATCCTGGAAGGTGGATCTTACATAATCCACCAATAACAGTAAGTACCTTCATCAATTGACAGTGGGAGACTTCCAGGAAGGCTCACAAAGATCTGCATGAATGAGATCTAAAAGACCCTTAGCACACCATGCACCTTTTGTAGGGAACGGTTTCCTCTTCTGCTTTCCAGCCAA
Organism: Cunninghamia lanceolata; assembly: GCA_027924645.1. Taxonomy (NCBI): domain Eukaryota; kingdom Viridiplantae; phylum Streptophyta; class Pinopsida; order Cupressales; family Cupressaceae; genus Cunninghamia; species Cunninghamia lanceolata. The sequence goes on from BSBN01000536.1 coordinate 9,308,504, forward strand.
ACATCCAGCACACAAATCCTCTTTTTCCTGTATAGGGGGCAGCTTGTGAACCATATGGGCTTTGCTGAGTTTAGCCAAATATTGAAGATTCAGGTGTCCATAACTTTCATGTCAAAGAACACTGGTATTATCTTCGTAGCTAAGGCATGTAGATTAGCTGTAGCAGGATCAACTAGCTTATACAAACCTCCTTGCCCAATGCCGATGACAACAACCTTGTCTGGTTTCACATATGATACAATGCACTTCTTTGCACAAAACTTGACTTGGATGTTAGGGTTGTCAGTAAGCTAATTAATAGATAACAAATTCTTGATCATGGCAAGAACCATAGATGCAAGACTCGCCGAGTACTTTGTGAGTCTTGAAAAACTCACGAGTTTTTCTAGGTGGCGAGTAGTAGTAGTATTTACTCGCCAAAAAAACTCGCTGAGTTTCTGGCATTGAGTCGCCTGCATCAAAAAGTTTTTGGCTTGTGGCTGCTTTGACGTGGTAGGATGTGAAGTTTGTTGCTTCTTTGAGATGTACAACTTCTTCATAGCACTTGCTTTTCGTAAGGCTCTGTAATGTCCCCATTTTTAGGCCCTTGTGCAGTTTGGTGGTGCTGGCTTCTGGGGTGGTTCCAGCACAGCCACAGTAGAGTTTTTGTTGCTTAGCAGGGTTTAGACGGACAATTGGAGTTGATCGACACTTTTTGCGCTTGATTCGGACAACTTGTCCAAGACTTGCTATTTTTAGTAATTCCCTATTTTTTAGGAGGTGTGGGATCGGGCCCTGTTTGACCAGTTGGGAGTTCCTATTTTTTAGGGATGTTTCTTTTGTCAGCAGTTCCTACTTTTTAGGAGTTACTATTTATAGTAACCTGCTATTTTGGGACTTCGTGTCAATTGACCTTTGTAGGCTAGAGCAGATGGTTAAGGGGTATTATTTTGGCAGTATTCGGTGTGGCTTCGCCTCTAGTGTTCAGTGAGAGTTCAGGTTTGACCTTCGTTGGACTCCGTTTGGCACACTTACTATTTATAGTAAGTGACTTTTTCAGGGAGTCGGGGTTTCTATTTATAGCAGGGCACTTGGACAGGTCTCAGATGCAGTGTCGACCAATGTTTGGGCCTTTGCAGATGTTTCAGGACTCAGTGGTGTGTACTTACTATTTATAGTAGGTCAGTTATCGGAAGTTGCTATTTGTGGCAGGGCCCCTGATCATTCAGTGTTTGGTAGTTTTGATGTTGGTTTCAGTTGGCGTAGCAAACTGATGGAATTTTAAGGAGATATTAATATTTTGATGTGTTATTAATGATGTTAATTAAAAGTTTATAATATAAAGTTATATTTTGACTTTATATTAAAAGGGGGCCAATGACACATGATAAAGTGCAATTAAGGATATTAATTTATTATGGGCACAATAACCAAGGTACTTTTGAGGCAACTAAAGCAAATAATAAAATATTATTTTAAAAGCCAAAAAACATTTTAGAAAGTCATGCATGTTCATGAGAATATAAAAGCTCTCAAAAGCCAAATCAACCTCATTAATTATTGAATGATCATTTGACTATGCTTTGGAGGATTTCTTGAAGTCTGTGCATGAGACCAAGGGTTTCAGTAGATTGTCTTCATATCAGCATTGGAGAACGAAAACTCTTCATTGTTTGTGCAATCTTGAGGCTGTGAAAGATCAGTTGAATCATTGCCTAAGGAGAGCTTCATTCTGGAGTTCTATTTGTGCTTAAAGGTGAAAGATATCATTAATGGTTTGAAGATTAATGAAGAATAATTAATTGCAGACTTGTAGCTTCATTCTTGGCAGCCATTTATATCAGATTTCAAGCTTTTTTGTTGGCTGCTACAGTGCCGTGAATAGTGCCGCTACAGTACCGTGAATAGTGCCGCTACAGTACCGTGAACAATAATGCGCTACAGTAAATGCTACAGTGCGTAAACAGTGTTGACAGCAGCAACATAGGTGATCAGGTTTGAAGGCAAATAAGGTTTCCTTCATTCGGGTATGCACATAATTGTAAAAAGCTTTTGGAAATAGTTTAATAAATCATTTGCAACAGATGTCTTTATTTAGTTGATTTGCAATTTCCTTTGTTGCATTGTTCCTGGCATCTTATTGAGAAAACACAAAAAAATCATATATATTTCAAGAACCAAAACAAACATTCATCATTTGCAAAGCTTTGGAAACTAGAGAACTAGAGGGGTTCATTATAGGGTCTTATATGATTGTAAGAAAGTGGTTGAAATTCTCCAACAAAATGGCCACACCGAAGAGAAACATATTTGCTTTTCTCATGAATGTTGAATGCAGTCTCTTTTTGTTAGCTTTCTCCTTAGTAACGAGTGGCCTATAGATGGTAGGGCTTTGGTTGAGTTCATTTCCTGGTGTTCAATCTTTATCCGTTGGTAGGGGTAATTCCTGTTCAATCTCATATCCTAAAAAGGTTGGGCTCTAGTGTCTGACCAATCTCGGTTATTGCCATTGACATTTTACCAATCATAAAAAGGGCAAGTACATTGGGATGGCTCAGGTCTGCGCTCCCACAATGACTTGTAGCACCAAACAAGAAAACAACTTTAGGAATAATTTCCCAACTAAAATTTACTATATCACATTTTATGATGAAGATTAACTAGGCTAATACAAAATATTCAATCTAAGTTTATGGATCATATTCTATCAAAATTCACTCTGCTTTTATCTAGAAAAGTATTTGAAGATGTAAAATGTTGTATTTACATTTAGTTTTACTATTTTTGTCAGCTATCTATTGTATCAAGCTATCAACCATCAGGATTCCGCATAAGGATGCGATTTTGTGCTCAATTTACATTCATATCAATCAAATTTAATAGAAAACACTTTTGTACTCATTTATGAACTCATTGGATATATCTTGTCATTGAATTTTGCAAAAAAACATGTGTTTCTAATGAAATTTAAGCAATTTTTTAAGTTGCCGAGTTTTTTGCCGAGTCTGTGTTTTTTGGGCTTGGCGAGTTTTTCAACTATGGCAGGAACATACCAGACATTGCGTACCAAAATTTTTAGAGAATCATTCAATACAACCCTAACATCTCCTATCCCTTCAACATGTGTTCTACCATCAATTGCTCTTGAATCAAAGAACCAGTATTTGTTGTCAGCACTGTCTAAAAGAGATGCCATGAGTGCAAACTCGCCATTTGAACCATAGTTGAAAAACTCAGACTTGACAATTACTCGGCAAACCCTAAAATTTAAAAAACTCGAGACTTGGCTAAAACTCGGGAAAAAACTCGGCAATAACTCGACATATTTATCGAACTTTTAAAATTACATAAATTTTTAAAATATTCCTCAAGAACACACATATTTCTGAATTTGTAGAATGTATTACTAATTTACTAGTTTCCCTCATATATAAATCAAAATTAGAGTTTAATAGATATTATAGACTAAAAAACCAGTTTAACCTTTGAATACATATGAACTTCAAGTTTCATTTTCAATAAAAATAGTAAAATTCTGATATTTTTATTTGCTGAATTACTATAATTTTGATATTTTGAATTTTGATTTTATGTTTCAAAATTCATACATATGAACTTGTGAAAATTTTGAATCCTAATTTTATGTTTTGTTATATGTATCTGCATTTGCCCTTGCCCTTGCCCTGATTAAATAAAAACACTCTTTAAATTAAATAAATGATCATAGAAATTGTAATGTACTTAGATCCCTTTGCATTTTTTGGATTAATTTTATTGAATAATAACAAAAAATATAAATATAAACAAATTAAAGAAAATTAACAATATGAATGTTAGTTTAATGGCAACCGATCCAAAAATATCAGTGTTATTTTAAGTTTAGTTAGTAATTTGAGTTTTTTATGTTTTTTAATTGATCTTTTAATTTTTTAATCTAGATAATAAAACTATCTAACATAAACACCAATTTATAAAATTTAATACGTCTTCCATTTATTCGTAGTTTTCAAATAGTATAATTGTAGCATATGGGTTGCTAACAAAACTTTTGTTTATCAAAAAATAATGCTAAAAAAATCATTGAAAAGCTTCGAGAGCAAATAAAAAACAAACCTGTGTATTTCCAATTCCGACTCGTGCCCTAAATCGTGAAAAAATATTTAATAGACTTGTGCCCTATATTGCAAAGAAATATTTCATACCCCTGTGCTGTTGCCGTTTTCTTTGTTTCACGAAATCGTTTAACTTAAACTTTAAGGTTAAAAAAATGTTGTTTTAATACTAGACTGGGCTAGTTTTACCCTGCCAACGCAAGTTTGGACGAGTTTTTGACGAATTTTAAGCGATTTTCATGATAAAAATCGTGGAGAGTTTATGAAAAAGTCGGCCATGAGTTTTGCCATGAGTGACTCGTGGCCAGTTTTGGCTCATGTGTACTCGCGAGTTTCGCGAGTTTTTGGCGATATTTTCATCTATGATTTGAACCATGCTCTTCGTTAACAACAGCCAGATTAGCTTCACCATGCTTCTCTCGGGATAGATTGTATAGTGTTTTCTTGCATTCCTTTTTAACATGGCCAAATTTAGTGCAATAAAAGCATTTCACTTTTTTCTTGGACGGATGTCATGTCCCCTCTTTAGTTCTGTCTAGCAGAGACTTGAGAGTTGGCCTATCATTCGGGTTCCCGTAGGTCAGCGGAGTGGTTAGGGGACCTATTCAGAGGCAGTGGAGCTTGGTAGGGAGCTTTACAGGCCTTTCCAGACAGTTTACGACAGTTTCCTATTTTTTAGGAAGGGTTCCTATTTTTTAGGGTTTGACCGAGAGTTGACCAGGAGGCATCAGGGGACCTCCAGGAGCATTTTGGGAGTTTTGGTCACAGTTCCTATTTTTTAGGAGGTATCCCTATTTTTTAGGAAGGCACTGTCAGTTAGCCTGCCATGTGGCGACATCACCAGTGGCGCGGGCTACAGCAGTTTTCAGTTCAGAATGGCCCGGTGATGGAATTGGAATAATTATTGAATATTAAAGTGTGGCTTTAATATTCAATAAAAATAAATTAAAGTGATTAATAATATCATTTCGTAATAAAATTTAATAAAGGGACCCCCCTCCTAGTTAACACATGTTGTGTTAAAAGGTGGACCTTTTATTAATTAGAAGTTGGACCCTCAACTTGGGTGCCCAACTTAGGAGACTTTAAATAAAGAAAATAATCATTAAAAGATTCTTTTTTGATGCCACCCTAACCCTAAAAGTGGACGACCATCTTGGGAAAAGGATAAAGTGCTTTGGAAGTTCTTTTGGAGGCATCTTTTGCATATTATTTTTGAAGCTTCATTGCAGATTTGAACTCTGAGGAAGAGGGCAGCAGCATATAGTCTCTTGGGAACGGAAACTCTCAGGGATTTTGGTGAATTGGACGACAACCCAGTTCATGCTTGTGGGAGGCCTACTTTGGGTCTTCTTTTGTGTACATTGGACAGATTCTAGGGCATTCTATTGCAGATCTAAGCTTGCAGCAGTACCAAATCAGCATTATTCTTCTGATCCTTCATTTTCAGCTGCATGCATAGCCTCTCCTAGGCCAATACTATCTTTGTATGCAAGTGGGGTTGCAAACCTGGTTTTACAATGAATACAAAATACAGATCTGATGGGTATGTGCTTCAAATTCTTAGTTGGTGCTTTTCTATCATTTAATTGTTATTTTTAGTTCATCCTTATATGAGATTTGCAGTTGCATGTATATTTATTTGTTATCTTGGCAAATACACAATTCAAGCAAACTGAAACCCCTTCTGCATCTTCTCTCTAGTTTGAAAGAACACAAAAAAAAATTAATAAAAATCATAAAACATTAAAAATCACAAAAACAAATACTTCATTTGAGCAAAGGAATCCATTAGGGATCTTTCAACGGAGTGGAAAAAGTGTTATCAGAAGAATTCTGCGAGTTTGTTGCCAAATGAGTTTTGAGGGTTGCTCTTATATCGAGCAGCAAAAGCACTTTCCGCGGACTCGGATGTAGATTCCCCTATCTGCTCGTGTCTTCGCTCCTTCTGCAAGAGATAACTGACTCACCTTATCAAAAGTCAAAGTTTGACTTTCAGTCAAGAGATTCAGTGATTCCACAAATGCCTGATAAGAGGGCAGCAGGTTGTTAATGGTCAGAGCAACCGTGTCTTCGTCATCCACTAGTTTATTGGCGATGGTAAGATGATCACTTAGGTCCTTGATTTTTAGGAGATGTTCTGACAATGACCCACCCTCGTGTAGTTTTGTAGAAAATAACAGATTCTTCAAGTACAAAACCCAAATTTTCTCAGAGACTTGATAGTTGCTTTTGAGGTGCGTCCATAGTGTAGATGCAGATGTGGCGTTCTGGACTTCAGGGGTTAAGTCATTAGACATTGACAAATTGAGTAGCAATATGGTTCCTTGTGACGCTTGTCAAAGTCATCTGGGTTGGTTGCATGCCTGGTTTCGGTCTCAAGGATAATATCATTAGACATCTTAGACTTAGCGATCGTGAAAATGTGTGACTCCAGATGTTGTAATTTTTCCTAGTGAGCTTCTATGCCTCCGATAACACCAAATTTTGGATATTTGCCATTATCCTAAAAATATATTTAATTCCCGAAACTTGAACAATACTTTAAAATCTGACCCAAAAAATATTTTTTCAGAAATTTTAAATTGACTTAGCAAATTTTTAAAATACTGCAAATTTAGGCACCCCAGATATTAAAAACCTCCCCTCAAATTGATATTTCGAAAACCTAGAAAAATAACTGAGGGAAAAATTAAAAAAATGAATACCCGGAAATTGTTGTTGAACTCCATGCCCTAGCAGCCGCTGTTTTTGGACCTGCATGTTGAAATGAGGGTTAAAAACCCTAGCCGGAACCTCCTTTTTCCAAAGAACAGCCCTGAAAACGCTGGTTTGTAAACAAATCAGTCAAAATCAGCTTTCAAAACCTTAGGTCACCCGATTTATGCCCTTGCTGCAGCAAAAAAAGGACATTTTCTGGTAAAATCTGAAAATAAATGTGTTTAAAAACACATGAACACAAAACCCTAGGTGCATGTTGGCTCATTCATGACAGAAAAAAGGGCAAAAAATCGCGTATTTAGAAAAAAACAAAAAACTGTGATTTTAACCTATTTTTGGACGTGATTTTGCAGAAAAACGTGACTGGACTTGGGGCAGAAGTGTGGCAGAATTTTTGATAGAAATTATGGCAAGATTTTAGCAATAAAATTCGTCTAAAAACAACTACAAAAATCCATGCGATTTTTACAAATTTCTGGGTGTGATTTGTTGCAGAAATGGATGCATTTTTCCTCCAAAAAAGGGCGCGAATCCTTCTGGCCGCTGATGAAAACCCTTTTTGCTCGCGTTTTATCTTTTCACATGACGTTTTATACCTCTGCAGCTGCGATTTTTGAAGAAATGGAGCCGCGATTTTCAACTAAAAACTGGGCAATTTTTGATTGAAACCCTAGATGGGATTTTTGACCTGAAACCCTAGCTGTGAATTTGGAAACCCTGACTGACCTTGCACGGCCTCTTCTCGACCTCCTTTGCGCAAAACCCTAACCCTAACGACCTGTTTGCTCTGATACCAATGTTAGTAAAACTAGCAAAGAAGAGAGATGAGAGAAATTTGCAAGAAGGCTTAGCTTCACAATGAGGTGAAGTAGTATTTTATAAAGTAAAGAAAGTTACTATTACAACTATCATTATTAATGGTACAACCTACTGCAACTAACTGCTTTAATAACTATACTTAACTACACCTAACTACCAACCTAATTAAATACATTTTATTACATTAATACACTAGTAATCTCTACAAGGTTTTTTCTATGCATTACTTTTGAGCCTATTCCCACCAAACCTATTATTGATTATCTTGATTAGCTGTTATCTTTTTAAAATTTCTTCATCTTCTTTAGAATGCTTATTTGAGCCAATTAGACATAATATAATGTAGGATTACTTTACACACGTACATTTATTGCTTATGATAATAATGTAATAACATCATGTTAGGTATGTCTAAAATGTAACTTACACAATGTAAGTTACAACCAACAATATAACTTCCTTGTACAATGATAAATACAAGCATACACACATTAGAGTGTGTGGAACACAATTCTCTCAAACTCTGTGCATTCATTCTTCTAACATTTGGTATCAAAGTATATTAGTGCTATTATTGGAGGAGTGATGAAACCTTAGTCAAATAGGATATGCTAATGACTGGTTGATAGCAGTTTGAAGGATAATATCATTTTTTCCTATTTCATCTCTGTTCACCCTAGCCGGCAGAAATTGGGTAGGTGCAACAGACAAAGTGCAGTAGTCATCCTAGCTGCCAGAAGCCAGGACAGGTGCAACAGACAGAGAGCAATAGACAAAACGTGACGGGCAAACACAGGTTGGCAGAAATAAATAAATAAAAAGGTCGACAAAGTAGTGCAAACAAAAAACCCTAGTGTAGGCAGTGAAAAATCTCAGCACGTGTAGTTTAGAAAGTGCGAAGTAGGCAGTAAAAAACCCTAGCCATGTAGAGCAATGAATTTGAAAGGGCCAATTAAATTCTGTTAGAGACTGCAAAATGTGATCCAGATCCCAGGAGGGACAATCCTACCTCAGTCAAAGATGAGATTGTAGAATATGCAAGGGAAAGCACAAGACACTATTAACCATTACCTATTTGAATTGCATGGAAGACTTCTAGCAACAATGTGCTACTTCTGTTTAATACAGAAATGAATAGCTTACAATGGATGTTACATATAGCAAGGCTGCAAATGAGAAATTAAAGGACCAGAAAGGGGTGAAATCATTAGATTGATTTGCCTAGACTATTCTTTGTTATTTGATCCTCAATATGAAGAATCAAATGATTATGTACAATATAGTTATAAGATGTTACAAAGCAATTATAGAATGGTTCATATCCCATAACTAGTGTTGCTTGACCTTCCAACTACCAATGGTTGAGATGTTGATGGTTGGTGTTCTAGTTTCATGGTCTGCAAATGAAATGTTGCACAAATGCCATGTGTACGAGGCTGTTGATTGTGTGGATGATTGCCAGGTGGCATGTGAAGAGCTTCAAGTTCATGTAGAGTGTCATGTGATGTTGTAGATGATTGCATAGAAGTGTTTGGTGGCACAGAGACACGTGCATAGGTGTAGAGAGTTATAGCCATCTGCAAAAGGTTCCCCAAGGCTTGCGTGGCTACACTTTGGTTATTTGCCATTTGTTGAGAAGTGATGGCCCCCATCATGTCTTCAGTGAGCCATGGAAATTGAACTTGAAGTTGCTAATGATTCTACCATTTTGCTTGATTTGCATACTGCCCCACCTTGACCACTTTGAATAGGTGGTGTGTGCCTTGGCGATTGCAAGTAGTGGTTGTCTATATGATTTCATCTCGAACAACTATGTGTAGGTGCTTAAGATCCAAGTCTGAAAGGTGTTGGGCTGATAGTGGCTCAAGAAGTGGAGGAAAATATGGCTTGAGGTGTCCTACATTGAATATTGGATGCAAACCCAAGTATTGTGTGAGATCAAGAACAAAAATATTCTTGCCTGTTGCATGTAGAATGGTGTATGGACCATAGCATAGAGGGTTCATCTTCTTATGCAAACACTTAAAGTTCTCTTTGTACTTTTGCTATGGACACGAGAGACTTTTTTGTACCTACTAGTGTATACTTTGAATGTCTTGTAGAAACTTTTGCGCTCTATTGCTTTTGATCCTTGTGTGTGCGATTCTGCAGTGGGGGGGGGGGGTGCATAGTAGGATATGTCCAAGAGTGCTAATGGTTGGAACCCAAGACATGTTTGAAAAGACTATGCCCCATAGAATTGTGTAGAGCTATATTGTAGGCATGCTAGATGTAGAGCAGGTTGTCATCCCAAGTGTATGGATGTGTGTTATTGTAGATGCACAATAAATGCTAGAGTGTGTGGTTGACCACCTCCATTTGGCCATTTGCCGTGGATGGGATGTTATGGACCAATCTAGTTGTGTATCCAGGCTTTCCCACAAGGATTGTCAAAATGTGCTAACAAACAGAGGGTCGTAGTTAGACACAATGGATGTTGGTATCCTGAAAGAAATCCAAACATGATTGAAAAAGATGTGTGTGGTCTCTTAGATTGCGATGCTTTTCATACATGCAACCACGATGGCCACATTTAAAAAATTTTCTACCTCAACAAACATAGTCATTTTGGTGCTTTGTCATAGATAGTCAACTCATAAAATCCATGTTGATAGATCCCTAGGGCCTTTTGACACCACCAAAGGTGTATAGAGCCCCGTCTTCCTGTTTGTAGGCATGGCGATGCAAAAAGGAATGCATGACTTGATATGACGCCTAATGTCTTCATGCATATGAGGCCAACAAAAATATTGTTGTAGCATTGCTATGTCTTGGTAACTCAAAAGTGCCCAACTATTTTTGTGTTGTGCACCTCCTTGATAAGTCAGTGGTAAGGTGTGCCTCTGGGAACACATAGATGCTGAAGATGTTCGGTGAATTACTTGCTACCACATCATGATTTGAGTGAGTTGTTGGAGTATGTATGTCAGTGTAGGTGCACATGTGGTGGTGTTGGAGTGGATGTAGTGATGATTAAGGGCATCTAGATGTTCTCTAGCGTGCTTAGAGGTATTGTAGGTGGTCAGAAGCAATAAGCAAGTTGTCTCTATTACCACAAGCCATAGTTTGGTTTTAGTTGTAGTGTAGGAAGACATGTACATGGTTCGGGTGTTTTGTTCAACAACTGTTAACTTAAGTGTGTACATGTGTATTTAATCATATGCAATGGTTATCCATTTGGAGAAGTCACATTTGGTACTATGTGTGGCATGCTAACATCATGGTAAGGTCATGGTATGGTTGTGTGACGGTTGATATTTCATGAGTGGTTAGGAGTGTTGAGATGGTTGGAATCCTAGGGAAGTCTTAGGTTTACTTTTTGTCTGTGGTGCAAATGGAATAGATTGATGATGCATTGTTGCTTGATGATGTTGCGATGTTGCAAAGTGTGATTGTGGAGGTTGTATGCAGTAGTTTGTAGATTGAGATACGTGTAAAGAGACTAATTATATTTCAAGTCTACTTCAGATTAATACAATTGTAACTGTTCTTTTGTTGGTGGGTTTTTTTCTTGAAAGGGTTTCCCATGTAAATCCTTGTGTCTCTTGTGTGTGATTTGCGTACTAGTTCATGTTCTTTCCTAATGTTGCTAATTGAATTGCTACAACAAAAATAATTGTATTTGATCACACATTCTTAAAGTGTCCTAATATCCTAGATTATTGGTCATTTGCATAGGGATTAATTTCCCAACAGGTGTACTCTTGCTTTTCAAATTATATGAGTACTCTTTGATTGAATGGTCCATAATCTGGCGAATGGCCCATAATTTGGCAAATATCACAAAATATGTTCTTAGGGAAGTTTGCTTTGGTGTGGCTCTTGACTCTACAATTTATACACCATAATTCTTTAGGCTCTTTGCTAGACTCTTGTCTGCCTTCTATTCCTTCATCATACATAGCATACCTCTCTGCAATGCTTGTACTGACCTGGAGCCACACCATTTTCATCAACATTTCTTCTGGATTGTGAATACATGTTATCCTCTCTTTCTATGTCCATCGCTCTATTGCATGCTTCTGCATATGAAGTTGGTACTACTTTCATTTTCTTTCTCAATGAAGGAATGATGGCTTCAATGAACCATCTTTTCTTCAACTTGTTGGCTGGTTCTGTTTTTAATTTTACTAACAATTCCTTGAGTCTATGATTGTAAGCTTTTATAATTTTCGCGTTTACCTTCTTGGGTGTTATAGATTTCCGCTACAATTTGATTGTCATCCAAAGTAATTTGAATTCTTCTTTGAAAGCCTTTTGTAATTTCTTCCATGTATTTCAGCTGGTTGGGTCAATCACTATCTACCAGTTGATTGCCACACCTTGGGGTGGTTGGGAAGGATTGTAGCCAATATTTTGTCATTCTGATCATTTGCTGCCCAAATGGTTTACAGGACTTCCAGTGCCTCATTGGATTCTGAAATCCATCTCCCATAAACGTAGGTAGTTTTTGAAAAGGTAAATGGTTGATTGATTGATTTATTTGATGCTCTGAAATAACATTTATAAAGGAGAAATACAATTATCTCAACTGTAACTGCATCACCTCCATAACCTCCATAACTGTTGTTTATTAAACAATGTAATAATATGAACTGCTACACTAACATTCCCCCCCTTATTACATTGTTCTTGCAAATGTACCCCTGAAACAAAATATGCTAATTACACAAAATAAATACACATTCTTGAGAAGATTTTTCTTAGAAGAAACAAATCCTAAATTAGGTGGAACTCCATCAAGCTGCCTCGTAACCCTCGGAAGGGTGTAGTTCCTGAGCTGAATTCCTGAGTTCTCGGATTACCACGTCCCCAAACTCCCGAATCACAGATCTCCCGAATTATTGGACAACAATCCATGTCGAGCTACATCCACAATGCTCCATCAAGTTGTCTCATGACCCTCGGAAGGGTATAATTCCCGAGATCTATAGACTCCCGAACTATCTAGGCAACAATCCATATTGAGTTTACCAAATTCCTTCCTGTCTTCAAAATCAAACTTCACAATATATGCATTCTTTAATTCTGTCAGCATAAAAAGAACACATAAGAAAACAAAAACATATGCTTCTCATACAAGACACCATCTCTGAGAGAGAAGCTGGCTTGATATGACGAAAACTCCCCCAGCCTCCGGTGCCTCCAACCTCCAATTGTGAAGGCTCAAAGTACATATCCATTCCCAGTATCTTCAAAACAATAATCATCAACAAAAGCATCATCTGGTGGATCCTCATCCTCAACACAGGCTAAGTTAACTTCATTTGATTTGTCTTTGAATTTTCCTTTGAGTACATCACTAGCTCGAGTTCTACAAGTCCAAGCTGTGTGACCCTTTTTGTTACAGTAAAAACATTCAATTTCCCCTTTGTTTGTACCTGACCTTTTATTATTGCTTTGTGAATATAATGCATTTGCTAGTTGAGAATCAACTTCTGCATCTTTTGCATTTGTTCTCTTTTCTTCTGCTAAAAGGGCTGAAATGATATCTTCTAAGGTTTGAGAAGTTATTTGATTGAGTTACATTATTGTATTTTGAAGGTAGACTGTTTAACAAAATAGCTTTAGCATTGTCATCATCTATTGGAGCCTTGACTTTTGCTAGTTGCCTAATGAGAGACCTCAAATTACTTATGTGATTTGACATAGTGATTTTATCTTCCATTTTGAACCTGAATAGTTGAAGTTTTAGGAAAAACTTTGCATTAATTGTTTTTGCTCCAAACATTTTATTCAGATTATCCCAAATTTTTTTTGATGATTTGTCTAAATCTATATGATGTAATACATAGTCGGAAAGAGCAAGACCAATAATAGCCTTGGCTTTATCATCTTTATTATGCCAATCCAATAACTTATTTGCATCTGTAGGTGGTTTTTCCTTCCCATTTACTATTCCCCATAAATTTTTATTCATTAGTTGCATTTGAATTTTCATTTTCCAAGTATGAAAATTAAATCCAGAATATTTGTCTAAAGGAATCTCCATCTCAAAAAAAAAAACTCGGAAAAGAAACAATGCGACCATATTAACCTTATAACTCCACATCTTATATACTCATAGTTTATAAATGTTGTTCTTCAAGTAAATTTAAATAATTTCCTGGTGTATAAACTGTTTGATAGAAAATGTCTAATATTGTAGGCAACATACTTTTGATGAGCACACGATTATACTAAGAGGGGGGGGGGGGTGAATTAGTATAATACAATCTTTTACTTTTTCTAACTTAACAACCACCATAATAACACACATGCAAGATCTAGCAATTAATAACACATGATTTACGTGGAAACCCTTGCAGGGGAAAACCACGGTGAAATATTGCTTATATATTTTGATCTTCTTTGTAGGCACCAACCTACTTCTCTTACAATTCTTCTTTTGTAGGCACTAACCTACTGAAGACACCAATCCCCACTTGTAGATTTTGTGAGCACCAACCTACTGGAGACACCAATCCCCGCTTGTAGAATTTGTAGGCACCAACCCACTGGAGACACCAATCCCCACAACTGAGCACCAACTTAGTAAGAGACACCAATCTCTTATTTTGATAGGGACCAACCTCCAAATTCTTCAATGGATGATATTGTTCTCCCTTACTCACAAATCTGATCAAAACTTCTGATTTTGAATGATGTATGTCTTTCCTTCATGAATCTGATCCAAACTCATGCACTATCCTTCCTTCACAAATCTGACTCTAAATGATGTAATTATTTCCTTCACAAGTCTGATCACAAATCTGATAAATGATGTATATCCTTTCTTCCACAAGTCTGATCACAATTGTGTACTGTTCTTCTTTCACAAATCTGATCACAGTAATGTAATGTTCTTCCTTCCCAAACCTGATCACAATAGTGCAATATTCTTCCTTCTCAAATCTCATCACAATAATGCAATATTCTTCCTTCTCAAATCTGATCACAATAATGCAATGCCTTCACATATATTTCTGCATATATCCTTCATAAAGATTTGCTCCAGTTCTTCATATAAATCTGCTCATGTTCTTCAAATAAACTTGCACACATTTCTCATATAAATCTGCATATGTTCTTCAATATGAATCAGAAATATTCTTCATACTTTCTGCCCTTTCGTTCTGCTTTAAATCTGCTCAATGTTCAAATAATATTCATTTATTCCTCACACTCTTCTTCACATTTGCAAACTTGCTTTAATACAATCCAAGGAGGGTGATTTCTTCTAAAGACATAACTCTTCATAATGGATACTTCTTCATGATGAGTCGCTGCTGTTGCAAAAGATTGCTGCACCCCTTTGTTAACTGTTCGCACCTCTTCCTTACACCTTCCAAATAATAATTTTGTCTTATATGGGATTGCCGCTTTTTGCCTAACATAATCGCTGCATTGTTAAGGATGATCGCTGCCTTTCATAACCAATTCGCTGCTTATATAAATCACATATTCTTAATCAAATTACTTCCACACACTTATCATCTTCTTTCATCTTGTTTATCACCATGCATCATATATATATGAGTCGAAGGGTGGTTGGCAAGCATTTTAATTAAATGATTTGTCTTTCAAATATCAAAGTGGGAGGGATCGACCACAATATGAATTTGATTTCAACTTGTTTTCAAAGTGGCACCAAAACGGCCAGCAAGGTTTATTTAAACACTAGTGTATCATTTAGGGAGTCGACTTTTATAACATTTGATTTGACTTCCTTAAAGAATGTCGACTATTCTAAGGGAGTCGGCCATCTTGAATAGACTAGTTTAAATCTTTAATTTAAACTATAATTTGATCGCCCATATTTATTTAACTTTATCACCCAAAGAGGAATTGACCATATCAAACCTTATCATTTTGTCTTTTAGCAACGTTTTCTTATGACCAGCATGTATTCTTATAATGACATCCTCATAGTAATTCAGATTAACATATATTGATAATGAGTCTGCTGAGTGTTACATTATTGTCCGCGTCTTATTATCTTGTATAGCCAACTCCACAACGGTCTCTTCTCACATGATTTTTCTGATATTATCTTATCTTCTCTGTGGCATCTTTGGAAGCCTTGTGTCTTTAGAGAACATAACGATTAGTGGCTTTTGGCCATTCCGACCTCCGATGACAACTAACAATCTCGATGACAATCTTCTAACAATCTCGTCCATACATCTTGCCATCAATCTTGGACAACTAATTCCTTCTTGACATGACTTTGACATCAATGACAACAATCTCTTTGACATCAATGACAATATTGCCAACAACCTTAACTGTAGAAGGAATCCAACACTTGGCAAACTCACATTTTATCTCTGTATTTGCAACCACTATGCTTCCTCTCAACCATGCTCACGATAGATTTGAATTGCGGAAAACAGGAGTTAGTTATCAGCAAGACTTGTGGAGATCCTTCATCCTTCAACGCCTCCTTAGATCTGCGACTCGTCCTTGTGAGCAACTTCTCAATTTTTCATAACTGCTCTATGTTCCTTCTATGCACAGTGATCTGCCTATGATGAGAAAACTTTCTCTCCTACAATTTGGCAACTTCCTTTGTAATCTGTGACTTCAAGCAATCAACAACTGCTTCCTCAAACTCCAGTAACTGGCCTATCTCCACGACGCCTTGGTGGAGCACATTGCTACGGAGGTTCCCTTGGAACGCCTAGGCCAGGTCACTGATAGCATTTATACAAGGAGAAATAGAGTTATCTCAACTGTAACTGCATAACCTCCATAACTGACATAATTGTTGTTTATTAAACAATGTAATATGAACTGCTACGCTAACAGTTTCTGCCTTTCTATACTCGGGCTTGCTGGTGGAGGCACAATGGTTTGACCTTGATGCAAATTCAGTGTCTAGAACTTGCTTCTCAAGAAACTTTGATTTTGATGTTTTGGTGCTCTCCTAGCAGTCTTGGACACGTGAGAATCTTCAACTCTTCTAGAGACTTCGGTGTTTTGCACATTTGTGACACCCTTAGGTTCTCTTTTTTCGAATCCAATCTTTTGCCTTGGAGTTTTTGTCTCAATTTCCTCTTATATCAACAACTCATCAATGCCTCAAAGGTTGCTCTCATATGCTTTGCTCTCTTTGTATGTGACGGAGTCATCTCATTTTGTCTTCGAATGAAGACTTTCCTTAAATAGATGAGGCTTTGTTGGTTCCTCGTATCGAACTTGTTTTGTAAGATCAACGCATGCTTCTTTTGGCAAGGGAGGATGTCTAGCGATTTCGACCCACTCTTCCTTTGTAGGGTTGTTCATAGGTAGTTGAATGCTTTGGTGTCTTTGCTTCTGACTATGGCTTTGACTTACACTCCGACTTTGACTTTTGCTTTGGCATTCACTTCGAATTGATTACTTCCCACAACCTGCTTCATTCTTGTTGTTCCACTTGTTGGAGGGTCATTTGACTTCAGGATATGCCCCCTGACTATGGTCTGATCTTCTCCTACCTTTCTTCAGGGTTAAGGACATTAATTTTTGTTAGTCTTTAGTATAGTTGTTAATAGACATTTACTGACACTGGTTCTTTATGAATTTGACCTGACTTTGTTATAGGCAACAACACCAAATGTTTATTGCCAAATGATAACTGTACCTATTGCAATGTAAATAGAATATAACATAACATA
This sequence comes from Cunninghamia lanceolata, assembly GCA_027924645.1. Taxonomy (NCBI): domain Eukaryota; kingdom Viridiplantae; phylum Streptophyta; class Pinopsida; order Cupressales; family Cupressaceae; genus Cunninghamia; species Cunninghamia lanceolata. The sequence continues at coordinate 9,325,812 of BSBN01000536.1, forward strand.
CTAAGAGATTGTAGACCAATATCAATGATTGTGTTATTTATTCAGTTTAGTACTTATACAAAATGTAGACAAGGGGGCATCTATCAATATTAGACTACTTTCCCTGACTACAAGAAGCCTATTTAAGGTACTCAACGGTTGCCAAGGAGAGCACAAGCATCAACAACCATTGACAACTAACTCCTAACAACTTTCAACAAGCTCACAAGTAATTAGTACATAGTCAGATACAAACAAAACATAGCAAGCTAATTATTTGGACTACAACCTCTTTGCATGAGATATACGTACAACTTAGAAAAGGTTTTGATTGGGCTCTACATAGTCATAGAGTAAATGGAAGTAGATTCATAGTGTAAAGCAATGATTGTCTCTAAGGTTGAGATCTTTAGACTTGTGCAAGGGGACCACTTTGTGTGAGATATATGTAAGATAATTTAGACCACATTGCAACTAGGTAATAGTTTTGTAAGGCTATAATTTATATTGCTTACATTATGTTGAACAATAAAATTGAGATCTTTTTCATTTGGTTTTCTCATTTTAGATGCATGGTGGGAGAGGTTTGGTACTAAGGTGCCAATTCTTTAGAGGATTGTGATACATGTCTTGAGCCAACCATGCAAAGTTTTAGGATGCAAGTGTAATTGAAGTATGTTTGAGCACATACACTTGAAGAAGCACAATAAATTGATTTTTCAAATGTTGAATGATCTCATCTATACTCATTAGAACTTTTGCCTTTGTCACAAGTAAATCATGGGTTGAGATTTATCTCCCATTGCATTAGAGGAGCTTGATCCACTATCGATTTGGATAACCGAGGCTGGGGATCCCATGTTTTCTAAGGATGACCAAGCATGGTTTGATTAGGTTGAGCTTAAGGCAGAGGCAACAAGAATGGCAGAGGAGGGAGCATGAGTAGATCCCTTGAATTTTGCTGATGCAAGCATTGATATTAGGGTTGCAACAACATTTAGAACATATTTCAGATGCAAGCACATGACCCACCATAGAGCCAATGATGCTCGACTGAGTGATACATGATACATGCTCCTCTCTACCATAGTTCATCACTACATGCGATTTTATTTTTGACACCATGGTTGTAATCCATAAATTTTGCACACCAAAAACACTTGAGAATATTTATATAATTATAAATTTTGTTTCCTGTAGCTCAAATCCTTTTTTGTACTAATTTGTTTGATATTTACTTGTGTGTGTGATCAAAGTAGTTTGTAATTATTAGCTTTTTATTTTTTTAAAGCTAATATAAAGAAGAGTGCATAGAAAAACATGTAGTTCCTTAAAATAATTCTTTATATCATGTTTTTTTTAAAGAATTGTTGAGTTTTTGCACTGAGTCTGAGTCGGAGTCCAAAACCAGCTTGTCGAGTCCAAGTTTAGTTAATTGTGGTTTACTATGGTACTAATAAAGTTGTTGATTCTGATGGGTTGTAGATCAAGTTTGTCAAATATGAGGTTGATCCACTTGCCTCTCCTTTGATCGAGCTTTTCAATGAGGTCTATTTGGATTTTCCACCATCTTGGTTGCACCACATCATCCACCCATCCATAAATTAGGTGGTCACTTGGACTTGAACAATTACATGACCATTGTGATTGGGAATTACTTTGCCAAGCTTTATGCCATTATTTAGTTAATGAAGCTTTTTGAGTATTTGGAGATAGTTAGTTTGAGAGTAATACAACAAGTAGATTTCAAGAGAGATTCCCAAACTATTGATCACATCTTCACACTTGAAGCAATTATTGAGGAGGCTCGCTAGCAACCTTGCAAAGTCTTATGTTGTTTTATTGACTTTTGAAAGGCTTTCAACTCTATTTTGAGACACTAACTTTGTCAGATGTTATGTGATTGTGGCATTTTGGGTTCCCTTAATACCATAATCAGGAGACTCTATTAGATGGCAGCTGGCCAATTTTAGATTCTTTATCCTTACTTGAACTCTGTTAAGATTTCCATCAGAGTCAAGTAGGGTAGTCCTCTCTCTCGAACCCTATTTGGTCTGTACATTGACAATCTTGAAGATTTCCTTTGACACCACACAAATGCAGACAATAGATGTTTGTTAGATCATATCTTGATTGTTGTTCTTCTTTGTCGATGATGTTATCGTTCTCTCACTTTCTCTAGGGTGTGCAAAGACAACTTGATGTCCTTGCTCTTTTTTGTGTGCTAAGTAACTAATGGTGAACCTTGGTAATACTAAAGTTATTATCTTCAATACTACCAAGGATGCACTTTCCAGAATACAATTCTCCTAGAAAGGAGATCCGATTGAGATCATGACATCCTATATCTACTTGTGTGTGCTGTTTGTAAGACATTACTTCAGTCTAAGGTCTACATCTCAATCACACCTTTGCAAGGGTTATGGATCTCTCTCTATCTTGGAGGGACAATGTTTCTAGATACACTTCTAGGATACCCCCTCTAAAATGCGCCTCTTTGATGCAAGCATTAGACCCATAGTTTGGTATGGTTATGAGATTTGGGGCCCCAGCTTGGGGATTGTTGACTAGGCTTAGATCAAAAGGGTCTAAACTCTCATGATGTAGCATATGATTCGATGCAAGCAGATAGTTCTCAGTGCATTGTCCAAGTCGAGTTTGGTGCACATCCCCTTTGATTTGAAGTTTTTTTAGGCTCACTTTCCACATCTATTATAGAAAACGAACTTGTTTTCATAAAATAAAGATAGTCCTTTTACCTCATTGGGATAGCTGGTCCAAATCCCTAGAGTATGTTCTTCACTTTTTGACACTAGGGGTGTCATCAAGACGGTGGAATAGAGGCTCATCAACACGTTGAGGATGATTAAGGGCCAACTAACGAGAGTGGGGATGCTCTCCTACAATTCGGGCTCAGCTAGACCCAGGAGGGTATTCCTAGAGGTATCAAATGAAACACAAATAAATAATCACAGCTATACCCAACGTACACTTGACCCTTATATTTGTTACTAGACCAAGACAATTTGGATGCATAAAACCTCTAATTAAGCTGATTACTACACCTTACAAGTGCACCAACAAATGAGAACAACATAATATCCCTTAAGATGAATCCACATAACTTCCCTTAAACAATTGACAAGGTGTAGGCATGCAAGAACATTATTCACAAATGATTTTAAACAATTTTAGGTTGATTCAAATTAATCCTTGGTTGTAACATTGAATCATGAACAACATGAGGAACCTAACCTACTTCTAACTCTACTCCCACAACTACCTAGGACAGAGGATGATTTAAAGAGAGTGTCGACGCTTCACTAATTTGAACCGGTGCCTACTCGATTGGGCAACAGAGTCATGAACAACAAGAGGAAGGAGATACATCTAATAAAACATCAATAGAACCAGATGTGCATTTACATACATATCAAAGGGACATACTTAATAATCCAGAACTGAATTATAACAACCCATATGCAACAAAAGAAAGACCATCGCAAAAGGTCTTTGTATTGCATTAAAAGATTGTCACACATTTATCTAATCGATGTTACAATCGCACCAGCAAATGTGGTGAAAGAAAACATACAATTGCGACTATACATTCCCTTGAGTTATCACAAACAACCATCGAGACATACCACTACATAAATGTGCATTACAACTTCCTATGTTGTACCAGATGCATTCCCTCATTTGTAGACAAGACTGGCTTTGTTTGACGCCCTAGATTCATCTTGAAGCACTTGCAGATCCAAATTGGCTAAGCGACCAACCACCATCTACATCTTACAAACATCTATATATAGCATTACATTTTCACTTGTTGTTCTGACGGGATTTTCAGAGGGAAAAACTTCTGTAGGTTGTCCATACATGTTACAATAAATTCGACCTACCCTCTCATCTACCTTCTTACTTGCTGCATTTAACTTCATCTACCTCCAATCTATTCATTTTGGGCATTAATGGCGTTTTGGGAGGTAGGTAGGCGTTTGAATTTGAGAGCCTACGAAAAATGCATTCAAAACGTTTATTTTCACTTTTTTTTTTGAATTGAAATCGAGTACTATTGTATCAAAATCAACCATCACAGTACATACCGTGTGGCCCAGGAAACCACATTAGTATAGTTTACATCATTTCAACTCAAAAAAGCAAGTTAGAGACACCACAGTATTATCCACAGAGATACAGTAAGGATCAGAACATTATAACACTCTGATAATTACAAAACAAATTCATCATGTAATCCTACTTCAGTTCACATTTCCACCTTACTGCTGACAAAACAATCTTCTTCAGTTTGTTTTCATACTAGCATAACTGTACACCTGTCAAAAATTGGATCTTGTCACCAATCTTATACCTGTTCACCTGTCATACAACTGTTCACCTGTCCGAGATATCCTGAGACTGCTTAGTTTCATCCTGCATTGTTCTGTTGGCAATGCTAGTGTCACTAGCCTGAAATACATCTCTGTCCTCAGTCACCTGTCTGATGGTATCCTCATCTTGCCCTGTGTCTCTATCCTCTGTCACCTGCATGTTAACATCCTCTTCTTGCCCTTTGTCTCTGTCAAGCTTATCCATATAGTCCCTGTTGTCACTGACTTCATAAGAGTCAATTCCTCTGAAAGTGCCTATGGGAGGAGATACTCTGAGTTGACTGCTTTCCACATTGAAATTTTGAAAAGAAAATTGAAAGTTCCGTAAGGCTTCATCTCTCAGTTTCTCCAACTTATGTTGCTTGCAGTACAAATTTTGAAAGCCAGTATATTCATTATTAAATTTTTCATTGACTTTCCTCAAGTCATGTGGCCAAAATTCCGCAAATTTGATGTCAGCCCTGTATATGACCTCTGACCCTTCATCTATAATCTTAATGAATCTATCTATTGGCAGCTCCATTGTCATGACCACCTGTTCATAAATATTAGAGATCATGAGTCTAAAGCTAGACCGAGTAAGAGACCTCCTTTTGCCTTGAAACTGATCTTCATTTTTTTTTTCCACAACAGCTGTAAAATCTCAGTGGATAAACATAACCAAAAGATATTAGATTTGATGCTCATGCCACTAATAAATCCACAAAGAATATCATTCCAGAAAACAGTTTTAGAAGAGGACCAGTTTTTAACATTTCCCATAAACATAGACCACATTTTGATAGCAAAAGGATATTCAAGAAAAACATGATTACAAGATTCCACCACATTACACATAGGACATACAGTCTTATCAAACCCAATTGGAAGCTTTTTTAACAATAACAACCATCTAAAGCTACCCTTTTTAGGCTCAATAAACTTGGCCAAAATAATTTGAAAGACCATGACAACACTCTGTGATCAGTTTTATTACCCCACACCCTATCAGGGAGTTAGTAACCAGCCTGTAGAGTTTCTTAGAATCCACATTTAACAACTTAGTGCCATCTTCCCATTCTAACTTAACCCAACCAATCTATTTCATCCAAGTTACCTGTTTGACTTAGATTGGCAAGGTCAGTTTTACTCAGAATGGACAAGGTTCTTTTTTGGGACTGAGCAAAACCAAACTCCATCTCAATCTTATCCCAACTTTTCAAACCTTCGTTATCAAACATATCATTTATGGTGGTCAAGCCTTTCTTTTTCCATCTCAAGGTAGAGCAACCTTGCGACAATGCCAATGGCTTGTTTTTATGCCTAAGACTCCACCAAAGGGACATATTTCCCCAAACCACTTAAGCCCCTTGTTAATAGCCTTCTTATTAATAATGGAGTTTTTAACCTCTTCCCAGGCTTTCCAGAAACTAGCAAAAACAGCAGACCCAAAGGGTTTAGAATGGAAATCCCCAAACATAATATCATGCAAATGCAATTTTCTCCACATTGGAGCTTTCTTAGGCCGACTATTCTTGATATTGTTCTTAATGAGAACCTTCCAAGGCTCATTAGCTTCCAAAGATCTGATGATCCATTTTGTAACTAGAGAAACACCTTGGATCCTTAGATCTTTCAATCCCAACCCTCCTTTTTCTCTGCTGAAACAACACCATTCCCATCTGACAACATGCTTTTTCTTTTTACCTTTACCATCAGACCAAAGATAAGCCCTGATCAATTTTTGAATCTTGTCAATTTGACAATTCGAGAAAAGCCACATGGATGCATAATATATTGAGTATGTTGAAAGAAATTTTTGACAAACTTGTGCTCTCCCAGCCAATGAGAGGTATTCATTATTCCAATTACCAAGCTTCCTTTCCATTTTAGAAAACATCCATTGCCACATTTTGTTTAAGGATGGATCAACAACAAAATGGATACCAAGGAATCTGACCTGTTTATGTGGTCCTCCCCACTGCCATTTATCCACCTCAAACCTCTCCAGAGGGTTCTCAATCCAACTAAGCAAAATAGATTTATTAAAAGATGGTTCCAGAGGCTTTACAGAAAATGCTAAGTCTGTCTTCCATATTCTTTAAGTTACTTTTATCCAGCACTGGGAACAAAGTAGTATCATCAACAAATTGCATATTTAATAGCATACTATCATTAGGTAATTTTATGCCCAACATTTTACCTAGTATCAACTCTATTCTCAATAAATGATATAATGCTTTTGATGCAATCACAAAAAGTGCTGGTGCTAGTGGGCACCCCTGTCTTATTGATCTTTCCATTCTAAAAGACTCAGATAAGGATCCATTAATGTCAATTTGGGTTGTGGCATCCTTAAGCAACATATTGACCTTGCTCCAAAAGAAATGTGGAAAACCAAAGGCTTTTAATACTTTTAAAATAAATGACTATTGAACTCTATCATAAGCCTTTTCAAAATCCAGCAAAAGAATTCCTGTATTCTGCCTAGAGACTTTAGCCCAATGCATAGCTTCCCAACTTGTCACTAAGTTTTCAAGAATGTATCTTTCTTTTATGAACCTTGTTTGAGTACAATTGATTATATTAGGAAGGATGTCTGTTAGTCTTCTTGCTAACACTTTTGCAATGATTTTATAGGAGACATTTAACAGAGTAATCGGTCTCCAATTCCTAATATTGGTCTTATCCCCATCTTTTGGCAATAGCTTTATGATGCCTCTATTTATATCTCTCCCCAAAGATCCTTTATTACAGGCTTCCTGGTACACATCATATAGATCATCTACCACCCATGATATATTCACTTTGTAGAACTCCACAAATAGCCCATCATACCCAGGTGATTTGCCCTATTCCATCGACTCAATTGCCTCTCTAATTTCTTGTTTGGAAACCCTTTGCTTCAATTTTTTTTCCATTTCATTATCAACCCTTCTATTACATACTTTTAGACACAACTCTTGAGCCTTCTTGCATTCTTCACTACCATCTTCAGCTTGGAACAAGTTCTTGTAAAAGTCCCTGAAAGTTCTTTTTATATCATCAATATTATGAATGATAACCCCATTCTTGCAAATCGGACCAATTTTTTCTTTATTGTACTTGGCCCTAAGCAAATTAAAAAAATACTTGGTGCCTCTGCCCCCATCTTTCAACCAGTGGGCTTTTGCCCTAACCTTGGCCCCCTAAGCTTTGAAAGTTTGAAGACTCCTCAATTTATTCTTAACTTCCCCCATGTGCCTTGTCATTTCCCCATCTTCTGGCTTATTCTGCAAAAGATCTTCAGCTTTAAAAAATTCTAGCTGTAGTAGCTTTTCCTCTTTCCTCCTGTCAATAGCAAATTTCTTCCCACACTTGAAAAAGCTTTTTACTAGCACTGACAAGATCATTCTAAAACAGAATAGCATCCTTACCACAAGACATTGATTTCAAAATTTTTCTTAGGTTGCAAATTCCATCAAGACAATCTTTATTCAATAAAAGCTCAACATTAAGCTTAAATAGGTTGTCTTTTCTAACTTTTTCCTCATTTTCTTGTTGATGAAATAAGATGTGGGCATAAATAGGATGATTGTCAGACAAAGTATTTGGTATGACATTGACAACATTTGAATCTTCCAAGTTTTGAAAGTGAAAATAGTTCTTGTTCACATAAAATCTATCTAGTCTACAGTATATCCTCTTATTACCTTTTTGAAAATGTTCTTTTTTTCCTCAAGAGGATCATAAAGACTTAGCATTTTTTTCATTCTTGTGTAGAAGTATTGCTCATTACCTTTCCAATCCATAGAGTTACCATCTATTTTATCTTCTTTGTGCTCTACGATGTTGAAGTCTCCTGCCACAATCCAAGGTAAATTAGGGAGATTATCAGCCATCCAATTCCATAACTCAATCTGCCTTTGTATTCATTAAGGGCATATACGGAGCAAAGTCCAAATTTCTTACCATCTTTATCCAGTGCAATCCATAAACATCTATTGCAAGGAGAACATCCATTTTGAAAGATATACTGTCCCCATTTCCTATTTATTAGTATAGCATTCCCTCCTTCGCCTTTCTCGTGTTTAGAGGTGAAGCAAATTGCTTCCCTCCATGTAAATCTAAGATTATTCTCCATTTGGAACCCTACTGCTTTAATTTCTTGTAACATCAAACAATCCATCTTTTTGTTTTTATTGCAAAACTCCCTTACAATATATTCCCTGTCGAGGTATTCTAATGTTCCAGCTAAAGCAATTCATGATTACTGATTAGGCACCTCTAGGAAACTTTCTTTTGACAATAACTATTTATTGCATAGTCTATCAAAACACTTATGAAGCTTATCCCCTTTCCCCTTCTTACCAGGTTTTACATTGCTTTCCCTTCTATTAGCAGCCTTTCTTTTTCTATTATCTTCCCCTACTCTCATATATGGTTCTTCCACCTTAAAGGAAGAGATATCTTCCTTATTAACAGAGGTGCTATTATCAAGAGTTTCCAAATCTAACCCCTCAGGGTCTGCTGTTTTGAATCTAATGGGGGAGCCAACATTGTTTACAATTTCTTCCATCTTTTTCACAAAAATGTTATCTCTTATTTTCATTAAGGCTAGTTCCTGAGCATTTCTCTTTTTAATCTTAGTTTTTGTAACACCAACTTGCTTCTTTTGTGTTTCAGTTTCAAAATTTTTAACCTTGTCTACTCTATCAATTCCACTTTCAGACTTAGATACAACAGTACTAGTAGAATCAATATCCAACTTATTGCCGAATAGTAGAGGGACCTCTCTAGGTTCCTTAAGGGGGGCTTCTTCAAGGCAGGGGTTGTCAAACATGATTGTTCCTGTCCCCAACAAATCCCCATTATCAAAAATGATCTTACTTCTCTCCTTACTACATTGGCCATCTTGCAAATGCCCATTGCAGTCAGCAGAGAGACTCCCTTCAGACTTGAGCTATGGCTCGGATGGGCTACTAGAGTCCCCTGAAGCCAAGGATTCCCCATCGATCTTTAAATTTTCAAAATTATTTTTGATTATAGGCAGGGCTGAGTCGACATCTTTCAAAAAAACTTACCATCAGAGGCCTCTTAAGGATTTACTTGAGGTGTAGGGCCCTTGATAGTTTAGTTAGATTCAACCAACTAGTGCTTGTTAGGAGGGGAAATATCTTTGTTCTCCACATAATTGTACTCTTTGTTCACACTGTTGGGTTCAAACTTTTTCTCATGATTACTTCTACAGAGGTTAGGCAATCCCTTTTTAGGTGACCCTCAACCTTGCACAGGAAGCAGGAGTTAAGGCCGCCCAAACCAACTATTTCACATTCAAAACTCTTTTCACCCACCTTGATTTCCAGAATCTCAGGAATGTCAATGTCAATATTAAGGGACAATAGCACCCTGGTGTCCATATGGGGCAGTGTAGCCCTTGTTTCATCAATTTTCAAAACATTACCAATAGGTTTTAAAAGCTGGGGGAGAAATGCCCAAAACCGCTCAGGCAACTTTTTAACTATTAGGCACCTAGGGACTGAGCAGAATAGGATTTCTTGGTGCGAAGCTTCTAACTTCTAGGGGAAGGCTTTAAAAAGAGATTGCCCCACATTCCAGAAATTTTTATCTAAAACCCTTTTCTGCATAGTGGTTTCTCAGAAAGATGACAAAGAGCCCATTGTGAATCATTCTACAAAAAGATATATAAATCCGTAATTTCTTGCCCCAAACAAAATTCAACCAACTATCAAAGAATTTTCTTGACGGAAGCTTATCGACATTAAGACAAGCAAAGAGTATTGCAATGCTCTTAAGCCTATTCTCTTCCGTTTTAATAGCAATTTCCATGTCAGAATTACAGCATAAAACCAGTTTTCTGGGCAGGAGGGGGCTTTTACCTTTTTCGTCTGCTCTATCACCTTCTTCTCCCCCTCCGTGGGGGACATTACTTCCGGCTCCAACGACCCCGACCATTCCCGTGATCTCGAAGCAAGCATCTTTGGTCGGAGCTTTGGCATCCCGAAGATTCAGGGCTTCTCTGAAAGACTTTTTATTTTCCTTTTTTTCTTCCTTTTCATCTATACTGCCTCTGGCTTGCTTCACATTAACTTCCATAACTCCACACGACCGAGGAGTAAAAGCTTCGGCCGACTTAGTACCACCCCCCGTAGGCGCTTAAGCATAGGTAGGGTTCAAACCATAGGTTGTTATTCCCTCCAAAAAGTACAGGCAAGCAAGGATTCAAAAACTCAAATAAAACTGCACACTACAAATAATGATGAAAAGCCAGAAGCACACATAACCACTGCATAAAACAACAAGAAGACTAATAATAACATGCAAACAACATACATACAGACTAAGATAATGAAGGTAGATTGACAAGGCTAGAGGAACACTCTACCGAATTGTTCATGGAGGGTTACATTCGCCACCCTCGAGCAATCCCAGAGCCTCCTCTTATTTTCAATTTGTCGGCATCTGTGGGCTCATTAGGAACTTGGTTAGAGGTTTCGGTGGTTCTAGGAACCACCAGAATTGTTGATGCCTTCGTTTTCCTTTTCTGCGCTCTTTGTTCCCTTTGGTCGGCGATTTGGCGCCCACTAGGAACTTGGCTCCCTTTCTTCTTTCTTTCCCATTCTTATCTTTCTCCCTTTATCTTCTTTTTCAACTATTCCACTTTGTCGGAGGTTCACCACCCACCAGGAACAACACACTTCCTTCATCTGCCTTATCTTTTTTCTCTTTGTCTTCATCTTGTTCCTTCCCTTTATCTTTTCTCTGTGTTGCCTTGTTGGGGGTTCGGGCCTCATTAGGAACCTTCGAAATTGTCGGAGGTTCTAGTGGTTCCGGGAACCACTGGAAGCTCCAAACTCTTCTTTTTTTGCCCTTGTTTCTTTACTTATCTATCTTTGTGTTAAATTTTCCTTCGTCTTCACTCTTTTTCTTCCCCTACTTTCGTGTGTTGGAGCCCCAGGCCAGATCGAACCAAGGGAACCTCCGACATCCCTTTTTCATTCTTTTCTCTTATCTTTCTTCTCCCTGCCTCTGTTTTTTCGGGGGTGGCAGGGTATTCCAGAACCAAGGGAACTCGTCAGAGGTTCCACTTCTTTGTGCACGCCTAAGTCCCTTTGTTGGGGGTTTGGGGCTTTGGGGCCGACATGGAACCAAGGAACATGTTGGAGGTTCCGGTGGTATCGCGAACCACTAGAACCACTGACAAGTTCCTAGGAACACCCAAAGGGCCAACAAAGGCCAACTTAGGCAGTTTTTTAGGAATTTTGATGACATCCAATACATGAAAAGGCATAGGGAAGGACAAGATGCGACACTGAGATAGAATTTGATAGTTTTTCCCTCTTGATAAGGCATATACTAAAGAGCACTTTATTTTTAGATGCCCTAAGTGCTCCTAAATGTAGTGGATATACCATTGCTTGTACAAAGACTCGAGTGGCTTACTATCTATTTTCTACCACTACCTTGACTAGTGGTGCTCGTCTCTTTTCTTGAGGGAGGTTGTCACCTTCAGGTGTGGGGCCTTATAGGGGTTCCCTAGGGTCACTAGGTTGATCACCTCATTCTTGTAGCCCGTTGTTAGTATTGGAGGCATTAGATGCCCTAAGGACTACACAAATATTTACATAGTTGATGACAAATTAGTGAGATGACGTACTTTTGCATGCACTACCTCTACATACAATTGGACCAAGGCATCTATGTCTCTCGCCTGGGCCATCACCTAAAGCAACACAATCTTTCGGTGTCTCACTCCCATTTGGGGTCTCATATGCTAATAAACATCCCCAATTTCTTTCCTACCTCCAATAGTATCTTAAATGGTGGAGGGTCATCAACCATGAATGTTAGGAGAGCTTTAGATACAAAGGAAGGAAGGAATATTTTTATTAATGTCTACAAGTGACTGGAAATAGATCAAAGGGACTGGAACATACTGCAAGTACAATAGTAAAGTACTAGGGCAAAAAAGGGCTCTAGACATAAGTCAAAAAAAGTGAGAATAGTTGGAACATGGGGATTAACTAAAATATAGCAACACCCAAACTAGTACAATTATACATAGAAAAGTGGGGGGAGAATCCCACAAAGTAGTAGAAACAAATACCATCTAGGTTGAGAACCAAAATCCTTAGTGACCTGTTGTAGGAGCCATTGATATGATCTTCTTTCACTGTAAAAGTACCAATGGCAAGTTTGAGAATGCTCTTTCCATCCCCAGGATCATCTAGCCAAGCCTTTTAGCTCGGGGCATTCTACATGGGACATCATCAAATCTTATATTGGTGCCCTAACAGTTTTTGGTGAGTGTGTTGGCTTCACTTCTAGTGATATAGATGAGACACAATTTGTCCATTTTGGCATTCCGACATGCTTGGATCTATTTTCTTTGATGACGAGTCCTTTCTCTTGTATATTTGGACTATTTTTAGTTATCTTTTCCCTTTGAAAGGAATAGGTTTTTCCCAACTCTAGGTTGATCCCTCCTTTTAATTGACAAAATGCCTTTCAGCCTTTCAGCTTTGAGCCTCTTTTTGGCTTCCTCTTGCTATTGTCTCTAGTTGTATTTTTGACTCCGATTGACCTATTTTGGTCACTTGTGGACATTAATAAAATTTCTTTCTTTCTTAGAACCACTACCATAAACCGATCTGCCTTGGAAAGTACTAGCATATGTATGAGTAGTAATAATTATATTTTTTCCATATTGAAGTAAAAGGTGATGGGATTTGGAACCAAGAAGTGGGATGAGATAACTGAACAGTTAAGATTGGTCCTAGTCACATTCTATGGAGATATAATTTATCTTGCCAGAATATAATGTTTTGCCTGAAAGGTAGACTTTACGATCTAGTATTTTACCAGATTTGGCTTCAAACTATTTTATTATCGATTATTTCTTGTTTATTGATAATTACTTGTTGTTGAAGTGTTTGTGTACCTTAAGACATGTGCATGTCCTCCAATGACATTTTGGTAATATGCAGTTATTTATGTATCTCAAATTAATTAGTGCTAGACATCTGAAAAAGCAAAGAGATTTTTGCAATTAATTTTTTGGTAGGTAAAGATAGGGAATTTGGGTCCCTTGCCCTTTACATTAACTTGCAAGAAAAAATACAATTCAGGTTACAATTATAACAAACAGCAACCAGAGTTGGTGCTACCAAGGGAAGACAAAGTCCAATGAACTGAAACGAAACTTAATCACAAAAAAGGTCATTAAAAGAAGAGAGTGCCTGAAAGCAAAAAGAAACTAGCCGAGCAACTTGAAATGATCCCAAAACCAAAATTATAACCTGCCTCGAGAGAGAAAGCTTAACCCAAACCAGAAGACTAAGAGATAAAAGAACACTTGGAAACACAGAATACTAAACACATGGAACATATGGAAAATTTACTGTTGTTGCAAATACACCGTAACTGGAGTATGCATAATACCCTCCATACAGTTCCACCTCTGTTGAAGGCTGAACCTTGAATACTCGTTATTGTTTATACTTTCTTCCAATCAACCATTTCACATCAAATATTGTTTTTCCAGGATTCTGAGCTGCCTGGTATTTAGCAGCTTCACTGATTAGTCTTTCTGAATCAGCAAATGCAACCTATGAATGGGTAATCCTATTTCCTTGATCATTTCGTCATGTCCATTCTTGTAAACATGAACACAGGAGTATGTTGTTCCAGGATAAAAGAAAATTGGAGTCCCTAACATTACTGCTTCTTCTGCAGCAATAACAGAGCATACTTGAAAATGTGCAAAAATAATTGCAGCAAGGAACAGAAAGCTATTGAAATCTCTTCTGCCATTGCTGAACCTTCTGCTTTTGTGCATTTTCCAGAAAGCTGATACCAAAACACTTATAAAATCCCAACAGACCAAAGTTAAGCCGAACAAACCTACATACCTCTTTTTACCAAAGGTGCATGAATATCTCTTCTTTGCAATCTATCAAAAAATACATAAAGCCAAGCCCACTACATAGCGTGCAAGGCCCTGAGCAGGGCCGAGCCCTTTGAAGGAGCAGGCACAGGTCTTTGGCTCCCTCAATGGAGCTAAGTTTTAAAATAATGTTTTGAGATTCTTGCAAATTTTAATAAAGGCTAAGAAACAGTTATATGCATATCCCCATAAGTCACAATGAAATTTAATCTTAAGAAATAAAGCAGTCATAATGTTAACTGTGGCCTGCTTTCACATTTTCCACATTCCTGTATAATCATCATATTATGGTAACTTTCTTTCGAAGGATAATATTTTAATCTCAACCTGGATGCATTTCACCCATGCCTAGACTCCATCATCTCTAGATTGTATTAAAAGAAAACACTTTCTGTGGTAGCTATTCCCAAGTAATATTCACCCATTTTCTTAACTAAACCTGACTGAACTAGTCACAGAGAATAAAATACAAGTATAATGGCCACAATTTATATATTGAACTCTACTTTGAAATATATATCAAATTATTGAAGCTCTAGATAGATGGCTTTCTGATCTTGTGATTTATAATGGTAACTTCTTTTACAGGACGATATTTTAATTTCAACCTGGATGCATTTTACCCATGCCTAGGCCCCATTATACCTAGATTGTATTAGATGAAAATGCTTTCTATGGTAGCTATTAAATTATTAATATTTTTGTATATTCTCAATTATATGTTACTCAACTAGTCAAAGAGATCTGAATACAAGTTTAATGCCGACAATTTATTTATCGAACTGTACTTTTACATCTGTATCTTTATATTCTTGAAACTGAATGGCTTTTTGATCTGGTTGATTTATTTTTAATATATTGCAGGGAATGGGAACAAAAATGGATTATTCACTATTCTGCTTAGGGACTATAACTCTCATGCCGCTGCGTGTTGTATGAACCGGCTTGCTAAATTAAGGTAACAGAATAATAATTGCTAGAATTAGAGGACATTTATTACATCCAGATGAAGATGCTGAATAAGGCATCAGTTAATTTAAGTTGTTGGTATTGGCGATTCCTTTTGTGTTAGGAAGGTTTGTACAAGCTAAAGCAATACATAGTCAATATTGTGAAATGAGGTATTTTATTTATAGTTAATAAATAGTTACGTAAGTTATAGTTGGTGAGATAAGTAGAGACAAGGTAATGCTTGGGGCATTTGCAACAGAAGCCAATAATTCCATTTCTAGAAATTGTTACCTCACAGAATTCAGACCAATTTTGTAATATAGCAAAGAATTTTATCTATACATGCAAGTAATCAAACATTGTAGGGCCCTATCCTGTCCTAAACCCCTCATACCATTTTAATACTAATCAACACTTACAAATTCATTCACAATTTACCACATATTACTTAAGAAATTTATTCATTACTAAGATACCTTCACACATTAAAGCCCCACTCTTCTTGCTCACAACTATGCCTTTCCCTTCGATGAATGCCTCATCTTCTCATAATGCGAGAGATTAAGAATATCTGGGCAAACATTCAAAACCACACTAGTTTATCATGAAACCAATATTACTTGGGAATAATTCGTTCACACTAATTCACAAATGTGCAGAATGATTGAAGATTGAAGAAGATTGTGTTGAAGAAGTTTATATCATTTTCAGATTTTTGAGTTTGTTTTCTGGAGCGCTGCAAGGTAAAAATTTATTGAAGATTTGCTAAGAAGTTGAATCGGCCTGCTTGGAAGCCAATTCCAGGTACGAATTGTCCTGGAATTGGATTTGGGTCCGATTCACTTGTGGGTATGCACATGGTTCGAGTTTTTGAGACCGGAAACGATTTCATCGATGGCATTTCATACCCGGGCAATTCGAAGGGCCTTCAAATGGTTTGGTCTTCAATGTTGTTCGATCTCCATATTGGCAAGATATGGTAAGAAAAATAAATGAAGCTCCAAAAGGGTACACAGACCCAGGTTATGAGAAGGTGCGTAGCACCTTATTTTCAAAGGAGGTCAAACATATAGATTCTTCATTGTCTCCCATTAGGGCCTCGTGGAAGGAATCAGGGGTGTCCATCATTTCCGATGGATGGAAGGATGCAAAAAGCAGGCCGTTAATCAATGTGAGTGCAGTGTGCCCTAAAGGGGCAATGTTTTTGAAAGCTATGGATTGTGAGAGGCAAGTGAAGGATGCACCATTTATTGCTGATATCCTTATACAGTGCATTCAGGTAGTGGGTCCTCAAAATGTTGTCCAAGTCATAACGGATAATGCAAAGAATTGCAAAGTGGTTGGTATGTTGGTTGAGACACGATTCTCACATATATTTTGGACACCTTGTGCTATCCACTCACTCAACCTCATGCTACAAAAGTTGGGTAAAAAAATAGATTGGATCAAACAAGTCTATGCTGAGGCCAAAGAGATCCAAATGTTCATCACAAACCACCACATGTCACAGGCCATTTTTAGATCATTCTCGCGATTAGAGCTGCTAAAGGTAATTCAAACAATGCAAAGTTTTAATTTTATCATTTATGTTTAACTTTAGTAATTTCTTTTTAAAAATTTAAGTTTGCATTCTTCTTTGTCTTCAATTTTTTTATTTTTTGTTTTCAAATAGGTTGCTGAGACTAGATTTGCATCCGACACAATCGTCTTAAGATGACTTGTGAAGGTGCGGAAGGCGCTTGTTGGCATGGTCATCAGCGAATCATGGTCCATATGGAGACAATCCAACACTGAGAGTGCAGCTAATGTAAAGCAAATGATTCTAAATGACACTTGGTGGGATCATGTGGAATATTTTCTTAGTTTCACCGAGCCCATCATAAGTATGATCCGCTTTACTGACATGGATAAGCCATGTTTGGGAGAGGTTTATGATGGCATCGACTCAATGATTGAGTAGATGAAATCCATCATAAATGCAAAAGAACAAGATCCTGAAGAAACTTTGTTCAAAGAGGTGCAGTCAATTTGTGTTTTAGCGGTGGAACAAAATGACCACCCCACTCCATCTTCTTGGCTTTGCATTGACTCCCAAATATTTCACCGAAGAGATCCTTGCTATGCCAACAAGGGTGCCATCATACCGTGATGCAGAAGTTAACGAAGGGTTAAGTAAAGCACTTACTAAACTCTTCCTTGATCCTGAATTAGAGGATGTAGTTACAACCGAGTTTGCTGAATTTGCAGCCTCCAATGGGCAAAGTGTTTCTGCTCTCCGCCACAAGTATATGAAGGATGCTCACTCTTGGTGTTACCTCCATGGCCATAAAATGCCACATCTTCAAGTACTTGCATTCAAAGTTTTGTCGCAAGTAAGTTTATCAATTTTTTACCCACCCTCAAAATTTTATTTTTTTCATTTTAAAAATTACCATTTTCAAATTTTAATTTTGATTCACAATTTATTAATTTTAAAACTCTAACAAGAGCTCCCTTTTCTTCAATAGGTTGCTAGCTCTTTTTCATCTGAACGGAATTGGAGTACATACTCCTTATCCACTCAGTGAAGTGCAACCAATTGGCATCAAGTAAAGCAGAGGAGCTAGTTTACATGTATTCCAACTTGCGACTTCTAACTCACAAAGATGATGACTACAATGAATGGGCAACGAAGTTGTGGGATGTAGACCCAAAGCGAACTGACTTGGATCTTTCTTCTATTGCACAATCTGCAGCTTTTGAGGAATTCAGTAGACAGCATACTTTTAGTGCGAGTGGTAGTGGGGTTCCATATGGTTCTCCTAATCTACCTCCATCATCACATTATGTTAATGATGATGATGATTTTGATGATGCTGATTAATAATTGTATTAATTTAATATTGAACAATAATTATCTATCATGACATTCAAGTTTGAACTTTGAGCCTTTTGATATCGAATTAGTATATTATAATTTATATTTCAATTTTTGAAGCTTGTAATGGTTTTGTTTAGCATATGTGGTATTCTAAAGTTAATTCTGTTTTTAGGCTGCATATATATATATATATATATATGTTTTTTGTATGAACGCACCCAAAACGTACCCAACCCCCCAAAAAAATGCCGTACCAACGTACCGCACCCACGTACCCGAACCCGATTCTGATTCGGCAACTTAGAAGATTTGTGTTCAAAGAATAAATCTGTGGAGTTGAGTTTGTCAGGGTTTTCGCCATAATATCTGCCATAAATTTCCAGCCGCCCCACATTCCTTATTGTTGCTGGATGTCTTATTTCAAGTTATAAAGATTTGTAGTTTGGATGTTGTGAGGGAGCGGCTAGGTTTGGAAGACATATTTCTTGGTTTTTGGAAACCCTGCTGCAGATTGGTGCAAGTTAAGGAGTGGCGTGAGTATTTAGAAGAGAGGCGCTGCCTCAAACAAGGGTATTTTAACCCTATTCTGCCTGCTGTCCCATATGAAGGTCATTTCTTGTATATTTAAGGTGAATAGCTGCTTTATCCAGTGAACTTTGGATTCCTATCCACCAGACTCAGCAACAGCAAGCAGATTTCCATCTTTTAGTGGCGTGCCTGGATTGTTCAGAAGAGTTTAAAGTGAGTAAATTACTTGCAGCAGTTTTCAGAACAGCATTATTTATCAAATTCCAGGCTTCTACATTATACCAACATTATAAACTGTGAGTTAATGTATGCATGAGTATTTTCTGAAGTTAATGTTGTTCGGGAACATTTGTGTACTACCTTCAGCTGTACCTTTCATTATTCATTAATGCAGTTCTAGACTACTTGTCAATTGTTTGTTGAATCACCCTGTATTGTCCTTGAATGCAAAGTGTTTGTTAAAATGCTTATGTATTTAGAAGTTAGAAACAACTGTTTAAACACTGAGATTTAGAAAAATTGAAGGATCCCTTGAGTGCAAACTGTTTGACAAATTGTGTACAAGAGGAAAAATCAGAAAATCAATAAGATATAATTTTTTTTTCTGGGTAGGCACTTTACAAGAGGTGGATTTGCCATCATCAACACTGCCAACTCAATCTGAGCCATTGTAGCTTACAAAATCTGTTGTGCCTCCTACTAAATAGTGAATATCATAGGTATGTGTGCCTCTGATGTAGCAGAGAATCCATTTTGTAGCTTTCTAATGAAGCTCATGGGGTTATTGCATGAAGCAAGAAACCAAGCCAAGTGCAAAGGAGATGTAAGGGTAATTGTGATGCAGCTAGATAAGGCTGCAACACAAAGTGGCATCAACCAAGGGAGTGGAACACTTGGTTGTCAACATGATTGCTGATAAGAATGGTGAAGATGTAGGCTTGTAATTTGACATGTAAAATCTGCCCAAGGAACCTAAGGCGTACTTGGGCTGTGAAATACTAATTCCTAATTTAGATTGGGTGATTTCCAAACCAAGGAAATAGTGAAGAGGCTTTAAGTTTGTTATCTCAAGTGCATGTTGTAGGGAAGACCTCATATGATCAGTGAGTGATGGTGAACTTCTTGTGAGGATTAGATCATGCACATAAAGAAGGAGAAAAAGTTATATTAATGTCCGCAAATAACCAAGATAAGTCGAAGGGATTGAAACACAATTGTTACAATAACAAAATACTAGGGCAAAAGGGGCCCTAGACTCAAAGCAAACAAAATAAAGCAAAGATAAGCCAAAAAACAAAGAAATAGACGAGTGTGGGTAAATCTAAAATGGTTACCCCAATACAAGTATAACTAGTTATGCAAGGGGTGGACCCTCAAAGTGGTGGGAGTTAAAGAAGACCAAAGCTAGAAACCAAGGCATGAATCAAATAAGATTAGGTGTCTGTAATTTAACATGCATTGGAGGAGCCAAGGATATTATGATTAATCACTTTGGGAGTACCAAAGTAAGATTCGAGAATTCTTTTTTGGGAGGGTATAGGACTAAGGCGGTTGGGTTGAACAATCCTAGGAAGTAGTTGATTCCCCTTAGAACCTCCCCTAAAACTCAAGGTTGAAATGCCAGTGGTAGAGAAGAAATTGGTAATGTGAGCTTGCCCTAGAAACTTGCGTGAACCATGACTTTTAGAATGAGAGCCAAAGTGCTGAGAATTCTAGTAGTAATAGACCATAAGGATGAGCAATGTCTCATTGATTTGCCCCCCTTTGTATGTGAATCAATAGTGTTGTACCAATCCAAAATTTGATTGTGTTACATGAAACTCCGTCAAAATCAATCGTTTGTGTTAAAATTGAAGTCGAAAATAGTTGTTTTTGGTCAAGTTGTAGGTTGTCTTGTGAAGGTCTAGGATTTCAAATTTTCTGTCATAGGTTGTCGTTTTGTAGCTTGTTTGTATAAGATAGATCATGAACATGGATATATGACTAGAAAGGATATGAAATAGATATAGTTTATTACTGTTAAGCACTTTTTGTGAACATGATGAAATGATTTGTATATTAATGTGCTCTTTTACAAGTTGAAATTGTTTGCAAGGTTGCGAAAATTTTGGCTTGCTAGAAGGGGACATTACACGATGACACCAACTCGATGGCTGGATTTACTCCGCCTCTCCCTAACAACACCTCGCCACTCACTCACAAGTTGGAGGCGACAGAAATAGATAGGCATTGAGTTTGAACATATCATTACTTATAATGTGTTGTGAATGGACATCTTCCTCTATATATTTCATAGCAAGTTTCATAATGCTTATATATACATGTGTAATGATACTCACGATAATCTTTCAATTATATATATTTATCATTACTTATGGCATTTATCATAATAAACATAATGTCAGATATATATATATATATATATATATATATATATATATATATATATATATATATATATATATATATAATACCAAGATAATACCTACCTTGTAACCTTGAAACTCTTGAAGGTTTATGCTGCTACAACTTAATATTTGGATTTTTCTTTCCCAGAAATTCTTTTTTCTCAGAAATATTTCTGATTGTTAATTAAGTGACTTTTCCTTGCTCCCCTACGATGCCTTTTTTTTTCTTCATCCTCAAATCTGTATTTATATCCTCTCTATTTGAAGGGAAGCACCCTTACAAAGGGTGATGTCTCTTATACCATTCATTATGAATGGGCACGGTGGCTATTATTTCCCTCATGCGCTGACTGTTGGCTTTAACCGTAGCTTATGTTATCCACTGTGCTGCGCTTAATCGCTCCTTCTTAATGATTGCTGCCAGGCTGCGATCTTATGGGATTCACATATTATATTTAGATTTTTATATTATTAATATTTGTGTTTTATTATTACATATATATATTTATTAATATAATATATTATATATTATATAATATATTTATATTTAAATGTTATATATTATATATTAGATTTATATTTATACATTATATTTAATATATCATATTATAATTATCATAATTATGATAATAATTTCATTGATAATATTTTGTATATGTATTTGTTATTTATAAAGGCAATTAAAAATAATATTATGTATTAAATATTTTATATATATATATACAATTATCATGACCATATTTCAAGAAAGCATATCATGATGTTTAAATCTTTAAATTAAACTATATCTTAATATCGGGACATGACAGTGTTGGCAGATACCAATATATCAAACCTCCATATGGGCGTTGGACCTATAGATAAAATAGATATTGAAAATGCAATTGAAGATTGACATTTTCCTTTGTCCACTTGGCATCAATTTGTCCCAACCAATGAAATGATGAAAATACAATTTGAATATTGCATTTTCCATTAACCACAAACACTATATTTTGGCTAAATAAATAATATCTCCAAAAATGCTAGCCAAAATAAAAATCATTCCCTCACCATGTGTATTAGCCTACGGGAATGGTGAATAGGCTAATCAATAACTCCATGTGAGATCACTCCGGAAATGGGGACATGACACAGAGGAGCTAGTTTATGTGCTTTCCAACTTGCGTCTTCTTACTCACAAACAAAATGAGTACATGGAAGGGGGCACGAAGTTGTGGGATGTAGATCTAGAGTGAACTGACTTGAATTTTTCATCTACCACATTTTGGTGGACTCGGATAGCCAAAATACTTTTTGTGATAGTCTAATATCCCTTTCTAGGATGACTGAAATTTTTGCAACTTTTAGATAAGATTTCTTGCACAAAACCACATAAACATTCAAATACAATCATATATATATGTAACCATGAAACACCATTGCATATATCATTGATTCAATATGAAAAGATATCAAAAGCTTGCTGCTGATTGTATATATCAGTCACTGTCATAATCAGATCAGACTTGAACAACTTATAAAAATGTCAACCAAGTGCCACCAAATGTTCTTGTAACCCTAAAACATGAAAGAGCTATCAATGTCCAATGGAAATAGACTTCAAATATCACTGTTGCAGTCTCATAAAATGGACTAATTACATCATATTGACTGCTGTTATGTCTGATACAAAATGTATATATGCCCAGAAATCTTTTAGAGATCAAAACAATGACAAAAACTCCTCTTCAAGCCAAGCGATGGAACCCTAGATGCAATATCTTGTGTCAACAATGCTCCCAAGCCAATATCTTCAATCAAAGCTTGCATAAGAACCTTGAAATACCATTATCAGCTAGCTGTTATAAGAAATCAGAATTGAAAATATATGTTAAATCTTCATATAATGATGATCTCTCCAAATCGACTACCTTGGTGTGACATTCACAATGACCAAGGGTTATAATAATGTCAAATTCACTTCAAATGCTCCTTAAACCTGCAATATTAAGCTCAAATAGTGAATTTTGTATGAAATCACTTCACAACTAGTATGGGGTCATCTTCATACATAAACAAAGGGTCATCACCTTGCCAATAAAATGAAAATCGGAATTCTCATTCATAAACAATAAGAAAGAAAACATACCATAGCATCATATATTGCAAATTGATGTTCAAATCCTCTATTTAACTCCTCAAGCATGGACGTCTTTCTTCATTGGCATTTTGAATTGTAGCTTGAATTCCACTAATGATGAGCAATGAACTTGAACAATATTGAATGAGTTACATCTAAAACACACTCATTTAAAACAATCTTTAATTGCTTAAATGAGATACATCTATTACATTTACAATTCTCACAACTTGCCTTGGCGTCTCCCAACAACTTGCATGCAATCATTTAATATCCTTCAAAGCATTTATAATCTTGATCCTTGACATAACCGACTAGATATTTGGCATTCAATTTATGAACTTGCATTTAAAATGCTCCTCTATACTTGCATCGATCCACAACTACCTCATGTGCATGCATTAAATGATGATATTTGCATTTAATAAAACCCTTGCCTTAGCCGATCACTAACCACTTCATGAAATGCATTAAGTAAACCAATCTATCCAAATGCAAGCATTTAATAAAATAAATTTGCATTTAAAATAATTGTTTTTGAATATCTTTGACTTGGCGAATGCTCCAACCGTTGGCTCTCCTTTGAATGCACAATTATTATTTGAATTGCCTTTATTCTTTTTTAGCATCGATTCTTCTCATGACACAAGAACCAATGGAAACGCCACCTCATAATACCAATGGATCCTCTTGAAATTTCATCTAAAATGCCAATCGATCAAATATGATAATCATTGGAATTTGCTTGGACCTATTCTTCATGGGCGAATCCTCTCCTTCAATGTTGGTTACAATAGATAACATTATAAAATAGGTCCCCCCTGGAGTAACTCCTTATTCCACTTAAAACTCCATAAAAATAGATTAGAGAAAATATAATTAAAGATTCCATTTTCCCTCTTATTCCATCATTTGAAAATTCAAATCAAATAATTGAAATACAATTTTAATATTGCATTTCCCATAGAGTTCAATAACACACTAGTTGATCCAACTTTTCGGTTCTCCATGCATAGACATATACCAACTTTCCGATTCTCCATGTATAGAAGCAAACTCAACTAGCAAATATAACTTAGCTCAAAATGGGGACATTACAAATAGTGTCAATGCTGCATGTGGTTCTTCTCATCTACCTAGATCATCTAATGACAATGTCAATGGTGATGTTGATGTTGGTCTTCATGATGACCCATATGATGTTGATTAATGATTACTAATCGTATTATTTTAATATTGAACCAATGAACAATGAATATCTATCATGACATTCAAGTTTTGACAAATTGATATTGAATTTGGAATTACTATATTGTATTTCAAATTTGTAACATTTATGGTAGTTTTGTTTAGCATATGCATGATATGTCATATTTTGAATTTAATTCTTGTTTTTAGGCTGTAAACATGTATATATTTATGAATTTTTATTTATTTTTGTATGGACTTAACCCAAACCTACCCAACCCTAGAAAAGAATTCTGCCGTACTGACATATCGTACTTGTATTTAATTTGACAACTTAGCTTTTTAAGTGTCCAACACATTGGTAGTGGGTTTTATTCAGTGGTCCCTGAGGACGCCCCCCCCTGGTTTTTTGCCACTCTCGGAAGCTGCAACATCTCGGGGATGTGGGGACGGGGATAGAATGCCCCCCCACTGTCCCATTTTTTTTTTGAAACGGTGATGTCCCAAGGATCCCCCCTTTGCAATGTGAATGTCCTTGTATTTGGGAACGCCTAGATGTCTTAGGGACACTCAACCGTCCTCCGCAACCCCCAAAAAAATTTGACAATCAAAGATCAAAAACCTGTTGACTTTAAAAAAAAAAAAAAACCCTAACCATCTTCTTAGCCCTACCAGTCCACCTGGCTTTCTTCTTTTATCATTCTTTTGATAGGGTTTGCAAGTGCAACATACATGGCTATAGTGGAAGAAAGAAACTTACAAGTATTTTGTGAATTGACATATTACCTAAGTAGAAATGTTATCTCTAGATTGAATTTGCACCTTGTAAATTTGCACAACTTTAGTAAACGTCGAGGAAAGACATTACCTGGGTTTTCATTAAAGTTGCACAAATTTGAAACTTATATTTAGATTTATAATATTAATATTTATAATGGTAAATCCCCCGTTCATGGGGGCTCATGGGCTTATCCGACCACCAACAACATGGCTGATGCGAGATGGATCCCTCTTAATAAAGGATGGCATAAACTGAATTTTGATGGGGCGTCTAGGGACAATCCAGGACAATCTGTTGCTGGATTCATCATCAGAGATGATGAAGGCACATTGATCGGAGTGGCAACAAAGAAACTAGGGTTTGCTACAAACAATGATTCACATTGAGGGCGATTCTTTAGTAACCATCAATGCCATTCGTAATAGAAGAACACCTAATTGGAAACTTAATAACATGCTCTCTAGCAATTGGGAGTTGCTTAGCGCTTTTGAGGAATTCGAAGTGGGCCACGTCTACCGAGAAGCTAACAAAGTTGTTGACAAGTTTGCTAACATGGCTTTTGAGTTCTAGCAGGATTATCATTTCGACAGCTCTCTACACGCATGGCAAGATATCGTCCTCGATCTCCCATCCTTCATTCCTTGTCCGAAATAAATGAATTGAGTCATTGAAGGGTAAGTTGCATTGGAATTTTTAAGCTTCGCATGATCTAAGCACAGAACCACTACTTTTGCTTAGCGTGCATTACTATGGAGATGTCACTTGGACAACCGAGAATTATTTTTAAGGCCTCTACCTCCATTGAATGGACATTACATTTGAGGAAAATGGATACAACAATTTGTTTGAAGGTGGAAAAATGCCAAATTGCATT
Source organism: Cunninghamia lanceolata (assembly GCA_027924645.1). Lineage (NCBI taxonomy): Eukaryota > Viridiplantae > Streptophyta > Pinopsida > Cupressales > Cupressaceae > Cunninghamia > Cunninghamia lanceolata. Next base: position 9,351,822 of record BSBN01000536.1, read on the forward strand.
TTGGGGGGAGGTGACGGAGCTAAGATTGAAGGTGTTCAGGACTAAATCAGCGGTGGGGCTACACGTTGTGAGAATGGTTTTTGGGGACTCCATCTCTGCAACCCATTGATACCGAGTTAACATGAATGTGTCATCCATGTTTGTTGGGGTGCTACTGGAATTGGGAGAATCCAAGGAGACTATCCAAGCGGTAGTAGAGACCCTCATAAAGCCATGATGACGTTGTAGTTTGAAGATGGTGGTGGACGATGATGTTTTGGGTTTGGGGTTCCTTCCCGACCATGGTCTTTGGTCGCTCATCAACCTGCATTACACAAGACCATGGGTGCCATTTATTGTAAGGGCTGTGGGTGAGGACGACAATGCACACAAGCACCGCATGAAGTGGGGAATTGAGTTCCTCAAGGTTTTTTCAGGTGTCTTGGATGCGGCGGAGGTCAACTGTTCATTTTCTCTGGAGGTGGATAGCTTTGGCTCAGATGATGATGGCGGTGCGGGCAATGGAGTCTCCAACATACAGGTTCAAGAATAGAAACAAATAAATAGTTAAAGGTGTATATGATAGGTTGAGGAATTTTGTTATAATCTGTAACTAGCAGACCAACTTTTGTGGCCCTCCTATGGAGTTGCCTGAAAATTGTATAAGGTTTTTTGACTGTTAATATATCGGGGTACGACTCCCTTAAGCCTATTTTACTAATAAAAACAAAATTATAATGGTAAATAGTTATAATATTTAAATATGTATTTATAATATTCATATTTATATTAATCTATTTTATAATATATAAGGTTTTAAATATATATATATATATATAATGGTAAATAGTTATAATATTTAAATTTGTATTTATAATATTAATATTTATATTAATAGATTATATAACACAAGGTTTTATATATATAGCCGTCCCCTCGTTGTCTCCAAAACTTTGGAAAAAATTTGCCATTGCCATAAACTTGTCCCCATGTCCCTCTTCCGGAAACTTGGAGAAACGTTGGTTCTATTTTTGATTTTTATGCTCTCCTTGGGGTCTACACAAAGGGGCTTAAGCTTTTAATATTAACCATATATGAATTGATAAAAAATGGTTGCTTTGTTTATTAAATGTATGTTATGTGGTTATCCCTGTTTTTAAGTTAAAATATTTATATGTTTAAGAGTTTTATATATATTTTTTTACAGACGAACCCAAGGCTTTTTTAGTTTTTCCGTATTGTGTACCAGACCCTGTTCCTGATATTGGACCCATACTATTAACTCAGGTTTTGGTTATAGCTAAATATCAGTGGGAGGAAATTCTGGTATCTCTTTTTTGCTTTTTATTGAATGTGCTATTGTTTACTACTATGTTTTGAGTAAGTTTTATATTTCTTAATTTTCAAATTTGGAATATTGACATTGTCACCCAACTATTATTGTAGTGCAAGGTGGATTGGAAATCATGGTTTCTCAATTGGCATAGATGATGTGCAACCTGGAACTCGACTCTCCACTAAAAAAGAAGAGCAGATACGAGAAGGTTACAGTAAATGTGACATGCACATAGACTTATATAACAAGGGCAAACTCTCACTACAGCCTGGTTGCAATGCCGCACAAACATTGGAAGCTGAAATTAGTGGCGAATTGAACAGAATTCGAGAAATTGCTGGCAGTGTACGTGTTTAAAATCAATTTTTGGTCACCTGTCCTCTTATTAAAAATTTAGAATTCTGCTCTACTTTTTTCTGACATAATTGTGCAATCTATGTAAGGTTGAATCATATTTTCTCGCATTTTCTTATTGGGGATTGTGCAGGCATGTATATGTAAGCTATTTGCATATAAAGGAAAATGAGTTGGATGGTTCGTTTTTCTATAGTTATTTTGGTAAATATGTTGTAAGGTTTGAATATGTTATAAAGTTCTTTGTATTGAGAAAAATATTGATTTTTCTCACCTGCAATGTTAGATTTAATGTGTAAATGATCTATTTCTTTGAGTGAAATAGTAAAGCTTTGCTAGAACTGCGTTCACTTTGACTACTTGTTCAGAAGTAATGTTGATTAAATCTTTCAATTTTTCGTGGAGTACTTGCATGTAAATTAATTTTTCATTGCTGGAGTTTTCAGATGTGTCGTCCGGTCATAAAAGATGTCGAAGTGAAGCATTTTTTTGGTGAAGAAATATTTTTTAATATACACATATTTTTGGCATTTTGCATTTAAGAGAAACCAAACATAAATATGAGAAAACATTCAAACTCAGAAAATTTGGAGAGAAAAGCTTGCTTTACTTTCACTAGCAATATAAAGAAGTGAAACTGGAGAATGCATTTAAGTGAGAGAGATAAGCAACTAATTGTCAATTAATTATTAATTTAAAATTAGTGTTACAAGACTCGTACTCGCCAAGGTGATTTTTGGCGAGTACTCGGACTCGCCCAAGACTCGGCAATTTCAAAAACACATGAAACTTAGAGATTTTTAAGGATTTAAGACTTGTTTCATGCACGCTTTAATAGATAAACCTTAAAGAAAATAAAATCTTCAAATAGAAGCTACTTTGATCACATACACAAGTATACATTCATCACATAAGTATAAACACAAATTTTAGCTGAAGTATACTTGACCCAATATTACGACCAGTCTTGCATGGGTGTCTAAGATAGGTCATGGATGATGATGCGACCATGATATTTGCTTGTGTTTCAGTGGCACTCACGCCAACATCCAAGGCGTCTTCTCGTGCTTTAGCCTCCTCCTCTGCCATGGCTACTGCCTCTTGCCTCTATCCACCTGGTCAATCAAATCAAGGTCCTCATCACCAAAGACAGGGTCCTCAACTTAAGTGATCTACTCTGATTGTGGATCAACCTCCTCTAGTGAGATTGGTGATAAGTCATTGCCCAAAATCTGTTTGTGGCGAAGGTAGTGCCCCTTTTAGGGGTTTGGGGGCAACGCCTATAATGTCCCCTTTTTGAGCTAGACTTGTGTTTGGGTTGAGCTTGCACTTTGAAGGATGAAAAACTAGAATGTGGCTCAATACTTGTTTTATTTGGGATTTTGGCTAGTATTATTTTATAATATTTTTTCATAAGGCCAAAATGTTATCATTTTCAAGCCAAGGCAAAAGTGAAGGATGGAAGAAATAAACATTGGACAACTTGAAGATTGAACAAGGTGAAAAGGTAAAAATGACAAGGAAAATAGAATGCAATCTTTAATTGTATTTTATTATTAATCTATTTTCCCAATGAAAAGTGATGCCAAGGAGAAAAAGGAGAAAAATATAATGTAATATTTTATTGTATTTAATTATGCCAATGAGAAAAGTGACGCCTATAAGGAGAGGAGAAATAATAAAAAAATATTATTTTATTGGCCAAGGAATCGGCGCCCAAGGAGAGTGTTAAAACAATAATAAAAAACTATTATTTTTCACCTAGAGAAAATCGACGCCTAGGGAGGTGAGCTTTAAAAATAAAATATTAAATATTTTATTGATGGGCATCCAAATTGGAGGGATAAGGAAGAGTTAAAAATAATAAAAGATATTATTTTCCAAGGTGAGTGCCTTGGTTGAAGAGACAAAAGAAATAATAAAATAATATTATTTTATTATTCCAAGGATGGGCGTCCAAGGTGGAGAAGGAGAGATTATTTAATAAAATCAAATTAAAGATTTGATTTTGGTGGTGGATGTGAAAATTGTTTATATTTTTTTCTAATTGGGTCTTCATTGGAGCAAAGTATAAAAAGACGTCATTGGCATCATTTGACACATCTTTTGCTTATGGTAAATTTTGCAATTTGCATTTTATATATTGTTCTTGGCTGAAAGTGAATTTTAGTTGAATCAAGGTGGTGTTCCCTTGATAATTTGTGTTCTGGAGATGATCCCAATACACCATGTGAGGTGAATTCATATGGGAGTTCATCATTGGTGATTTGTGATGGTATTTTGGCTTCATTCAAGCTAGGGTTTGACAGGGATTTGCATTTTCAGCTAGCTATGAAGGATGGAATCCAAATTTGAAAGTGTTTGTAATACTAGTTCACTGTTAGATTGATATATGAGGGTTTGGCATGGAAGTACTTGGCAAAGAAGGACAATTTTGGTGACTTCAATCAATTATATATGATCTGATTTTATGACAGCAGGGCCTGATTTTATGACAGCAGTCAGATAATTGACAACAGTTGCAGATCTGAAGTGTTTATATCAATTATATTGAGCTTCCATGATCATATTTTCATCATAGACTACTAGCGCTTCCATTTGACTACTATTTTTAGGATTTGAAGGCATATTGTGGTGATTTTGGCTAGGGTTTTATGGTCTGATCGCATATCAGCAGTTGCAGGATTGAAATCAGACTTCAAAGGGTTGTTATTTGACTTAGATCTTCATTGGCCTTCATCATCAACAAGTTGGCAAATGTTGTTGCATCATTAGATGGTGATTTGTGCATGTTATTGGTCATATTTGTATAGTAGTTGCATTCATATGCAAGTCTGATTTTTATATCAGACCTTTGTTTTGTAATCAGCCATCAATTCAATAGAGGATATTGACTTTTCAATTCCGGGTATGATATTTATATTCATGTGTTTTATTTGATGATGTAATCTTCATGTTTCATGCTCATTTCATGCATGCTTGTAACCTTTTGCATCTACATGATGTCATAAACTCATTGGTGAAAGCGGAATTTGAAAATACTAAATGTGTTGCAAGAAAACTAAATCAGAAAATTCAGGTCAGCAGGGGAAAAAATTCAGTCAGAACTAGTTAGGGTTCTTACAATGCCCCTCGCAGGGGTTTGGGGGCAGCACCCCCAACGGGGTTGAGGGGCAGCGCCCCTCGCGGGGTCTGGGGGCAGCAGGCCATTTTTCATAATTTTATTGCTTTTAAATAGCCTTCAAAAATCCTCCAAACCCTTTAAAAAACATTTGACTTTCATGCTTTCACATTTCACCGTTTTCCATTTTTCATAGTTTTTTGTCACTGATTTTCATTGACTTGGCTGAGTCTTCATAGTAGGACTTGCCCAGACTCGATGAGTTTGGCGAGTCCGGCAGACTCGGCAAGTCTGGTGAGTAACTGATTGTCGAGTCTCCTAGACTTGCCTAGGGTCGCCCGGCTCGCGACTCGCCGAGTCTGGGTGAGTCTTGTAACAATGTTTAAAACCAATTAAAGAACCCTCCCTTATTACTACTTTTTATAAATTACAATACCATGTTTTAAAATTGTGCAATTATTTATTTTGTACTTAAATGATATAAATAACGTGACTTACGTTTATAACAATAACATTAATTATTCTAACACACTTTCTTAATGGTTATATATGAAAACATGGATATTTTATCTATCAATTTAATTACACTTAAATAGTTAAATGTATCTGCTTCTTGCTCAAGTTAGAAAATATATCAACTCAATAACACCTTTCTCAACTAGCAAACAAACAAAACAAAAAGTAACCTGTGCTTGGTAAGCACATGAAATATTGAAGTTTTGGCTAGTTTGAGGCTGAGCACATCCTAATTTTCACTATATTTGTACATATGCTTCTCCTGATATAACTGTAAACAAGCTAAGATTCTCTCCACCCAAATTCATCACAACCAGCCAAAACAGCAGCCTTGTACTTGGATTCTGTTGAAGACAAAAAGCAATAATCCGGTGTTTCTTGCTTTCTAGGATATTGTACCTGTTTGAAGGCTGAAGATATATCCTATATATCCTATTGTTGGTTTCTGCATAACGATTGGCCTCAATCTATGTCTGTGTAGCCAGATAGCTGAAAATTGTCAGTAACACCATGCCAAATTCCAAAATCCAATGTTTCTTTGATGTATTCAGCTTCCTCTTTGCTGCTTTCCAATGATCAACATTGGGCTTAATCAGAAATCTGTGTAGTGAAAGAGAGATTTTATTGGGCTACTTTGATCCCACTTATTTGTGCAATCTGCTCAGATGGTATATTTCTATTATCAGATCTGATCAATCTAAATCAACATGATTGCCAATAAAACATCTTCCAAATCGGCTTCTCTAGCAGACATTTCAGCCCCAACATCATACTGAACCTCTTGCATACTTCGATTACTATCCAAAGCCAGATCCTTAGATTTAAAATACACAGTGAATCTGATAGTTTAGCTGGGTTTGACTGAATATCAGAAATGCAAAGATTATCACACTCATCAAAATCATCTCTACCATTAGTTACTTTTCTTGTAGACATATCCATGACTCTATATGCTTTTGATTCATTTGTAGTCCTGATGCTGACTGTGGAGTAAGTCCAGATGTAGAAGCGACCATAGTTGTAGAGATCTGCAAAAAATAATGATTTATTGCGATTAACCGGTGCTCAACCTGGGTGCTGATTTTTTCATTTAAAAATCATGATTTTTTCTTTTAATCAGTGAATCCCGATTTGACATCCTTTTTTTGGCAGTTTTCTAGTAAATCTTTTTAGGGTTTCTGGTGTTTTTTTTTTTTCTAATTTCTGCATCGATTGCTGATTTTTTCCCTAACCCTAACCCAATTTTTTTCCAATTAATTGAATTTTTTTTAATCTTTTGGTTTGCAAATTTATTCCCAAGATTTTTTTTGCTACTATGGTTTGTATAGCCAACAAATGGAAACTTCCTATACTTTTGATCAAATTTATTGCAAAATTCTTTGGAACATGAACTCATGTTGTACAACCAAAGATTATAAAGAACTGTACTTTTTGTTTGTTACCTGACTAGGCCTTCGGTGTTGTGATCCTCTACAATGCCTTGGATGCGCTTTTTCATTTATCGCTTCAACCCAAAAATTCATAGGAATGATCTTATTCCTTAGCATACATTGAGCCATTTCCGTCACCACTCAATTTCTCCTCTCCATAACTCCATTTTGTGGCATATAAGGATTAAATTTTTTTCTTTGCATTCCATTTGGAGAAAAATCAGCAAATCCTATTCCTCTTTATTGTCTTATCATTACCTGTGACTGTAAAAAATATGAAGTCCTTCTCAGTCACTTCTTGTGGTGAGGAGTAGACAAACAATAAACCCCTTGTGGCTTAGCACAAAATGACCATTTAAATCTCTGAAGGAGGCTTTGGTCTAAAAAAACTTCATTATAATAGGGATTTAGCTACCAGACATGCCCAGAGGTTAATGCATGCAAATGATAAACCATGGAGCTCCATCCCCCTGAACAAGTACGAGTTCTAGCCAGCAGAATGTTTTTTCATTACAGAGTGTAAGAACCCACTCTCCTAAATGGAAAAAGCACTTAAAATCATGGTAAGGAGTTTCTTGAAAAAAGCATCTGGTATGTTGGATATGTTGTTTATGTTACATCCCTAACTTTGACAATGTTTTACTTTTTACTCTTGAAGTAATTAGTAGGTGATTTCACATGATTCAATGATTTGACGTTTAGTGAAAATGTCAAGAAGATCAATGATTTCATGAGTTATGTTTATGTGACTATAATTGACATGTGTCTATAAGATGTCAAGATGTTATGATTTCAAAAGGATTATGAAATAATTATTGATACATTAAGCTTGAGTTGGTGATTGCAAGTTGCATTCAGGGAACAAGTTTCACCTCTCCGAGAAAGGAGGGAGAGCATCATCTGAGAGAAGAGTATAGATTGGTTGCCATTTGAGTCTTGTGCCTTTATAATTTTGGTGAACCTAGTTGAGTTGGGTAAGTGATACTTGACCCTTTTGGTTTTAGTTTATTTCCCGACTCGACAAGTTGTCGATGTCGTCTAGAGTCCTAATGTCATTTAATGTCAAACTAGTCATGTTGGAGAAAACGACGTCAATACATTAGTCTTTTTTTTTTTTTTTGACTAAGACGACTTCTTGTCAGAAACGTCGTTCTTTACGTCGTAAATGAGTTTATGTTTGCAACCTCAATGGCATAATTGGTAAAATTGATAAAGTGTTCTTGTTAATAGTATTAGCGTCGAATTCTGTACTTCATCTTATCGGGATCGACACAATTTTCTTTGCGTGAAGGGGAGTTTTCTCGACCCAGATGCGTATTGTGCGCAAGTTTGCATCATATTATTATAAACTCTATTGATATTAATGTCTGTGTTTTGTCATAAAACAAGTTGGTGTTTTTCGATAAGTATCACGTTTATGACCTATCTTGTTTATCGTTAAGCAAATTGCAAGGGGGAGATCCTCGACCCCATTCTCTTGATGTGCTATGTTTTGAAAACAACATAAATATTTGTTATTTAATGATATTATTATGTTGATATAAATATCTATAGATATGGTTTATGGGTTAAAATCTTTTTGATCCTTTCGATGAAGAAGTTTCTCTTTTAATGTGGATGGTGGCACTTAATGCGAGCCATCAAATAAAGACGTGGGCCTTTAATTCTTATCTCCACGATTTTGGAATTAAGGAGAATTAGGAAGGAGTGGTCTTAAAGACCAACTATCCCACTACTTGCATGTGAGTAAAGCTTGCGATGAGGCAAAGACCTTGCCTATGTTTCTGTGGCCTGGTGGAGATGCAAAAGCGGTTACTAGGAAGATAAGACTTTAAGATAATGCAAGCCATCAAATAGAGACGCGGGCCTTTAGTTCTTATCTCCACGATTTTGGAATTAAGGAGAATTAGGAAGGAGTGGTCTTAAAGACCAACTATCCCACTACTTGCATGCGAGTAAAGCTTGCGATGAGGCAAAGACCTTGCCTATGTTTCCGTGGCCTGGTGGAGATGCAAAAGCAGTTACTAGGAAGATAAGGCGGTCGGTGAGGTGGTCTTTATGACTGCTACCTCCACCATCTTATGCAGATGATCATGGAGAGAGAATTTAGGCTCGGTTAAGAGAGCCAAAACTAGGGCGATTGTTTCTTACAGTGTTTTTTCTTGAACCTGACACAGTACAAAGGGGATTATCAAAAAAACTAACAGGTGGTTGGGGAAGAGAATTAGAGCTTCTGTGAACAGAAGGGGTTCGACAATGTCAGATGAGCTCAAAGTTTAAACAACAAGCTTTGCAATGTCGTGGAGGAGGTTCGTGGCAGAAGAAAAGTTAACATTGTTATTATAGAGAAAGAACGGGGACTGACAGAAGGGGAAGGATCTTCACGGAATAGAGAAGGTTTGACCACCGTCTATAAAGAATAGAAAGCTCGACGTAGAAAGAGGATAAACTAGTGATAAAGAAGAGAATGCACAAGTTGAACTAAGAACAACAACACAGTTTTGGAAACTCAGAAACTATCATTTCCTTAAGTGCATTAATGAGCGTGCTCAGGTATGAGCTGAATTTCTATGATAGTTTTATGATTACATTTTCTTCTTGAGTTCATTTATCTCACAAGAACGTAGAAACATCTCTAGAAAGTGAAAAAGTTAATTGAAATCCTAGCCGAATACATTTATATACCTATGGAAGAACTCTTAAACTCTTAGTCGATGTTTATATTGTGAATATTGATCAAATTTCTGAGTCGATGTTTTGATCATTATGAGACTTACAACTCAATGCATATTATGGCTGATACTTTTGTGATAGAAAGCCAACATGCTCAGTAAATATTATTATGCAATATGGCTGATAGAAGATATATATTTATGTTAGTTTCTTTTGGCCATTAGAAATAAATTATTGCTGGATGCTTTAAGGCCGATACTCTTAATGAATAGGCCAATGTATCTTGAATATAAAGATGTGACTATCAATCCAATAGGCTTAGATCCAAGGCTATTAGTATAGTCGGAAGACTTAGTGAACTGGGGAAGAATGATAAGATTGTAAGTATTGATCTATGATTAAAGCTATTTCGATTATTGGATTGACCTTAGTCAAAAAATGATTATTTTCTTATTAATAGTGTAATCGTATTCCTTGATGTAACGAGGGGTGTATAGCACTTAATAAGTTTGGAGAAAACCAGAGTGCACTATACTTATGTTGTAGTATCATATTATTGAACTTAGATTCTAAGTTAGAAATGGGAAACTAAGGAAAATGGAAATAGCCCCTTTAGTTGATGTTAAAGACTATGTTAGATCCATAGAAGAAATCTTGCTAGTTCCCTCAAGGGACTTTTTGGTGAGATAATATCATCATGATATTGAAGCAAGGAGGATGCAACGTGGAAAAAGATTTCTTTGTAAGAAATAGAATTTCTCTTGTCAATTTTTGTAATTCATTTTTAGAGAAATAGGTGATCCAAGAATGTGGAACCCTAGATAGCTTTTAATAGCATCTAATACTTATGTTATGATATCTCGAGTGAGAGAAAGTAAACTAAGAAATGCAAGGATATTGACCTCATAGTTTTGTTCAATAGAACTTATTCTAGTGCTAAATGCACAGAAGACAAAGTTAGCCAAGGTTGGGCATCAATGGAAGTGATCTGTTCCAGGTTGGGCATGATGGGAGAATTCGTAACACAAACCCACTTGATTGTTGAACTATAGATGGTTGATACAAGTTTATTGTGATGTTTTGAATGAATATACACACGAGTCTATAACCTATCATAGTGGAAACCTAGTAGACTCAATAGACCAGAAGATTGAAAGTATTTTGTTGATCTCAGTCAAAAGACTAGTTTCGAAAAGTGTAAGTATCCATCTTATATGGATGAGGTCATACCTCGTATACTATGCTTTTTCAAGTTGTGTGAATTGTGAATTGGAACAATGCCAAGTGGTCTAGGGAAGACTAGAGGTATTTGTTCTCATGTTTTGTTATATTTATGTTAGTACCTATGGTAACCAAGGAGGTTTGATATTTCCGTGTATTGGGTTAAGAGAAGTTAAACCGTAGTATTAAGTTCCGAAGGATTTAGGAAACCTATAACTCTTATGTTGAATGTGACAGTGTTTATATTTCTATATATTTGATCGACAGTGAAAGGTCGAGAAAACCATAGAACAAGACAGGAAGAGTCTTTGTAATACTTTAAGAGATTCTATGATAATGTCGAAACTCGCTTAAATGCATCAAAGATGTTTGATATTTGAAATAGAGAGTAAAATGACAGAAATCCATAAAACCTAGAAGTTGCAATTATGCAATGAGGGACTCTTAAAAAGGTTAGAAATACCTAAATCTATATATCACATGCATATACTGGGTTAAGGATTAGTTCTAAGGCTGACTGGCTAGAATGGATTTTCAAGTACAGACAAGTTTGTGTCTAGAGTACCAAATAAAGTAAGTAAAACTATAGGATGAGATAGCTTCTAAGATGAGTTAGCGGTGTGTGTCTAGATGGCATGACCAATCAGAATGATCATACTTAGCTAGAAGGGGTCTAGAGTTGTATGGTCGATTGAGTTTTGTAGGACACATCACTAGGACTCAGATGGAAAAACTTGAAAGTTCCTTATATCTATACCCTTCATGAAGGGTAGGGCCACTTCCAGAAAGGAAGGTGAGCGGGGGACCGCCGGTCTATTGTTGGAGGAAAAGCACTTGGATGATGCTCTCCCTCTGAAGCAGAAGACTCGCCGAGGCTCGTGAAGACATATCTACATTCCAGATGCGGTTTACTCCATGTTATGGTTTATGACAGTCAAATGTATGAGGTAAAATTATTCTTATGCCAAATGTATTTTATGTATTGTAAATGTTAAGTGAAAGGATTTCACTTTGATTCTATCTTCGATTATGTTATGATTTCAAGATTGAAATTACATAGAAAGTTGTACTCTATTTCTTGTATTTATGCATATGTTATTTAAATAAAAAAAAATTCTCCCTCATGTTTACCAAGTTTATTTACTTTCTTGTAAATTCTTGAGTTTATTCGAGTATTAAAAGGAGGGATGTTACAGTTTACAACCTTTGACATGAAATAGAAAACATATTACTGATCTGAAAAACAGGATAGTATAGATTTGTTTGTACTTTAACAAGCAAATGGGAATGCATAGTTGCTAGCATCTACATAGTCATAAAGTCATCTGCCCATAGTGAACCTTCCAAATAGAAAAGACTTGAGATCTAACGCAAAATTAAAGTCTTTATTTGGCTGATACTCCATGGGAAGGTTCTCACTAACGAGGCTCTAAAATCTAAAGGTATAATTGACCCCACATGATGCCCTATCTGTAAAACTCATAGTGAGGACGTCCAACAACTTTTCTTCCAAAGCCCTTTGGCCAATACTATATGGACATAACTACCAATTCTGCTCCATGCAAACACTCTAAAACTATCATCGGACTCCGTTCTGAAAGATTGGTCAATCAGCCTCCGAATACCCTTATTCAATAGAATGCATAATCTCACTCTGGGGTTTGTCATTTTTAATATATGGAAAGAATCAAACACCATGATATTTGAGAATTCAGAATTGTCAACAAGACAATAGGACTTTATTTGATTAATTCAAGGTCAAATCTGTAGTACAACTCTCATATAATCCAAAAATATCATGTATAGCCACTCTTGTCCAAACATGTTGAATCTTCAGATAGCCAACAATTGGCATGTACCTTTCTACTGCAGACACCCACATTTTGTGGTTCTTGGAAAGTTGGGCTGGGATCCACCCTAACTGGGTTGTTCAAATTCAACATTGAGGTACATGTGCAACTCAACCCTGGTAAAGCAGGGACCAAAGGACTAATCAAAAACTTTAAGGGTGATCCACTTGCCAGCTTTTGTCAGCACAAAGGGTTCCAGACTAAGAACATGGCAGAACCGCAAACTCTACTAATGGGCCATAGAATTGTGTTCAAACAATGACTAACCCCTGGTAGTGATGAGGGGGACTTAGAGATCACTAAAGAAGTAAATCCTCAAGAAGCAACGTCAACATCAACCAGCCTCTAGTCACATACACTCAAGAACATGTTTAAACTGGGAATGGCATGAACATTGCATCAAATAATAGAGTTTACATGTAAATTTTTAGTGCTTTAGAGGATACATAGAAAATCATCCCAAACAGTTGGGAGATCTCCAAATAAAAGGATTCAACATGGACCGGTTGAAACTAGTGGTTTACTTGAATTGGAATTGACATCTACCAACCAATATGATAATGGAGGTGGGCTTAGAGAAGTCTACCCCTATGCCCATGTCCAATCACACGTAAAACAATAACTATTTTTTATTCTCCCTTAAAAACTTCTACATATTTTAAAAACTCATCTTTTAATCCTATATATCACTCCCTAATGTTTGTCCACTATCAATGGCTCTTAGATACCTTCCGCCTCCTGTGTATCCCTAGTGACAGCCTCCCTGAACACACACATGCAGACGCATGTGTGCATTCACAATCTTGACTAATTTTAGTAACTCATCTTTTTATCCTATGCATGGCTCCCTAAGGTTTGTCCACTATCAATTCCCCTTAGCTACCTTCCACCTCGTGTATCGCTAGTGACATCCTCCCTCCATTGTCCCCTAATCTCTCTCTCTCTCTCTCTCTCACACACACACACACACACACACACACACACACACACACCCCTTTAGAAACTCATACTTTTTTTAGAAACCCATCTTTTTATCCTATATATCACTCCCTAATCTTTGTCCACTATCAATGCGTCTTAGATAACTTCCACTTCTGATATGTCCCATACTTGAGACAGGTCGACTTCCCTCGATGAAGACAAAATTCAAATTAAAGATTTAAATTTAACAAGACAAGGCAGCGATCAGCATTTAGGTGTTAATGAATTAAGACAAAAGAGGAAAAGACAAAATTACTAGAAGACAAAGCACTAGAAGACAAATTTCACTAGAAGACAAATCTGACTAGAAGACAAAGCAGCGATTATAATGTAACAAGAAGAAGTGATTTTCATAAGGGATGAATTATGCTAGAAGACAAACCTGCAATTTCACTAAGAGACAAATCTGTTAAGGGTAACGATTTGCATATAGAGGGATGCGTTTGTTTGAAGAGACAAAACATGTTATAGGAAAGACATAACCCTTGGCCAAAGTCATATCTTTTGAGACGTATAAGAAGGAAGAGTTGAAAGCAATTGAAGGCATCAAGCAGTTCAGTCTTTAGCATCTGGATCAGACAGAGCAGTATTAAGCACCTGAATATACAGAACAGAATCAGGAGGAACAAAGAATACCTAACAGCAATAATATATATATATATATATATATATATATATATATATAACTCTAACAGCATGACAATAAAGATCTCTGTGGTAGGCAATCTAATATGAATGACTATAATTGCTTATTTGGGCATTCTAGTTACTAATAATTGCTGCTACTGTGATATCAGTAAATAGGATTAATCTTGGTTGTCATATGCTTTGAATATTCTACCATGATAAAAGGAACTGAGGCTAGAAGTGGGGAACGGTGATGAGGCACTCTCCTAGGTACGCCACCTCCGTTGGGGACGCAATAAGCGTTAGGAGGCCAGGGGGGTACAGAGGGTACTGCCTTTGGGCTTAGGAGAGATGGCATTTTCACGGCACCCATTGGAATCTCACTCCTCCATCATAGATGATGATCAGCATAGGAGGTCAGATCATAGGGAGAAGGAAATGATTGGCAAGATGAGGGGATAATGGAAAAGACACCTCCTAGATAGATCACCTCATATGAATGGCATGCACCACATGAGGGCAAGGGAGATGGTATATCCCCTTGGGTCTCGGGAAAAAGGGTCCAAGGCACCCCATCAAACCGCATTCTCCCATTCCCTCCTATGATTGAGCCCTCCAAGGATGTTAGAGTACTTTGTGATTGAACCAATGTTTGACCAGGAGTTAATGTCTAATAATGGAAATCTGCTAATTATTATTATTGTGATAAATGATTCTAATCCGCTAATCAGTTTGATTATGGTAAGTGGTTCTAACCTATGAACAGGGTCTACACCAGGATTTATCTTGCTTACAACATTTAATTGGTAAGTGTAACCCTAACTTGTGATTTTAGGGCAAGATTCAGGGAAATCCCTAAAGGGGACATTACAAGTGGCATTAGAACACCGTTCCTACCAGCCTAAGGGACGAAAGATAGTTGATGCAAACAAGCCGAAGAGCTCTAAGGGCCTTAGAGAGAGAAAAGCAAAAACTAGTATCTAAAATGAGTGAACAAATGGGAAATGAATTCAGGGCCTTGATGGAATGCAATGAACAAACAACTCAAGCCCTCCTGGAACAAAATGAGAGAACAACACAACTACTTATCCAAGCCATCCAAAATATGAGCAACAATAATCACCAAAACAATGGGAGGGATGCCAACTCAAATCATTCACCCCCACTAAGGTCAACTACAAGAATACTAGACCCTCCTTTATATCTAGGGAAGTGCCAACTAGAAAAGAGGAAGAAATTAATGAACCAAATCAAGACCTAGAAGAACTTGCCGATTCATATTCAAGACTTGACCCTGAAACTAGGAGAAAAATTCCCTTTGAAGCATTTTGCAAGGCAGGATAGAGAATTAACTCTAGAAGGGTAGGGGGTCAACCTAACAAAAACTTACAACATAAAGTAAGCAAAATGACTATCCCTAACTTTGATGGATTAGGGAGAGTGACTGCCCACGAATGGATCCAAAAGCTGGTCACGTACCTAACCCTCGATCCCATGACAGAAGAAGATGCCATCACATTTGCTGTTTTACATTTAGAAGGGGCTGCAGACAAGTGGTGGCACCATGGATTGATTACACAAGGCCACCAAAACATAACCACTTATGATGACTTCATCGAAAAACTTATCGAGAGATTTGACCAAGAACACCCTGAAAAATATTTTAAGGAACTGACCCTATTAAGAGAAGAAGGAACCATTGAGGAATATGTAACCAAATTCCAAAATCTCGCCATCATGGTTCCCGGAATAACCGAACAAAGACTCACTTACCTATTTATTGAAGGACTATCAGAATCTATTCAGGGCCTAGTAAGTGCCTTTGATCCTACCACCCTCCAAGATGCAATCCTAAAAGCCCATCGACTTGATATCGCCAAAACAAAGGAAAAAAGTTAATCTAAAAAAATTTCATCAAGAGATAAACACTTATATGGAAAGGATGGGCACGAGAAACCATACCTTTCTTATCATGACCGAGAGGAACTTAGGAAGAAGGGTCTTTGCTTTGATTGCAATAAAAGATGGGAAAAGGACACATTTGTGGACAAGATGAAAACTAGGAAGGAAAGTTGTGTATTAAATGCAAAAAGGTATGGGAATCAGGAGACAAGTGCCACCGGAGAGACCTTGTGAAGGGCAATTTGTGTTTCAAATGTAGAGAAAAGTGGAACCATATGTGGGAGAAAAAGTCAAGTTCACAGCACAAGGGCAATACCCAATAAAGAAACAACCGAGGAATGAAACCCAAGCAAGAAAATGAAGTACGATGACAAAGATCAAGAGTATGGAACTTTGGCCTCCATCTCAAGGACATCAAAACATCACCCCTTTAAAATCTGAGGGGAAATTAGGGGAAATAAAGTAACAACCCTCATTGACAGTGGGGCTACCCACAATTTTGTAGATGAAAACTTAGTGGAAAGACTAAGGTTAAGACTTTAAGGGATTTAAGGTGGCTCTAGCAGATGGATTCACCACACCATGCACAAAGAAGATCCCCCAACTTAACATCACTATGAAAAAACATCAAATCAAGGACAAATTCTATGTTGTGAAACTAGGGGATACCGATGTAATTTTGGGCACCCCTTGGCTACACTCATTAGGACATGTCAACCTGAACTTCCAAAAATTAGAAATAGGTTTTGAACATAATGGAGAAAGGGTTTCATTGCAAGGTCTATCCGATGGGTCCCCAAGGGTGGGATTATCCGAAGCTAACATTGCTTGAGGACAAGCAATCTTTGGGCAGGGCGGACTGAAATGTCCCATACCTAAGACAGGCAGGCTGGCTTCCCTCGATGAAGACAAAATTCAAATTAAAGATTTAAATTTAACAAGACAAGGCAGCGATCGGCATTTACTATTTAGGTGTTAATGAACTAAGACAAAAGAGGAAAAGACAAAATTACTAGAAGACAAAGCACAAGAAGACAAATTTCACTAGAAGACAAATCTGACTAGAAGACAAAGCAGCGATTATAATGTAACAAGAAGAAGCGATTTTCATAAGGGACGAATTATGCTCAAAGACAAACCTGCGATTTCACTAAGAGACAAATCTCCTAAGGGTAACAATTTCCATGTAAAGGGATGCGTTTGTTTGAAGAGACAACATGTTATAGGAAAGACATAACCCTTGGCCAAAGTCAGCTTTTTAGAAGTATAAGAAGGAAGAGTTGAAAGCAATTGTAGGCATCAAGCAGTGCAGTCTTTAGCATCTGGATCAGACAGAGCAGTATTAAACACCTGAATATACAGAACAGAATCAGGAGCAGCAAAGAATACCTAACAGCAATAATATATATATATATATATATATATATATATATATATATATATATATATATATATAACAGCAGGACAATAATGATCTCTGTGGTAGGCAATCTAATATGAATTACTGTAATTGCTTATTTGGGCATTCCAATTACTAATAATTGCTGCTACTGTGATATTAGTAAATAGGATTAATCTTGGTTGTCATATGCTTTGAATATTCTACCATGATGAAAGGAACTGAGGCTACAAGTTGGGAACGGTGATGGGGCATTCTCCTAGGTACACCACCTCCGTTGGGGACGCAATGAGCCTCAGGAGGCCAAGGGGGTATAGAGGGTACTGCCTTTGGGCTTAGGAGAGATGGCATTTTCAGGGCACCCATTGGAATCTCACTCCTCCATCATGGATGATCAACACAAGAGGTCAGATCATAGGGAGAAGGAAATGATTGGCAAGATGAGGGGATAACGGAAAAGACAACTCCTAGATAGATCACCTCATATGAATGGCATGCACCACATGAGGCCAAGGCAGATGGTATATCCCCTACCATCTCCCTTGGGTCTAGGGAAAAATGGTCCAAGGCACCCCATCAAACTGCATTCTCCCATTCCTTCCTATGATTGAGCCCTCCAAGGATGTTAGAGTACTTTGTGATTGAACGAATGTTTGACCATGAGTTTATGTCTAATTATGGAAATCTGCTAATTATTATTATTTCTGATAAATGATTCTAATCTACTAATCAGTTTGTTTATGGTAAATGGTTCTAACCTATGAACAGGGCCTAAACCAGGATTTATCTTGCTTACAACGTTTAATTGGTAAGTGTAACCCTAACTTGTGATTTTAGGGCAAGATTTAGGGCAATCCCTAAAGGGGACATTACAACTTCCTTGTGTATCCTTAATGACATCCTCCCTATTGCATTGCCGCCTCACCTTCCCACCCCCTCACCCCCCCCCCCCCCCCACACACACACACGTGCGCGCACATGCACATCGTGCATGTGTGTGGACACATGCACACACACATTGTGCATGTGTACACACGTACACACACACCCGCACATGCATATCGCACATGTGCACACATATACACACGCATTTGCCCACACACACACAGACATCTCCATAGAAACTCCTACTTGACTTCATATTTGTCCACTATTAGTCCCCCTTAGCTATTTCCCCTTCTTGCATATCCCTAGTGACATCCTCGTAGTTTATCCACACACATGCACATGCATACACACGCCTCTTAGTTACCTTGCCCCACTTTCAAATCCCTAGTGACATCCTCCCTAGTTTATACATTCCCTTAGAAACTCCTACTTGGACTTCATGTTTGTCCACTATCAATGCCCCTTAGCTACTTCTCCCTCTTGCATATCCCTAGTGACATCCTTGTAGTTTATTCACACACATGCACATGCATACACATGCCTCTTAGTTACCTTCCCCCTCTTTCAAATCCCTAATGACATCCTCCCTATTGTATTGCCCCCTAAACACACACAAACACACACACACACACATCCCTTTAGAAACTCCTACTCGACTTCATATTTGTCCACTATCAATGCCCCTTAGCTAGTCCCCCTCTTGCATATTCATAGTGACATCCTCATAGTTTATCCACACACGCACATGCATACACACGCCTCTTAGTTACCTTCCCCCTCTTTCGAATCCCTAGTGACATCCTCCCTAGTTTGTCCACACATGCACCCATTGTCCACACATGCACCCACGCACACACACATTCACCCACACACACACTCACACACACACGGGGAAAAAATTGGCAAGCACCGAACTTAAATCCCAAACCCAAACCAGCAACACAGCTGACAACAGACAACTTAAGAATTGTCCCAATCTTGATGTAATAGCTCTTACAGCTCTCTTCGTACTAGTGTTAATAGCTAACATAACTGAAAACAGACAGCTTAGAATTATCCCAGTCTTGATGTAATAGCTCTTACAGCACTCTTTGTACTAGTTTTAAATTTAATAGATAAGTACTATGCTTTGTTTTGCTTCACCGCTGTGCTGTGCTATGCTTTGTTGCTTGTGTCAAAGCTGAAACCTTTATCTGTGACATTCATTTCCATTCCCGCAGAGCTTCATACTCTGGTTCAGATGTGATGAAATATATTTTTCCTTTAGCAATACAAAGTTTTTGACGTTTAGTTTAAAAACAAAATCAGCAGTACACTTACCTCAAGTGCAGCAATTCCATACTGACTAGAAGTTAGTTAGATCATAGTGTAGTCTATCCTAGCACTTCTTCATGTTCTCCTATTGTTATAATGCCTAAATATGATGGTTCGTAGGGGATATCCTAGCTTTAAATAAGATAACCATCAGTCCCAGCTACTCTCTTCCATTGATGGATGACTTGTTGGATCAGCTCCAACATGTCAAATACTTCACTAGGCTAGACTTTAAATGTAATTTGTGCTTTTACAATGCTGACTAGCAGGCACTGATAAATTTGAATAGCAAATTAACCAGTTCTGAATAATCCCTCAGGAATTTATCTCCAAAAGAATACTAGGACTCCAATAACAAATTTGTGAGTAGCATAATTATAACTCTTCACAGATTTTGTAGTCTTTACCTTTTTTTTTTACACGTGCTACCTAATTGTGATGAATACTGGCCATTGAGTTATTGTGTTTCTATCATAATGTTACCATAATAATGAACTTACTTTTTTATATTCCTTCATGTGAATATCTAGAATACTTGTGCATGGCTGTACTACAAGATTGTAATGCTTACATTTTCAACCATTTCTTTTATAACAGGAAAACTGTGAATATCAGACGCATACATGAAAACCCAGCAAAGAAACTTAGATTTCTCAGCAGATATTTGGAGAGAAATTGGATATGATATATGAAGATGTGACCCAGAATTAGATATCATAGTGTACAAAAAATTTAATATTATGATTCAAAATTTGTAGTGCATGCACTACTCTCTCTACACCTTTTTGTATGTCAGGACTGGTGAAGTTTCGACCCTCAGAATAGGAATGAACAATGTTGCATAGCATAATTTGGTACTGATACCTTGGAAAAAAGTGTTAACATTCTAATCATTGAAAGAAACATGGAAAAACATGTCAAAGTTCAGAAGCTTACTTTTACGTCCAAGTATTTAATTCTATACAGAAAAGAATGCTTTCCTGTTTTACACATTCCTGCATGACACCTTGTTTCACCTACATGACACAGTACAGTAACATGAAACCTTACATCTATAGTCACATGATACCTTGCAATAGGAAAACACCCAAGAACTACAAATTTGATTGTAATTGAGCATTACTCTTAAATAATTTTTGTCTTGTATTTTTTCTCTATATTTATGGTTTTCTCTATCTTCTCGGCTCCCATAATTGGTCACTTGTGCTGATTATATGGATGATCTTTATTGTCTTTAAATAATAATAATGGATTCTAGTGGATCTGTGATTATTTTGAGCATGTGATATAACCACAAAGATTAAAAATCTATTAAAAAAATTCTATTGAAGCTTCCATTACGTAACAAAATCAAAATGTTGTTCAAGTCTACGAACAAAGATTTACTTTCAGCGATGTTTGAAGGTTTCCGACGCTGATTCAAACTTGGCTTTCTTTCCATGCATCTTTACGAGGTCTTAATAGACAATCGTCACTTCCACCTAACCTTTTAACTAGTAGAGTATTACCATATGGTTAGATGAAGTAATTGGGACCACAGCCAGTGACAGTGAGCTTTGCCCTTTCCTAACTTACATAATTAAGCTGAATAGGAGGTTAAATTTACCATGCAATTTTATTTAGAAACTGGTAGTTAGACTGATATTATATTTTCTTTCTTTGCCATATATTATTCAATGTAACATGTGTTTTTATTGTCATCATCTTAGTTCTTAGATAATACTCTTTATAGTCAATCTGGATGTGTATGTTTTATCCTATTGTCTACCTTTTTTGTGGTTTATTACTTATTTGTTGGCATTGGAAAGGTGAAAAAACTTGCTTATAGTAAGCTATCTTGTTCAGATTTGTCTCAAGGAGTTGCATTGGCGAAACAGTCCTTTGATTATGTCTCTATGTGGGTCCAAGGGTTCGCCTATCAACATCAGTCAGATGATTGCTTGTGTTGGACAGCAATCTGTTGGAGGTCGTCGAGCACCAAATGGTTTCATTGACCGCAGTCTTCCACACTTTCCAAGAAATGACAAAACACCAGCAGTGAGTTGGCTTTAAATTTTATAAGGAACTGTTAGACATTTTCTCTGTGGTACATAGAATTACAGTTATGATTTATTTGAATGGCCAACTACAACATTTATACCATACCTTATTTTGCTTTTGTCTTAGTTTACCTCCCTTTACAATCTTTGCAAATTAGTTTACCTCCCTTTACAATCTTTGCAAATTACGTATTGATTTCACTTTACCTTTTTCTTTATAGGGACTATGCTTGACACGTATTGTACTGAATTGTTTTCTGTACTTTGTTTCTTTTAGGCCAAAGGTTTTGTTGCAAATTCATTCTATTCTGGATTAACAGCAACAGAGTTTTTCTTTCACACCATGGGGGGTCGTGAAGGTCTTGTTGACACTGCGGTAATATATATTTATGAAGCATTCAAATATGAATATGATTGCATAGGTGTTCTACCTGTTTACTATTAAGTATTAGTGCATCATATGGAGTACTATTTGACTTCTCATCAGTAATAGATTCATATCTTGAGAGTTTTTCTAAATCAAGCCTGATTTGTTTGTATGAAGTGCTTTATTACCACGATGTTGAACTAAAAACTTGATCTGAGAAATTCTGCCATGGTTATGGTTACTTGTTTTGACTATTTTGACATTGATGAATATTTCTTTGCCAAGTGTTTGAACATTGAAATTTTTTGGTTAACTGTGAACATGACAGGCCCAGACTGGTTCTAGGGATTAACATGCCCTAGTTTTGGATATGTTATTACATGCACATGTCTGTCAAGTTGCGGGTTACCATATTGCAATTTGGGGATTTGAACTTAAAAGTCACACTCTTTATGAATGCAACACTTTACCATTACACCACAACCACTTGGGCATTTGAACATTTAACTTGATTTTGTAGGTGTCCTGCTTTTTATTATTAATTTATGTGTCGGTGCATTTACTGGAGTATAAGAATGTTTTCATAAGCCAGTGATTCATGTTTATGAGTTTCTGAAGTTAAAAATTGTAATTTTCATTTAGAAAGCGGTTTGATTACAGTCTTCACCTATATACGGGAGCTTAGATTCTAGAATGTTGTCATACACTGTTGATCTTTAAGACAGTCATTGGTTTAATTTTTCTTATTTTGGAAATGTTAGCCATGTGAATTCAAACATCAGATTATAGATTACAATGTAAAATAGCTACTTGTAACTTCTTGTATGAAGCAATCCGATGTAACAGTAGTATCGTTTCAAAACACAAGTTTTGGTGCCTAATTTCCTTGCTCAAATCACAAAAGATACAAGAATGAGGACATGAGAACAGTTGACACACACAAGTAATGTCACAAGGAACTCTTTCTTAATACTTATAGTTGATGGGAAGGTTCTCTTCAATTTACCCATCTTATTCTTGTCTACTTTTGGGACTTAGTTTTTCCATCCGGCCATGTTTATGGGTCAAACAAAAGAGTCCATGGCTTAGTAGTTAGTATAGTAAGTATTGCCACCAACTTAAACTGTTTGTACGAGCAATAAGTGGCATTCTTAATGTCATATGATATATTGAGCTCAAAGTGAAGGATAATTTTCCCTCGTAATTTTTTTTTGATAATCTACAGAGGGATTTAAGTGGGGCCCACACCCAAACTGAAGCATAAATAGGGGCCTAGTCCCCGGGTATGCCTCAACATCCTCTTCAGGCTG
The DNA here is from genome assembly GCA_027924645.1 of Cunninghamia lanceolata. Classification (NCBI taxonomy): domain Eukaryota; kingdom Viridiplantae; phylum Streptophyta; class Pinopsida; order Cupressales; family Cupressaceae; genus Cunninghamia; species Cunninghamia lanceolata. Next base: position 9,375,129 of record BSBN01000536.1, read on the forward strand.
AAATCCACAAGTGAGGATGCCCAGCAGGGCACAAGGCCCATGAGAGATCTTAGACGAGCAGGGATTTGAACCTATGTGGCCAACTAAATAACATCTCTCAACCAATGCCCTTAACAACATTTTCCCTCTTAATTGTGACAATCAGTTGTTGTCTCATTTATAAAAGGGCTCTCAACTGAGTTCTTATGCAATTTTTTCACATCAGAATGGGGTATCAACTTGGGACTAATACATTTAAAGCTAAGTTGCCTGTTTGGGTTCAGGTAGAGGAGTTTGCCATTTTTTAACCTAGATTCAATATGGCAGTTCACCGATTTTTTTACCCTAGTTTTGTAATACACACACACACACACACATACATAGAAGCGCAAAACTTTAAAAGAATGAGAGTAATCATGTTTTCTTGGCACTCAGTAGTCAGGACATGCTGGTGTTTGGGTCAAACCCAGCAAAAATCTTGAATTGAACAAAACATGGGTTGTTGAATAACTTGTGTGGGATTCATGATTTTTAAAAAAAAAAAAAATCTGCATAATATTTATAAAAACCCATTTTTTTCATTTATGAGTATTTTATCATTTCTTAGTTTGCCATGTTTTTCTGGTTTTAAATCCATGTAATTGAATTTCATTTACACTTTTAGTTTGCCATTTCAGTGGTGTGTAAGTGTAATACTACTGTAATTGTGTGTGTGTGCGTGCGTGCGCGTTAAAAATATAGAAAATAGCCATAATTTGCACAAAATATACAAAAAGTAAATACATAACACAGCTGATAATTGATAATTGAATGTCAAATGTTAAAGATAAATGAAAATAATTTATATATGTTCAAAATACAGCAATACTCAGTGGTCAAATGTGCAACTGCACTTGGAAAATTGATTCAAATCATCATATTGCTCTTCATTGAGAGCATCAATGCCACTCCCACTAGTTGTACTGTGCATATCCTGTGTAGCACCGTCATGCCCCTAATTGTCGATTGAGATTAAGGAGTGTTGTGCAACAATAACATCTGATTTGATATGGGTTATCAACATGCAACTGGTATGCGGAAAAGAGAAACATTCTCATAAAATAATAATTCTAAGTTGGATGTGCAGTAAAATAAATCTTGCTTGCTCTGTAATGAAGCATCCCCCATCCTCTCATCCTCTTATCAAACCAGTTCTAGTCTCTCAACCATTAGCAAAGGCCCTTGGGATTGAATCCCACTTTCTTGAAGGGGCCATGACATTCTCAAATCCAGTAGTCAATCAAGCTTCACATGGGCTATTTCTCAAGATCCTTCAAAGGTTCAAAAGGAAGAGCTACTCCAATTCATGAGATACCATGTGTAGAAAATAATCCTAAAGCATCACATTTTAGCCAACAAAGAAACTGGCTGCTATCTCCATATGGATAACCCTCCACAACTCTCCTCCTCAATGCAAGAAATGGAAAGCAAGGTATGACACCTAAAAGAGGAGGTCCTCATTTGCAAATTCATGGGGACCATTCTAGGACCCAAAACCCTGAAGCAGTTGATCCAAGAGAATTGGCACTCATCAGGCACCATAGATATCTTAATGACGGCCAAAGGATATTTTATGGCTATCCTCTCTAAATCAGAAAGAAGACAGATTTTCAAGGAGGGCCTTGGTTTATACAAAAATATTACTTGTTTTTGTAAATTGGAGGAATAGAATGTGAACACCTTATTGACTATGAACACATTCCCTTTAGATGTAGGTTCGACCATGAGTGTTGCCATCTACTATGATTATGTGCAAAGCAACTAATCATATCCAACTAGGAGACCAAGGAGGGATCAACTTCAAATACTCTACAAGAAATCTGTACAACCAAGGAAACGTAGTAGAATAAATACCATATAGTTTCAAAACAACCATCAAAAGTAATAGAAAACCTTCACAAATGATTAGTGAATTGGGTCAAAGCATGTTGGACCAGTGGGGTCAAAGATGGAGGCTACTAATTAGGACTTGACATGTGAGAACAATTTGTTGGCAAATTGAATGATACAAAATTCTTGGCAGTTCGCTGTCATGTCCCCTTCTTGAGTGTAAGCCTTTTGGAGACCCTTAGCCTATCTTTTTAATTTCTCGTAGGCTACAGGGGTGGAATCAGGGAAATATTTTAATAATTAAACTCTAGTTGTTCAAAAAAGTAACTTTAAGTTATATTTAAAAAGAACAACTTCTGTTTATTATTAAAAAGGGTTGTTTTTAAAAGTTGAGTTTATAAGTGTCGCTAGGAGTGGGGTGCAAAAGGTAATGACACTTTATGAGACTCAGTGGAGGGAAAATAGGAAAAGTAATTAAAAATTCATTCTTTTCTCTTAGAAGGCTATTTAAAGGGGTTTTGTGCTCAGAAGAGCTTCTTTCTGGCTAATTCATTTTGCTCTGAGTAAGAACTTGAGTTCTTTTAATTACTTGAGGACGAAAAACCTTTAGTAATTCTAGTTTCGGGGAGAAAAACCCTCCTAGCTGGTTAGAGTGATTTCACCCAGAAATCACATTGTGCTGAGCAATTGAGATTTTTCTAGTTTTTCCAGTTTGCTTTGAAAAATGGATATTTTTGATGTGTTTTGAGTGTGGCTAGTTCTGAGTTTTAATACTACCAACTGATATATTTTGTTGATAAAAGTCCCAATGCAGATTTGTGAATTTTCAGAGTGGTAAAATCTTTTGGTGCATACTGTACAATTTATCATTGTCCTAGCTGTACCATTCTAGAGCAGCATTTAATTATTCTTAAAAGGGGTGAATTGTTGATAGAGGCTATACCAAATAGCTTTGGCAGGCCGTACCTTTTATTTCCCAACATAAGTGGAAGTTGGGCTAGTTGTACCTTTTAATATGCTGGGGTCCATACTCTATTCTGCTGTACATATTGAAGATTGGTAAGTGGGTGTGTGAAGGAAGTTATTTAAAGCATAGAAGTTGAAATCGCCAAAAAATCGCGAATCGCCAAGTTGGGCGATTTTTTCCCCAAAAAATCAAGATTTTTAATATAAATCACAGGCATTTAGGGTTTTCCAATGATTAGCTAGTGTCTAGGGTTTTCTGCATTCGTTTAGCCTGTTGTATGCGTCTCGGGTTAACCAAATATTTTGCCCCTGTAGCAGGTTCAAGGAATACATCGATATTTCCACACAATTTTTTTCCGATGAGAACAACCGATGAGTTTAGAATATCTTCTGGCGTGAATTTTTTTATGGCGGGAGACAAATTTTCATTCACACAATATTTTCCCGGCGAGAACAACCGACGAGTTCATAAAATTTTTCGGCGTGAATTTTTTTACGGCTGAGACAATTTTTCGAGCACTGTAATGCTTACGTATAAAAGCCTATGGGATGATTAATAATATATTTTAATATAATATTATTAATATTAAATATATAATATATTATTACTATTTATTATTTTATTTATAATATTTGTTATTAATGTATATATTATTAATATTTATTATAATATTTATATATTATATTATTAATAGTTCTATATTATAATATTAAAATATAATATTATAATATTATATTATTAATATTTATTATAATATTTATATATTATATTATTAATAGTTTTATATTATAATATTAAGATATAATATTAATATTTTTAATATAATATATTATTTGTATTTATTATTCTATTATAATATTTATATCATTAATCAATATTTTTCTACATTAATATATTATATATTATATTATTAATAGTTGTATATTATATGAATACAAATGGCGAAGCGGATGCGGTTTGCAAAATTTCGGGGGGCGAATTCGCCAAGGGTAGCAAAGGAAGATGCGAAGGCGCCATTAGAAATCGATTTATCTATGGAGGCAATGCAGGATCAGGAAAACCTCAGCAAATATGCGATCATTGGGAAACCCGTTGGGAGGAACTTCACAAGGAAAACCATAACCGAATGGATCTTTGAAAATTGGAAATGGCCAAGCACAATCAAATTCTTGCCGAAAGGGTTTTTTATGGTTCTTTTCCAAAGCCAGGAGGAGTGTGACCTAATCCAATCCTTTAACCAATGGCGAATTGAAGACACAATTTTGTTCACTCAGAGATGGGAGCCATTCTTTGATCCATGCAAGGTTAACATCAGCGACTCCCCCAAATGGATTAGACTGTACAATGTTCCGCTGGAATGCTGGTCAAAAGCCTACCTCGAAAAGATTGGGAGATCAGTCGGCATACTAATGGAACTAGATGATGCCATTCTGAAGGGAGATTCCTACCTGTACGCAAGACTTAGGATCCTGGCCAGTAAAGACACACCGAAGTCCAAAATTTCCACGGTGCAAGGTTCGCGAACAATAAAAATTGAGATGGAGGAAGCTAAGTTCTTTTGTCTGAACTGTGGACAAAGGAACCATTCTACAGCAAGATGCCCTAAGGAAGTCAAATGTGTTTGGAAACAAAAAGCCAACCAGACAGTGCGTTTGGAGGAACAGAAGTCCGTAGGCCGAGCGGAATCATCTGAGGAAACATCTATGCCGATGCCGCCACTCGAGGATGTACCTGTAGATCCTTCACCAATTTTAGAAAATGTTTATGTAGTGCCAGAGACAGCCCCAGAATAGGAAAATCAGACAACTAATGTTCTGGCACAGGTCGTGCCCACCCCACTAAACCCTGGGAATGATGCGGAAGTAGAATGCAAGGAAGGAGAAAGCGATTCCGAATGGACAGACTTCGAATCAAATGATGATGAGTTTGGTGTGGTGGAAATTAGGTGCATAAGCTAGGAAGCGGCAAAAATCTTAAAACCTAATCTGAATGTGAAGGGAAGAAGAAAGGGAAGGAAATCAAACAAAACTCGAAGAGAAGAAGAAGCTTCAAAGGGAGGACAAGCAACTCTAAACAAATTCATCAACAGTACAAAGGGAGGAATCGCCTCCCTTGGGAACCAATGAAGATCCTCAGCTGGAATGTCAGGGGCCTCAATGCCCCTGACAAGAGACGCTTACTTAAGCGTCATCGTCAGACAATGGAAGCAGATCTTGTCCTCCTCCAAGAAACAAAGTTGTCAAAGGAAGATGGGGCTCTCCTATGGAGATCTTGTAAAGACTGGGAAGGCTTTGCTCGCTCATCCTTAGGAGCATCCGGAGGACTATGTGTCCTTTGGAAATACAAAATTGTGGATGCACAGCTCTTGATGGAGACTGACAAATTGGATGGCAGTTACTGTTAAAGATATACAAACACAACTACAATTTATATTATGGAATGTTTATGGGCCAACAAGAACTCTGGAGAAATTGGAAACATGGACCTCTATCGCGAATATGGTTAAACATCACAAAGAGGATCTCCTAATCCTGGGTGGTGACTTCAACTCTGTACTTTCAATCACTGAGAAGAAGGGCGGTATGCGCTACATCAGCCAAAGCCAAAGTGACTTCAAACGTTTTGTAGAGTCTTCTGACCTAGTGGATTTTGTCCCTAAGAATGGAGAATTCACATGGACAAAGACAGAAAGGCTTCACGAATATAGCAGAAAGATTAGATAGGTTCTTGGTATCTTCAAACTGGCTCTCTTTGCCGTTAGCTATTGATTCTCATATCTTGCCAATCTCAAGATCTGATCACTTTCCGGTCATGATAACACTGAAAGAGGACAAACAACTTGCACGAAACCCCTTAAAGTTTGAAAAAATGTGGTTAAGGGATGAGTCACTCAGAGATCTGGTTAAGCTGTGGTGGGAAAATACTAAGGTTCAGAAGGGATCCAAGATGTTCATCATAGCAAAAAAACTCAAGGCAATGAAGGAACACCTTAAGTCCTGGAATGAAGGAACCTTTAAAAATATCTTCAAGGAAAAGGAAAGAGTAGAAGCCGAACTGGAAAGCCTGAACCAGACAATCCTAAATGAAGGGCTGTCTGAATTTGAATTCGATAGGGAAAAAGAACTTATGAAGACCCATCAGGAGCTCTTGGCCAGAGAAGAGGTATTTTGGAGATCCAAATCGAGGGAAAGTTGGCTGAAAGAAGGCGATCTAAATACCAAATACTTCCACAATTCAACAAGACAAAGACGAAATCTTAACCGAATTTCAATGGTTGAGTCGGAGGAAGGCATGGAACTAATAGAGGAGGAATCTATATAGAAGGAAGCGGTTAAGTTTTTCCAGACCTTACTGGCAAACTCGGATGCCTCTTCGGTCCAAAAACAAAGTGCTTTCCTGGATCTAATCCCCGCGGTAGTTTCCAAGGAACAAAATGACTATCTCCTCGGTCCTATTTTGAAAGAAGAGGTTAAAGCTGCGTTATTTCAGATGGCTCCCGATAAGGCTCCAGGATCGGACGGCTTTCCAGCAAGATTCTACCAGGAGTTTTGGGATGTTTTGGAAACTGATATTTGGAAGGCTGTTGAAGATCTGAGAAAATCTCGGAAGATGATAAAAGATATCAATAATACATTCATAGCATTAATTCCGAAGAAAGCGGAGACAACTTCAAAGATTTTCGCCCCATCTCATTGTGCAACACCATCTACAAAATAGTAACCAAAGTAATGGCGAATAGGCTCAAAGGCATTCTTCTGTACATCATATTAGAAGAGCAGAGTGGCTTCACACTAGGAAGAAACATAGTGGACAGCATCATAACAGCTCATGAAACTTTGCATTCCATCATAGTAAGCAATCAAAGCAGTATGATACTTAAATTAGACATAAGCAAAGCCTATGATCCAGTCAATTGGAGACTCTTGCTGAAAATTATGGAGAAGTTTGGCTTCGACAAACAGTGGATCGAATGGATGTACCAATTATTATCCACGGTCCGCTATTCTATATTGGTCAATGGGAGCCCCTGTGGGTTCTTTGAACCCACCAGGGGCCTAAGGCAAGGCGATCCCTTATCGCCATTTCTGTTTGTTATTATGGCAGAAGCTTTGGGTAGGGGCATTCAAAACTTAGCAAGCTTCGGGAGGTGGAGAGGGGTCCTTGTTGCAGATGCTTTCCCACTAATTACCCACCAATAGTTCGTTGATGATACCCTCCTCTTTACCCCCTCCCAGATCCAAGAAGCCACTGAAATCTCCAATCTCCTTCAGCAATATATAGAAGCTTCAGGCCAGGAAATTAACTTGGAAAAGTCAAGCATCTTCTTTATAAATACTTGCAAGAGAAGGCAAAAGCAGATCCTGGCCATCCTTAAGTTCAAAAAAGCAGATGTCCCAAGCAAATACCTCGGGGTTCCATTATTCAAAGGAGCCATGCCTACCTCTCTATGGGAGGACACAATCCAAAAGTGTAGGACGAAGGCGACATCTTGGCAAGGCAGGTGGTTGACACTTTCGGGGAAAATCCAAATGATAAAGGCGGTCCTATCAGCGATTCCAATCTACCAGCTTAGTAGTAACCTAGCTACCAAGAAGGCATGTAGTCAGTTGGAGGGAATTTTCAAAAAATTTCTCTGGGAAGGAGCGAATGAAGAGAAGCGAATCCCACTAATCGGATGGCAAAAAGCGTGTCAAAGGAAAGAGGATGGTGGCGCAGGGTTTTGAAACATTGAAAAGCAGAACACAGCGTTGGGGGCCAAACTAATTTGGCAAATGTTCAAGGACCCCTCGGCAAGATGGTGCCAAATCCTAAGAAAGAAATACTTAGACTCTGAGGACCCCATTCGGATTCTGACAACCCCCAACCCTCCTCGCGTATCACATATATGAAATTTTATGCAACACTGCCAATGGTTGATTTCTGATCATATTTCTTAGATAATCCACAATGGCAGGAATGCAAACCTTTGGAAAGATTCTATAAGGGACCTTCCTCCGTTAGCCAAACTCCGAAGAATACAAGACCATTGGAGGGAGATATCCCTTACCCATGGGAGGAAGACCTCCGGTTACATCAAAGATACAGATTGGGATTGGGACCTAATCTCAACCTTCCAACTCAGCAACGAAACAATGCAAGAACTCAGATCAACACTCAGGGAAAGGAAGATCATCTCATTGGGAAAGGAGGATGAGATCTTTTGGACTGGAGCCAAATCGGGACATTACTTGGTCAGATGTGGATATGCCTTGCAAAATCCCTAGCTGAAAGGTGATTGGCCATCAAGTCTGTGTTGGAGCAAGTGGACGCTCCCCAAAGCTGGGTCCTTCGCTTGGACTGCGATACACAGGCGTATTTTAATAGGGGAAAGACTCAAGTCCTTTGGTATTGAAGGCCCGACTAGATGTGTCATGTGTGAGGAAGTTGAAGAGTCTTTGGACCACCTCCTTTTATCGTGTCCTTTTGCCTCAAAGTGTTGGGGGTGGCTTCAAGAAAAGCTTGGATGGAGCTGGGCCATGCTGGACAAGCTGGCAGATTTCTTCAAGAGTTGGCCAAAAGGGCAGAAATCCACCTGGCAAGGACTTTGGGCAGCGAGCCCTTCTCTACTAATTTGGCATATTTGGCGTGAACGGAATAATAGAATCTTCAAAAACAAGAATTCGAATTTGGAAACAGTCATAAAAAAGTTGGAGGTAAGCATAACTGAAATAGTCAATGTAAGATTGGCGGGTTCCCTCCCGATACCATTTGCCGGATGGGACGGGGAGATGATGAAGAGGTGGCCATACTTAGTTCTTCTTGATCAGAGTTTCCACCTAGGTCAAGCGGAGGAAAAAAAGAAAAAACGAGCCCTTACAAAATGGATTGCTCCGCCGAAAGGGAGATTGAAACTAAATTTTGATGGCGCGGCGAAGGGCAATCCGGGGCCTTCGGGAGTTGGAGTGATTATAAGAGATGACCAGGGGAAGACCATATTAGCCTCAACAAAAAAGTTGGCCGAGGGAACAAACAACGAGGCAGAGTTTGTAGCCCTACTCCATGGGCTGCGACTCTACAAAGAGCACAAACTAATAGACTTAGATGTGGAAGGAGATTCGCTCATTTGCATCAACGCCATAAAATCTAGGTGAATTCACAATTGGAAATTAAAGTATTTAGCGGAGGCCGTATGGGAAAGTCTGGACGAATTAGGCAACATATCACTCACCCATGTCTACCGAGAAGGAAATTTGGCGGAGGATTATTTGGCTAACATGGCCTGCAATCAGGATGAAGATAGTTACGGCAAGGTCATGTGATCCCTAGCCAAACATCCCACTGCACTAATAGGAAAGTGGTACTATCCATTAGATATGGAAAGATTTCCAAATCTCTTCCGATCAGAGCAACAAGCCCAAGATTTCTGGCAAGAGAATAAATATCTAAGGGAAGATGGTGGAAGCCCATGAGCGAAATGGAGTTCGACTGCGAATGTTTTTGCCAGAGGAGGAATGAGTCCAGCTTGGAGAGCTCGGAGGGCTCGGATTCTGAAGATGACCAGGAATGCTGTATATGATGATCTCTTAGCTCCAGCCCAAGCAGAACGGGCTGTCGAGTTGGTTGAAGGCCTCCGCGTGCTGTGGCATATGTAAAAGATGAAACTATGTAGAACTATACTGCTATATGCAGGTTTTTGTATATTTTCGATATAATATAAAGGGAGCTACTCCCTATGGTAGCACTTATTTAGCAAAATAAAAGTAAATAGTTGTATATTATATATTAAAATATAATATTTATATTATTAATCTATATTTTCTACATTAATATATTATAATAATATAATATTATATTATTAATATTTATTATAAATATAATATTATATTATTATATTTATATATTATATTATTAATAGTTATTTATTATAATATTAAAATATAATATTTATTATTCTATTATAAAATTTATATCATTTTTTCAGATTTTTTCACGATTTTTTGAAAAAAATTTGTACTTTTGATTTGCTGATTTTTATCCCTAGCAATTTTTTCCTGATTTTTTAACGATTTTTTGAAAAAATCATATACTTTTGGTTTGCCGATTTTATCTCCAAACGATTTTTGCTTCCTTGATTTAAAGCACTGCCTTTTTGATTAATTTCCTTGGTGTTTGTGGACTATTGTACCATTCTCAATATGGCACATACCAGTGTTACAAGACTTGGACCCACCAAGACTCGACAAACTGATTTTTGGCAAGTACTCGGAGTCGCCACCCAGACTCGCCCAAGACTTGGCAAATTTAAAAACACATGAAATTTAGAGTTTTTTAAGGGTTTAAGACTTGTTTCATGCACCCTTTAATAGATAAACCTTAAAGACACAATAAATCATCAAATAGAAGCTACTTTGATCACATACACAAGTATACATCGATCACATAAGTATAAATGCAAATTTTAGCTGAAGGAAATAACACATTTAGATATATAAATATTGTCAAATGTATACAAAACCCATGGAATATGAAATCCATGGCATCAAAAGTTCAAATGTATATATATTTGATTTGGATTACTCGGGTTTTTAGCTTGGTTCAGGCCCAGAGAGAACACTTACAAGGGATCTATTCCCACGGCTTTATCGCCAAGACGACTACTGGGGGGTCTCAGTCTCCAAGGCATTATCACCTTTGTTCAAACCCACGAGCTTATCGGCCCAGCGAAGGCACACAACCTGTGAGCATGCCAGCCTAGTGAAGACACATATCTAGTGAGCACGACAGCCCAGTGAAGGGCCATGGCTTGCAAGCTCATTGGCCTTGCGGGTGTCTGAACCTTGGTGGCGATCACAACAACCATGTGAACTAACCACCGAATTGTGCCCTTATGGGCTATATATATATATGATTTTGGATTATTCCTTTGGTTATATTAAATGCATGTGACATTTTCATAGCATTGTTGGGTGATGAAATTGCTGAAATTGTTGGGTCATGGCCATAGTAGGAAAACAATGTGGATTGGTCATCTTCTTGTTGGTCCATATTTGACAATCCATTATTAAGAAATTGCCATAGAAAGAAACAATTATATTAATGTTCACAAACGACCAAGAATAGGTCAATGGGAATGAAATGTACAATTTTCACGATAGCAAAGTACTAGGCAAAAAGAGTCCTAAACTCATAGTTAACAAAATAAAGCAAAGAAAAGCAACAAAACATTGAAATAGATAAGTGGGAGTGAGCCTAGCATGGTAACTTTGAAATAAGTACAAGTACAAATTGCTATTGGATGGGTGGACCCCTCAATAGAGTTTTGCCCCCCACTTGCCCCTTCTATTCATCAAAATAAAGATTGCATGGCTGTTTTGTAGTGCATGCCTGGAGTTTTTACTTGTGCCCCAAACATAGACATTTTGGGAGCTTGAGGACGGGAACGAAACATCCCTACCTCATCCCCAAAATTTTGAAAAACTAAGGGAGGTCTCCTCATTTTGGGGGAGGTTTTTGGGGACATCCCCTCGCTTTGGGGAGCATTTTGGGGACATCCTCTTAATTTGGAGGACGTTTCTAGGGATGTCCTCTCAATTTGGAAGACATTTTTGGGAATGTCCCCCTAGGTATGCTATAGGAATGCTCTAATATCCATTAGGTTTCTCGACTAGCCTCAAAATGTTAGTATATCCTCAATAGTCTTTATTTATTTTTAACTTAAAAGAAAAAAAGTTAAAAATAAACCCTAAAAGCCAAATGGGGGCCCAGACCTCCCAACCCACACACACCCTAAAAGTACACTAAACTTTAACCCATTTATATTTCATTTTTTTTTGCATTTTATAGTCTATGTTTGCAAAAAGAGGAAAGCTGATAAGAAAGGAAGAAGGAAGAATGAAGGAGGACTAGTTTGTAAGCCAATTCATCTTTATATTTCTATGCTAAGTATCATACAAATTGTAATTTTTGGTTGTTTGTTTAAGAAGAAATGCAAAGAGAAACACCTTGTTCAATTATAATGTGTTACACTTATTTTAAAAAAAAATGTTGTCTTGTGATTGAATAAATTGCTGAAATGCTGTTTTTCTTTTCCACTTCAAAACTTCAAAAAACTAATTGTTTGTGTATTTAAAATGTTTTTTTTTGCTTATAAATGCTATTATTTTTTGCACCTGAAAAGTACTACAATGCCTAAAAAGCTTGTCGGTTTCTTTGCACTTGCAATGTCCTAAATAGCTTAAAAACCATTGCTATTTTTTTCTTTTCTACTTAAAATGTGTTAGAATGCCTAAAGTTGGCTATTTGTTTATTGCACTCTCAATGCCCTAAAAAACTTTAGAACAATGCTTTCTTTAAGTTGCAATATGCTAAAAATTGTTGTTTTCTTATAATTTTGTTGTATTTCTTTTAGGGTTAATATGAGTTAGGTGATAGTGAGGATTTTGAATTGGGTGATAAAATTTTAGGGAAATGTTGGGGGGAAAAGGTGAGGTTGGCCAAATCCTCAATAGAGAAAGTTTAATTGGGAGTGCTTTGCAATGTGATTGCCCTTTAGAGATGTTGGTAACATTTCTCAAGGAATCATTCAACAAGCAAAAACCTTTCCGCTCATTTGCAGTGACACTCGACATTAACAAGTGCATAATTCAAGAGGGAGTTGGCATTGGAGTTGCACCATTTGTGCCCTTGAGTGGAAGAGTAGGGCAGCCCTAGAAGTGTTAAAGCACAACTTTTACCTACATGTGGTAAAGGGAATGGCCCTTGTACCAAGATGACACTTGACGAGAGGGCAAAGATGATCAAATTATACAACGAGGACATCACGATACCATTTGCTACTTTATCCTAGGTATTTAGACATGCAACTACACCTCCCATGGTTCCCACTTGTGAGGTGAATGGAGTGGAAGCATGTGGGAAACAATAGTGTGCAAGTTTAACATCGTTGAACCTGATTACAAGTTTTGTTTGATGTTTCTAAATTTGTGGAGGTTATGGCCAAGGTAGGGAAAGAAGGTCCATGTTATGTGCCACTTGGAAATATCAAATTAAGGATCACAATCTTGGAATAAAGTTATGTCACATGCTTGCAACATAATCATGGCTAAATTGGTATGTGAAGAGGCTTGGTAGAGTTCTTGTTGATGATGATGAAGTGAAGAATGGCCTCATTAAGGCCCTCAAGAGAAGGAAGCTTCATTAAATATAGCTAAGTGGATCAGATTTATTGAATTCAATGGCTACAAGCATAGTTGACAGACTCTGACTCGGCAAAAACTCAACGAAAACTCGGCAACTTAATTAAAAAAATAACTTAAATTTCTTTAAAAACACAATTTTTTTACAAAATTCAATGAGAAAATGTATCCAATGAGTCCATAAATGAGTACAAAAGTGTTTTCAGTTAGATTTGATCTATGTTCCACGGAGCTTCTTGATAGGGAGATGGGGGGGATGGGTTTTAGGATGAGGGGACCAAGGGCCTAAGTTTGGGGATGATAGGTGGATAGTGGTGAGTGGGGGTTTGGGGGCAGAGCCCCTAGCAGGGTCGAGGGGCAGCGTTCCTCACAGGGGTTTTGGCTTTAATAAGGGGCTGCCCAAATTAAAGCCTTCGATACCACACAAACCTTCATGGTGCATGTCATTTTCACAATTTTATCACTATGTTTCTTGCAATACCAAGTCCTTATTTTTTCTATCCTAATATTCACTCTTGCAACCTTTAGCCCTTCTCATTTTCACTTTTGTGACTACTTAGGGTGTGGGTTGGGCCCATAGACCATTAGGGTTAGGGTTACTAGCATGAAGATCCAAAAAAAATCTAATTTAAAAAAAAAAAAAAAACATTTTGCCTCAGTTTCTGCGTATGGCGAGTTTTTTACTAAGACTCGTCGAGTTTCTGGCAATAATTTGACAAAAACTCGGCGAGTTTTCTTCGTTGACTCTGCAAAAAAACTTGGCAAGTTTTTCACCAAGAACTCACCTTGAGAAAAAACTCACGAGTTTTTGAAAACTCAGCGAGAACTCGGCGAGTCTGCCAACTATGGCTACAAGAGTTAAACAAAGGTAGATAGGCACACTGTGGCACATGACAACAATTGGTTAGTGGTGACTATATGGAATTCTTGTATTGTTGTTGTGTACACTTGTCATTCACCTCCTCACATAGATTTCTGGTTCCTTGCTGCTCAAAGGAATTGGGCCATGTATAGATTTATCCACTCTATTGAAATTTGAGAGGAACAAACTTACCTTAAAGATAGCAAAAGATTTAAAAAGCTTCTTGTTGTGCATGGCACCATTTGTCTTATTAAGAGGAACACACTTACCTGTTAAGATAGTAGAAAAGCTTGTTGGTGTGCATGCCGCCTTTCATCTTATTGATTGCAAGACCCCATAGTACAAGGAGATCCCAACAATGTTGTTGTATGTAGAGCCTGAGAAGCCATGATAGGTTGATAACGACTGAAATGGGTAGTCAAGATTGGGGAGGGGGGTGTGGGGGCAGTTGGGGGGAGGGGGGGGGGTTCTCTTTGAAGGACCCAGTTGAGCTGAACAGTTCTAGTAATGAGGAGCAGCACATCTAAAGGGGGACATCCTTGAACATGTCTCCCAAATTGAGTGATTGTCCCCTTTTTTTCAGAATGTTGGGGATGGGTGGGGACATTTTGTCTGCATCCTTGAGCCCCAGAAATGTCCTTGTTTCCGGGGATGGGTAAAGAGTTTAAAACCCCGACATTGCATTGCCATCAAATCAGTTAGAAAGTAAAATGCTCTCATAATGTACTGCTAAGTCTTTGGGTGCATTTGAAGCAAGCTCCTCCGATCATATATTTCTTGAATCTGGACCAGTGATTACATGGATGAAAACATGAAAGATATTGGATGTTTATGTAAATGGCCAATCATGTGTTTACAAGCACATATGGAGACATGTAAATACATATACGTCAATTCCTGCAGAATATGTACAAACATTTGTATAGAAATACTAGTGGTAGGTGAGAATGTGTGTTTGAGTGCGAGTGCATACATGTGAATCATTATTAGAAAACAATTAAAAAGCTCGGACTTAAAATTAAAACAAGACAAAATTTGGAGGATAAATTAGGAAGTTCCAGGTCCTTCAAATCTGAGCATGTTTCTTTGTGTACAGTGGTAAATTGATTTATTGTAAGCAATTTAGTGTTATATTCCTCTTTATTATTTGCTATCATTTTTTCTGTCATAAAAATGTAACAAGCACCTTAGCGGCATGACGTGGAATGTCCATTTGTCATTTAGGAATGAACCCTTCAGACGGAGTGAAAACATAAGAGTGAAACATTACTTGCTTTATTTCTGTCCATATTCTAAGAATGTTACAAAATATTGTGTCAGGTCAAAACAGCTGAGACAGGATATATGTCTAGAAGGTTGATGAAAGCCTTGGAGGATCTCTCTACGCATTACGATGGTACAGTACGTAATGCAAGTGGTGGAGTTGTTCAATTTTTATATGGGGATGATGGCATGGACCCTGTTAATATGGAAGGAAAGGATGGTGCTCCCTTGAACCTAGAACGGCTACTAATGAAGACAAAGGTTAGCAGTCTAATGAACTGGTCTGGGAGAAAAATAACTTCGAAAGGTTCATAGATATAGTTTGCAAAATTCATTAACATGTTTATTTTCCCGCAGATAGTATTCATTGTATTGTAAACTTATTTTAGATTGATAAATTATCTGTGTACACCATTGATGGATTTGTGCAGGCTATTTGTCCTACCAGGGGATCACGTGCCTTGTCTGTGTCTGAGATTTTAAGGAAAGTAGAAGAAAGGTTAGAAATGCATGACCTACAGACAGAAGAATGTTACAAATTCAAGATTGCACTAGGAGAGTTTTTTCAAAAATGTGCTGACTCTATGAGAAAGACTAGATCTGTACTTGGGTTATGCCTGGATGCCACTGACAAAGAAAAACCTTCAATTATAGAAAGAATTGCAGCAGAGATATCTGGATTAACATCTCGCCAACTTGAGGTAAGAATATTGTCCAAACATAGTTGCGTCTATATATTGTTGTACAAGAATGTCCATATTGAACTGAATTGGGATGTTTACTTTTCTCAGACGATCTCTTTATTTTTTGAAGTGTAGACTAATTCCTTTGTTGCAAATGTAAACAGTATGTTTTCCATCATGTTGCCTTAAACATTCTTAGATTTTTATGTCATATTTTCCTTTTTTCCTTTAAATTAGAAGCTCAATTTCATGGTGGAAAGGTAATATCTGTATGACCTAGCCTGCTGAAGGATCTCTTACGTTACACTTGAAACACTGAACAGAAGTATAGACATGCAATGCACCCTGATTAGACTGGGGGTGCATGAATTCCATGCTAAGAATTGTCCTCCTCCATGTGACACCATGAGTGAAGGAAACCTGAGCATTACAAGACTCCTATAAGACTCTCTACCGCTGTGATTTGGTGCAACTTCCATAACTGGCATTGGTTCCCTTGTGGCTTAAGTTAGAATGCCCTAGGCTTAATCCTAAACTAAAAATTCAAATGTTATCATGCTTTTACTTTTCTTCTAAGTCGCAAGGTTCGTGTTTTTGTTAGAGTTTGGCAAAGATAAAATTCAAAACAAGTTTGTGAACTGATAAAATTTGAGAAAACAACTGTGATTAATTTCAAATAATATAAATCTGCAATTTTTATTTTAATATAAGAAATAAATCCAAAAATTGTTGAAATAGGTGAATATTATTACACAGGTAATTGGTAAATTATTGGATGATATTCACATAGAGCAAAGGCTCTTAAATAGGTTACAAGTAATTACAAAGAAAGCAAGTTTCTATATTTAGAAACTGCCAAAGACTGCCAGAGATCGACACACGATCTTGTCATAATTACATACCATTACAAGAAACTGACCATTAACTAAAAATAGGAGATTCTAAGTAAAGAATATCTTAATACCCTCCCTTAATGGTCAACCGATTCACTACACCAAGAGACCCCTAAATTTTACAAACTTGTCAGGACTAAGGGACTTGGTGAGAATATCAGCTGTCTGATCCGCAGTCGGAACATACAACAACTGAATTGATCCGTCTTCAACCAACAATTTGATGAAATGACAATGTGTCTCGACATGCTTGGTTCTTTCATGGAAGACCGGATTCTTGGCAAGTTTGAGAACTCCCTGATTGTCACAGAACAGAGGAGTCGGACCTGCTTCAGATAGTTGCATATCGGCAAGCATCCGGTGAAGCCAAACTGCCTCACAAGCTGTTTTTATTGCACCACGATACTCAGCTTCTGTGGAGGAGAGTGCTATAGCCTGCTGCTTCTTACTGGTCCAGGTGATAGCACCGGATCCCAAACTGAACACATACCCAGAAGTTGATTTTCTGTCATCAACTGAACCTACCCAATCTGAATCTGTGAAGACTCTAAGGCTGGGATCAGAATTCCTTGTGTAAAGAATTCCAAAGTCAGAAGTGCCTTTCACGTACCGCAGCACATGCTTAGCTGCTACCCAATGAACAGCCTTAGGAGCTGTCAAAAATCGTGAAATGTAGCTGACTGCAAAACTGGTGTCGGGTCTAGTAGTAGTTAGATAGATAAGACTGCTTACTAGCTATCTAAATAGAGACTCATCCATCGCTGGTGAGTCAGACTTAGCGGATAGCTTAAGTCCTTTTTCCATTAGGGTGGAGGTTGGTTTGTAGTCCTGCATTCGGAACCTATCCAGAAGACTGCGAGCATACTTCAACTGAGAGATGAAGATGCTGTTCTGAGTTTGTCAAACCTCAACACCTAGACAATAGTGTGAGTCCCAAATCTGTCATATCAAAGGATTTGCACAGGTCCTGTTTGATCTTATCGATCAGGTGTGCCGAGCTACCAACAATGAGCAAGTCATCCACATAGACAACGAGCAACAATATATCATTACCAGTATGTTTGATGTACAAATTTGGGTCAGATGGACTCCGCTGAAAGCCATGATCTGTGAGGTACTTGTCGATTTTGATGTACCATGCTCTTGGAGCCTGCTTCAAGCCATAAAGTGCTTTGACCAGTCTACAGACTTTCTGTTCTTGTCCGGCAACCTTGAAACTAGTAGGTTGCGTCATATAGACTTCTTCCTGCAACTCACCGTTGAGAAAGGCACTTTTGACGTCCATCTGATGGACTTTCCATCCAAACAGGGCTGCTAAGGCAAGGACGAGTTGTATGGTACTCATCTTGGCTGTAGGAGCAAAAGTCTCCTCATAGTCGATGCCTTCTTTCTGCGAGAAACCCCGAGCAACAAGCCATGCTTTGTACTTGTCCAGGGTTCTGTCAGCCTTGTACTTAACTTTATACACCCATTTGCAGCTAATGGGTTTCTTCCCTGGAGGAAGATTTGAAAGGACCCAGGTGTGGTTCTTCTGAAGGCTCTGGAGTTCTGATTCCATCACCATATCCCACTTTGGAATACCTTTAGCCTCTGAATGAGTCTGAGGCTCATAGACACTGTGCAGGTTGGCCATGAGAGCAAAGTTTACTGTATGTTGTTGTTTGCTCTTATTCCGGGAGGATCTACCCTCAACAAGTTCATCATCATGAAGATCGACAATCGTCTGAGACCACCATTTGGGGCGACAGGTCGATGGGCCAACGTCAGGTTCAGCAGGAGGTTCTGGAACAGGTGCATCATGTAGAACAGTTGCATCAGGAGGACACTTAGGATAATCCTCAGGGATGGCAAACTGAGAATCATCGGAATCTGAAGAATTATCAGCATCCCTCCCATAAGGTAGACCTAATGGAAGAGGGACACCCAAGTTAGAAGCCTTCAAAGGCTGATCTTCGGATTGCCTCACAGAAGAGGGAGAGAAGAAGGGTCCCCGCTCTTCATCAAAAACCACATCACGACTGAAGATGAGACGGTCTGTCTCAATGTCAATGAGCCGATATGCGTTGTGGTTATCACTGTATCCTGTGAGCATTAATTTTTGACTCTTGGAGTCCAGTTTAGAGCGCTTGGCATCGAGAATCCAAACATAGGCAAGAGAGCCAAAAATTTTCAGATGACTGACCCGCAGCTTGCGACCGGTCCAGACTTCTTCTGGAGTTTTATCCTTAACTGCATAGGTCGGAGACCGATTAAGGAGGTAAACTGCAGTGAAAACTGCTTCTGCCCAAAATTTCTTAGGAACACATCTATGCTCCATCATGGAACGAGCGAACTCAGTTATAGTGCGGTTGCGCCGCTCTACAACACTGTTCTGTTGAGGAGTGTAGGGTGTGGTCAATTGGCGTTTGATGCCATGTGTATCACAGAAGTTGGAGAACGCATTTGAACAAAATTCCCCCCCCATTATCTGACCTAAGAGTTACAATGGAACAACCAGACTCTTTTTCGACTAAGGCCTTAAACTTCTGAAAAACTGAAAACACATCTGATTTCTGTCTAAGAAAGTAAACCCACATTTTCCTACTGAAATCATCAACAAACAGTAAAAAATATTTGCAGCCAGTAACGAAAAGAGTATTCATAGGGCCACAAACATCAGCATGAACCAACTGAAGTACCTTGGATGCGCGCCAGGAGTCGTCAGTCGGGAATGGCGTGCGGTGTTGTTTCCCAGCTTGACACGATCTGCAGACACCGAAGTTTTGAGCCTGAATCTCAGGGAGCCCATCTACCAGGTGCTGTCGGGAGAGCTGAGACAGGTAGTGCACATTTAGGTGCCCATACCGCTGATGCCAGAGACTGGTAACCGAAGAGTGTCGAGCTGCTAGGGCCGATTCAGGAGGACCATTCGAATCCACAAGTCGATAAAGACCATGGTCCTCAATGCCAACAGCTACAGTGCATTTGGTCTCCCGGTCGATGATTGAGCACTTGTGAGCGCTGAACACCACATCAAGTTGTAGAGAGTGTCTCATGATCTGGTTGACTGAAAGTAAGTTAAGTTCCATACCAGGAACATAATATACGTTGAGGAATATGATTTTCCTCCCACCAGACTGAAGCTGAACAGTGCCCTTACCGGCAACTGTGTACACTTCTCCACCACCGAAGACCACTGAATCACTGAAAGGGGAGAGTTCTATAAACCAGTCACGACAATGAGTGAAGTGACACGAAGCACCTGAATCAATGTATCGGGCAGAGGATTTTGCATGGTCTGCGGGTCTTTTAGCCATGAAGGCGTAAAACGTAGACTCCTACTCAGTGTGCTCTACACTGTTGGCCTTCTGCTGAGACCCTCCTTGCTTCTTCTGTTCAGAAGCGATACGTGCGTGACAATCTTTCTTGATGTGTCCAAACTTGTGACAGTAGTTACACTGAATGTTCTTCTTACCGCTGTCTTGAGATGGCGCTGGTTGATGATTCTGCTGTGAAGATTGACTTTTGCCTTTATTCTGAGCCTGAAACTTGGCTGCAAAAGCTTGCTCTGAAGAGGACGAAGAAGCACTATTACCAAACTGTTGTTTCCAACGATCCTCCTGCAAGAGTATAGTACAGAGTTCTGGAAACTTCAGATCAACATTAGCTGATGTAATGTAGAGAGTCTCAATGAAATATTCATAGGACTTAGGTAGACTTTTCAAAGTGATCACAATCAGGTCTTCTTCCTCCATTTTTTGACCAATAGCCACCAGCTAATCTCTGATCTCCTGGATCTTGTTCAGGTGCATCTGCAAAGATGTCTTCTCATCCATCATGATAGAAAATAGTATATTTTTCAAGAAGAACGCACGGCTCTTGTCAGAGGTTTCATGCAAACCCTTCAGATGGTCCCAAATCTCCTTCGTTGTTTTTCCAGCCGGAATTTGAGGTAGCTGATCATCTGTGACTGACAGCTTAATGAGCATGACTGCTTCATGAGTTTGTTCGTCAAACTTATCCTTGTCTTTACCCGCTATTGCGGGACGAGTGGTAGTGCCGTCTATGATCTGAGCGAGGCAACGATATTCAAAGATGGTCATCATTCGCTGCTTCCAGGTATTATAATTTTTGCCATTAAATCGTTGACTGCCTTCCAACATGATGTTGGTCAAACTCGCCATCTTGCACGCTTTTCGAGACACGAAAAACGAGGTACTAAGAAGAGGCAGAATTCACAGAGCTTGAAGCACAAATTCCAATGCACAGGATGCTGAAGTAGTTTATAGGCATGAACTTCAAGACAAATCCGTTGGCACAAATTTCAATGCACAGATTTCGAGGCACCCAGAAAAATCCGATAGGTACCCAGAAAATGTCTCGAAAAACCCACCAAGAATCTATAATCGAAATTTTTTTCGGACTGGAATCAGAGGGTCAAAACCCTAGCCGAAAATTGCAGAACCCTAGGCGGCTATGAAAGCACAGAAAAACTACAAATGGCTTCAAGATTTTCAAATCGCAGCATAAGGAAGACGTCTTCAGAGGGCAAAGCAGAAGATTTTCGGAAATCGCGTCCAAGAATCTGAAAGTCGTGCTTTAAACAAGTGCCGAACGAAGCCGTGAAGGAAAGCAACAGAGCCGACAGCCACAAACGAAAGGTCGCGACCCTAGACAGGATCCGCGGTAAGGGTTTCGGCTACATACACAACAGAAAAGAACGCGTCTGAAACGCGACCATACGGCAAGAAGATCTAAATGCGACCAAAAAGAGAAAAAATGCGAGCAGAAACAACGACCTTTTAGGGCACGATTCTCAGAAACTGTGATGAAAAAATTGCGATTTAGCCAATGTGTAATCACAAACACCAGAAGTTTTGGACGCCGATTAGGAATAGCCACAAAGAAATGCGAACTTCCAAAACAAGTGAAGCCTTCAAGAAACAAATGGCAACCCAAAACTGCATAAATGCAGAAGCCGTAAAGGCAAAAGGAAAAAAACGCGAATCACAGGAAGGCGAAAATTTTTTTTAGCTCTGATACCATATTACACAGGTAATTGGTAAATTATTGGATGATATTCACATAGAGCAAAGGCTCTTAAATAGGTTACAAATAATTACAAAGAAAGCAAGTTTCTATATTTAGAAACTGCCAAAGACTGCCAGAGATCGACACACGATCTTGTCATAATTACATACCGTTACAAGAAATTGACCATTAACTAAAAATAGGAGATTCTAAGTAAAGAATATCTTAATGAATATTACTAAATAGATTTGAAATCTATATAAAAAGATGCCACATTTATAAACTGTGATAAAGTTAAACTACAAGAAACATATGAAAGCACAATTGTAAAGATATTTTTTAAAATTTTTTTGTGGGTCAAGAAGTGACAATCGAGAGTGAAGACTCTAAAGCTTCCAAAAAGTTTCAAGGCATCAAGTGCACTTGGTTGAGTTGGCTCAATATCATCATCATCATCACTAGATGCACTACTCAATTCTTCATCAAAAAAGTTAGGATTATCTGCATCAGCTATGTCTTCTAGGATTTGTTGGAATTGTGAAGAAGAGGTAGAGTCTTTTGTTGCTTTGTTCATACACAATTGTAAATGACTGTGAATACAAACAAGATCTCCTGGCCTTCCATACAACAATTTGTTCCTCTTTTTAGAATGAATTTGGTCAAAGCAACTCCAATTACTCTGACAAGCTAATGAACTTGCTCCTTGGTTCAATATTCAAATAGCAAAGTGTTGTAGTTCAGGAGTCTTTGCTCCATAGGACCTCCAGCATTTGTACCCAAGCATGTCAACTTGTGACATGTCATATTTGGCTACTGAAATTCCAAACATCACTTTTACTATCTTGTACTTCCAACACTGGTCTCTAATTTGACTTGCAACTGTTGGATCTGGTGCAAACCTCTCAACAGCTTGATAAAGCTATGCCATAACTTCACTATCACTCTGTCTATCAATCTAAAATAGCTTAGGCTCTAAATAACAAGTTCTTGCATGTAAAGATCTGTACATCATTTTCCATTTGGAATGAATTGAGTGATTTTTGGATGTAGTCTACTTCCACATCATTGAGTGTTTTTTGGACGGCTTCCTTACAACGGTCCATGCTCTCATAATGTAATGTGTTGTACTTGTTTTTTTTTTTTTTTAAGATCTTTTTATGTGTGATGTTTTATTTTTTTAAGGTGGTCATACAAACTAGACAGAAGAATGCAGAAGGGGTTTTCAGTTTTCCTACAGATGTGTTGTCGGAGCATACAATATAGAGCATAGAATGCAAACCCATAAAAAGTACAATAGATATGAAGAAAATAACAAAGACCCAGATAGAAGAATGGCCAAATACTAATTATTATCACATACCCATGTGCAGAAATACAACTTCAGTTTTATATTGCCGCTGGACCAGCTAATGGGTATGGTTGAAAATGCCTCAAAACTCCAAGGACATACAAGGAATAACAATATAAATGTTTTCAGCAATGAGAATGCTCCTAGACGCCTCCAAAGAGAGATATAACAGATGCAAATCAAAATAATGGAGTCTCTAGAAACCCCACGTTCACCAAGGGAGGTTGTACAGCTGGCTGTGAGAGTGAGCTGCCACTAAAACTTCAGAAATCTCCTTAAACTCCTTCGAATAGGCCTGCACAATGTCTCCTAGGCTGGGCGACCCTAGAATAGTGAGAAATCTGCAAAGAACTAGCTCCAAACAGTCCACAAGGAAGGTACGGCCTGGCTGCTAGGAGTACGACCAGCAAGAGGAATAAACGCAGCAACAAGAACTCCCTTCACTCCCACCAAAATCTGCCTCCAATCCCTCCAATATCAGCATACAATCTCAATGACAAAGAATATATCAATTAGCTCAAGAAACAACTTCGAAGAACTCCATTGCAAGCACAAATGTGAACACTGAATGCATCCACCACTAATGGCACCTTTGGGTGATCTTCCACACCTGTAGAATGTCGTTACTCAGGGATGTTTTTCATCTCCAAGAGCCTCAGGTTCGAGTCCTCAAACCCTTCACAATAGCAAACCCTAGCAGAGCTCACAAAGAGAAATATCATCAACATAGCATGCCCAAATGAACTTCATTTTCACCGTTTATTCCTCCTCCAAGATGGGCGTAGGGTTTTAGGAGGGAACTTTATTATTTTAAAACATATTTTACCCCCCTTGGGATGGGCGCCCCTCCTAGTGACTTACTTTATGTTTTCATTTCTCATGAAGTCACTAACTTAGCACTTTATTAAAGTCCTGTGAAATATAACATTAATAAACTTCGGACTTTAAACTAAATATGAAGACGGTGTCAGAATGCCTTGATCTTTAGCTCGCCGGAAAGGTCTCGATGAGACGCATCTAACCCCACTCTAAAAATCTCGAACCGACATTGAACCTGAACTTACTAAAAATAGTAACGACCAAGAGCAAATAGAGCCAACTCCAATAAAGTGGATCCACTAAACTCGAACCACAACTCCAACACCGACAAACACCTCCACGACCAAACAAACCACAGTTCCCTAACCAAACTGCTAGTCCACGAGAAGCCAACGATGGACTAACCATGTCTCATGAAGGGGACATTACACATAAGGCATGTCAAGACAAGGGGTGTTGTGCCATCAACCATGCAAAGCACATCAACAATTGGTCTATGCACATTTAAAATCTTTAATACACTCTCCTAGAAATTTTTGTTTAGAATAATTTGCTGTATGCTTTTTTCTCCCTAGGACCTTTAGAAAGAACAAAATTTTCCCACTTGTAGGAACAAATAACAAATTTTAGTAGAGCTGCTTTCTCTTCTACCACTCTTTTCAAAGTGATATAGAGTGAAGCAAATTGTATTTTGCAAGGCCTCATCAACTCCCTAGATGCATGTTGCATGTAAACACTTCAATGTGAGATGGTGATTCTTATAAAAATTGCAATTGCTGTCCTTTTGCGAATTGGTTCATGTATGCATGGGAATTTAACCGAGTCATGAAGGAACAAATTCAGACAATGGGCTGCACATGGGCTCCAATATATTTGTGGGTACTTCTCTGCAATCAGCTTCCTAGCTTCCACACAATTTACAGCACTATCAGTAACTACTTGAACCACACTATCCACACCCACTTCAAGAATGGCTTCCCCTAATATTTTGAAAATATACTGTAAGGTTTACTTATGATGCATGGTGTCAATTATCTTTCAGAACACAACATCTCGAGGGAAAGCCGCCAACACATTAATCAATGGCTTTTGACATATACCTAATCATCCATTGCTCAATACGATGCAACTTTTTGCTCTTAAAGAGGCTTTGACCTCAACTAATTTCCCAATCGCTCTTTCATTTGACCTTTGCAAAAGAGCTATTCTAAAAGCCTTTGAAGTGGGAGGGGTGTACCCTTTGCCAAACTCTACAACGTTTTGAATTCCATTTTGAAGATGTGGATTCATGGCTATAGGGAATGTAATGGCACTTGAATAAAACAAATAAACTAATGCATTTTCCAAAATCTATTTAATTTCCCACTCTTTGTTAATCCATCTATTGTGGCCTTGGGCGTATTGAAAGAGGAAGACAAAAAGATATCATGAACCTCATCTCCTTTTTGATTCTCTATTTCTTTTTTGTCGTTTTTATCTTTCTTGCAATTGAGGAGACTTAGTCTTTCTCTAGAGTACTTCCCATCTTTGGAGTCACAAAATTGCATAGAATAACACCACCTCCATGACCCATTGAAATGCCAAGTGGTTCACTACAATTGTTAATCTCCAATATAAGGATGGTCACACAAACGACATTTGATTTTATTAGCATGTAACATGTTTCATCCGTCAACATTTGGTTTGGGGTGAGCCGCTGAGTTACAATTTGTATGGTTTTAGAAGACAATAACATTTAATATTTCAAATGTTGCAATCAAATATTAATTTTAAAAAATGACATGTAAAATACAAACAAATAATGATGCAAGTTTTTAATCAATTAAAAAAATAGAAACTTCACACATTGCCATTTATAATTACTATAAAATATGTTTATTTTTAGTACATTTTTATCATGATATTAAAATACAAATATATTTAAAATTTTAAAGCCATTATTATATTAATATTTTTAAATATAATTTATAATTTAAAATGAAATTTACAAATTACAAATTATGTTTATAAAATAAAAAATCTAATATAATATTTTAAATATATTAGATTAAAATATTAAAAATTTAATTATAATTATAAAAAATAAAATATTATTATATTAAACTTAGTTACATTGTAATGATTTTAAAAACATTGAAGTATAAATATGTTTAAATTTTTTAATCTAAATATTGTAATTAAATATTAAATTTATTAATAATAAAAAATGTAAATTAAATATATTAATATATTAAAATTTTGATATATTATATTGAATTTATTAATAATAATATTTTAAATATATGATTTAAAAATATTAAACATACAAAAAATAAAAAATCCAAACTAAATATTTTTGCAATTTTGTAGTCCGAGAAGGCTATGGTGGGCATAGGGATGACCTTACCTATTCCATTTACTTGGTGCCCTTCCAAAGGATGACAACCCCAATTCTTTCTTGTCGAACAATGGATCAACGCGCAATAATCAAATTAGGATCATAGCAAAGATTTGGCTAAAAACAATATTAGGGTAAATCTTTTAGACACTATGATCGATCAAAAGATTGAACTCTACAATTGGTTGGGATTATTCGAAAATTCACCAACCTTTGGCCATCTAGAGATATTTTAGAGAAATGGATCACAAAAATTGGGCGAAAAATCACCCGGTGAAATTTTTGTCAAAGAGTTTTTTTATTGTCACCTACCTATTAGAAGAAGACAAACTCAAAATTTTGAAAATGGTTTGTGTGGGGCTTCCTAAGATGATGACATTAGACTAGAAGTTGTAGGAGAATCTCCTAATCCCCAATGCTGAATTTAGAGGGGTGGTTTGCATGGGTTGCTTTAGGGAATTGGAAAGAAGGTTTGTGGCACTGCGTTGCCATGTCTATGATGCATGGGGTGCTTATGTTGGTTGACCAAGATGATTGGATGGAGTTTGATTACAAAGTGTTAGAGAGGCCGATTCTTCCCTTGTTACCATCCTCTAATTTTACCAAGGTTGTCAACGAAACAAAGGCTATGGCGACCCTTCTTCGCATTGTTGGATATGAAGATGTCACAACGAGCCGTGGTCCTCTAGGTTTTGGGTTAGTTATTCGCAATTAATTGGATTGCGGAATTAAGTCGGATTTAGTTCATCTAGGTCACTAGTTTCAATTACTAGTTAAAATGATGATTTGGTAGAGAACAGAGTTTGCAGGTCAGTGCAGGGATCGACAGAGGATGTTGAGATGTTCTAAGGTGATCCAAACACCATGGGACCATGAGAAGATGAAAACAATACACGACCACTTTGGCTTAAGATGAACCTGCACAACAGGTCTGGCTTGAGAGGAACCTACACTGTATAGAAAACAACATATTGACTGGTTTGTAAAAAATGCTAATAAACCATGTGACAATAAGCCTCTTGTGATTCCTTAAGAAGTTTATGAGTACCATTCTTCTTATCATTTAAACTAAGTTACCGGTTCAAGTTTGAGTACAAGTGTTCGGTTACGCCAGTATCACATTCTTTTCTGGGTTTGGGTTTGTTTTGGGTATGTCTATACACAAAACATATCAAAATGATAAATATATACATATTTGCAGCCTAAAAACATAAATTAATTTTAGAATATCAAATAGCATGCATATGATAAACAAAACCACCATAAAAATGAAAAATACTACTTCAATGTCAGTTTGTTAAACTTGAATGTCATGATAGATATTAATTTTTCAATATTAAAATAATAAAATCAGCAATTAGTATCATGCGGGTCTTCATAAAGATCATTATCATCATCATTGACATTAGATGATGTAGGTAGATTAGAAGAACCACAAGGAGTGCCACTGACATTTGCACTAAAAGTATGCTAGCTATTTGACTACTCAGAAAATAAGAATTGTTGGGCAGCGGAAGCATCCGAGTCAGTATGCTTTGGCTTCACATCCCCAACTTCATTGCCCCTTGTAGTCATTTTGTTAATGTGAAAGAAGGTACAAGTTGGGATGCATGTAAACTAACTCCTCTGCCTTTTTTGGTGCCAACTAGTTGTTCTTTACTAAGTGGATGAAGGAGTATGTACACCAATTCTACTCAAATGAAAATGAACTAGTAGCTTATTGAGCCAAAGTTAGAGAGTTAGAGTTATAAAATTATAAAAGAAACTATAAACTTGATTTTTTTTCAAAAATGATAAGAAATTCAAATTTAGAGAGTTAGATTAAAAAAAACTTGTGATAAAAATTTGATTGCAAAAGATTGTAGATGTTGGAATGTTTGGTCATGGAGGTACTACCAATTGTGAGCATTCTTATACTTGTCACAAAGAACGGAAATACTTTGACCATTGGAGTGTACAAAACTAGTAAACTCATTTGTGACTACATCCTCGAAGTCAAGATTAGGGAACAATGTAGCAAATGCAAGCTTGGATCCTTTGTTGACTTCCACATCCTTGTATGGGGCAACCCTCTTCAGAAAAGAAAGCATCTCAGTGCTGCAATATTTTGGAATCAATGCAAAGGCAAGAAGATGCAATGGGGTGGTCATTTAATTCCATTGCTCAACAAGAATTGTTTGTGCCTTTTTGAAGAATTTTTTTTAGGATCTTGCTCTTTCTCACTTGTGACGGTCTTCATCTTCTCAATCATTGAGTCAATGCCATCATATACCTTTCCCAAACATTGCTTGTCCATGTTAGTATAACAGACTATACTTAAAATGGGCTTGGTGAAGTTAAGAAGATATTTCATAGATCCCACTAAGTGTCATTTGGATCATCTGCTTAATATTTGTGGCCCTCTCACTATTGGATTGGCTCATATGGACTAAAGTTGGTTGTTGACCATGTTAGAAACTCCCTCTTGCACTTTCACAACTCATCTCAAGATGATTGTGTTGGAGGCAATTGGGTCTCAACAACCTATTCAAAAATAAAAAAAAATTAAAAACAAAAAACGGAGAAGAAAACATACTTATCAAAAAATAGATTACCAAAGACTAAAGTGAAACATAAAATTGTATTGTTTCATTTGCCTTTAGCAAATCCAATTTTGAAAATGATTTGAATATGCCCTATGACGTGGTGGTTGGTGATGGATATTTGGATCTCTTGGGCCTCAACATACATCTGTTTCATCTAATTAATTTTATTGTCCTTGTTTTGTAGCATAAGGTTGAGCAATTGGACATCACAAGGTGTCTAAAAGATGTGTGAATAATGTGCCTCAACCAATAACCAGTTTTACATTTTTTTTGTATTGTCTGTTATGACTTGGACAACGTTAATAGGCCCCACTTCCTCAATGGCTGCTATGAGGTTGCCAACAACAAATTGTGTATCCTTTATCTTCTTGTCACAATTTACAACTTTTGAAAACATTGCCCCTTTAGGGGATACTAAAATCACATTGATAAAGGGCTGATATTTGGCGTCCTTTCGTCTATCCAAAATGATGGACACCCCCATCTCTCCTCACAAAACTAGGGCCCTTGTACCTTTTGGGAGTATCACTAATTTTCTTCACCATTTCTTGCCAATATGGTGAGTGAACAACGTTGAAAGCCAAGCCATTTGCATAGATGCATCTTGCAATGCGTTGATTACCAATCTCGTGGGATTCATTTTGAAATTCCTTCTCTAGTGGTCCATTTGTTCTATTATGTGTGATGGGATCTTCTTGATGTGTGGCCACAAATGGGTGGCTTTCTGTCACAAGTTTAGGAATAGACGGGGAAATAGGGAGCCTCATTGCTCGAGATCCCTCTCCTTGCGAAATGATGACTTGTTCTATAGGATTTGCTTCTCCTGCTTGCTCTTGCACTCTAATATATTCCAACACTTTAAATGTTTGCATGACTGCATCCTTATTGCCTAGTCAAGCTTTGATACCCATTCCAGGAATATTGCACAAGTGGGCTTTCACCCGATTGTATGAGCTTGTATATTTCACACCACACTCATTGCAAACCCAAACACATCCCTCACCACTTGAAGCTTGCTATATCATGTCAACATACTTCCACAATAGTGAATTTGGGTTCGTTTTAAAGTAGGTTTGGACAATAGAGCTAGAACTGATTTCCGTTGTAATCCCTATGACAACATGTTTGGAAAACATGTTCCAAACAAATGAAAACAAAGAAAAATAAATATATCCCAAGTCATTTAATTTTTTAAAACAAAACAAGTGAGTTTGTTTATAAAATAAAAAATGAAGTTATAAAACTTAAAAACCTAACTCCAACCCAAGAATTTTCCTCCTTCATGCTTGGCAGCGAATAGGCCCTTGCACATATGTAGAAATGACAATCTAATATTTTGGAACTTTTAGTGATCAATGTTTTTCTCTATTTGTAAAATAACAAGCAAGAATGAAAGTTCAGCAAGTGTGTTTGGTTTGTGTCTTTTGTTTTTCAAAATGAGGTAAAATGATTTTATTTTTGTATTTTGAGGTTGTTAGAGGTCAATTTTAGGGTTAGGTTCATTTTTAAACATTGAATAGGCAACCTAGGTAGTCAAAAAAGAAAAAAAATCTAAAAATTAAGAATTATATCGGGTTCTCTGCATTACTACAAAATGTACCCAGGTTCACCCAGTTCCGCTAGATAGGGAACCTGGAGAAATCTTGATCTGTGTTGTAGGACCTTGCTAGAATCCACAAGGGACTTAGATTGAGACCCAGACTGAGAATGAACCGGACCTGGATCAGGGGTCTTTTTTATTCCATTGGTAACTTAGCCTTTAAAAAATAAGTTTGTAGTGATACTTCATTACTTTGATTAAGCATTTACTACCATAGCACTCAACCTTTTAATCCTTCTTTGATATATGACTACGAGAAAGGATGTTCTGTTGGTGTGAAGCAAACTCAAGCATCTCACAATCATTTTGTTCTTTCCCATTATGTAAAAAGAGGCATATCATGAATCCCCTAATTCACAAGATTCTATGTATTAGGGTGCTTTCATCTGCCTGTCTAGATCTACTTGTTGGCTTATCTTTCTGGATCTACAACAACATGTCAATTTTCTAGGCTCACTAGGGGCATGTGGTTGGTTGTTGGCGTGGGTGTACCTAGGGCCATATATGTTGTGTCTGCATTGGCCTACCTAGGAAAATGTGCCTGGTGTCTGCCTGGGGTATTCTTGTTGGAGCTTTACCTGTTGACTTCAGAGCTTGAGTCATCTTGGCAGTAAGTGCTCTGGCTAAGTGCAAGATCATAATGAATTCTTTGGAAGCTGTTTTATTCTGGTTTTTGAATTATGCTTATTTTTTTATATTATCTTATTTTATCTTTTTCTTTCTCTCAGTTTGGTGGTAGCTGTCTAATATTTTTCCATTTGCTCATGGTAATTCCTTTTTAATGTGCTATAGGGAAAATGTATTTTGTTCTGATCTTTGTTTTGTAAGGCTTTTCATAAATTTTAATTCTTATTCTTCTAAGTACAGTTAATGCCTTTTCTTGGTTTATAGGTGTTTATTGAAACATGTATTAAACGTTACCATTTGAAAAAAATGGAGGCCGGAGCTGCAGTTGGAGCCATTGGAGCCCAAAGTATTGGAGAACCTGGCACACAAATGACTTTGAAGACTTTTCACTTTGCTGGAGTGGCAAGTATGAGTATCCTTATAATTTCATTAATTGTGCCTCCATATGGCTTGTCTGTTTGTTCTTGTTGATTCATATTAAAGCTGCAATCTCATCACTCTTAGTTTGAATGCTATTGATAATGAGGCAGAGGTTTTATCAAAAATTTCCTATGTGTTATTAAATAGGGCTTATATATCAAAGGACTTGATTAATGTCATTTATAAATATGATCAATAAGTTTCTGGTGGATCTATGCAAATGGTACTTAGGTTCATTTTTGGACAAGAGTGTTATTACAGAAGGAAGGTAACAGCTGTTTCCATGCAAATTAGAGCCTTAACTGTTGAAGGTTCTTTAGCAGCTTCCAGTCAGAGTTGAATATGATCATTTTAGCTAAGGAATACTGACAGTATCATAATAATAGAACATAGCAGAAGCAAGACTGCATTTAGAGGGAGCAAAACTTGTCATTTGAGCATTGCAAGATCGAGTAATATGTTCTTGTTGATCTGTCATTTTCATGTTGCAATGCTTCATTCTTAGGCTTTCGAAGATTCAAGAATATCAACAAGTGATCACAGCAATAGCGCAATCCTATTGCGCCTTTATGTGCACCTATGTGTGGCACCCATCTCTGTGTTTGTATTTTTTAGTTATAACGTGCATGAAATGAATTTATGCAGTTAAGTTTTCTCACTAAAACCTATGATGCAAGAAGAATCTGACTTGTGCAGTTAAGAGCTGTCACCAAAACCCATGATGCAAGAAGATTATACTTGAAGAAAAGGGCTGCAAGCATATTAGGAGGGATGATTAGGTAATTGTATATTTGTAATTTCTGGTGTGAGAATTTACCTTATGGCAATTTGAACATAGATATGCATCACAATAGCAGAAGAAGTATCAGCAGTAATCTGCAAGTCAATTAAGGTTCCTATGTTCTTAACTTCTTTATGATTGATTAGTGACATGTCCTTAAGGCAAATTAAACTTTCCTTTTGGAAACATATGAATGATTGCTGTATGATACCGATTACAACCATTCTGTACATTGTACATGCTTGAGCAAAGAAGATTTCCAGCTATGACAAGCTCATAAAGCCTCTTGTTCTTATTTTGCAAAGTTTGTTATCCCTTTGGAGTTGACAAACTACTTGTATATCTCCAGTTATTCGTGTCACAAGGACCTTAAAAAATTATCCATTTTCCAACCAACTTGCAGAGGCAAGCTTGATTCTCAAATGAATGATCAGTATCACTATTTTACAAATCTCTAACTTGCCACTGTCAGGTCTGTATGGAAGCATTTTGTAATCTTATTATGATCGAGGCTCTTAATAATTTCTGTTGAAATGGATGATTATGCGATGCTTAGAATTAGGTTTTTGTGATTTCTCCTTGCATATAATGCTGGCCTCTATGATAATGGCTTCCTCCTTTAAAGTGAACTGGATCAAGTTTCTTTGTGATCATTACAAAAATATTTATATGTGAAATACTGTTCCGTTGTGATACTAGAACTTCGGTTATTTCCAAGTTTTGCTTATAGGATAAGAATGCTTCAATGCACACAAACATATTTCATTTTGTGCCTTAACAAATTATTAGATATCACTCTGGGAGTTCCTCGCATCAAGGAGATTATAAATGCTGCAAAGAATATAAGTACTCCTATTATAGAAGCAAAGCTCAAATGTGATACTGATGTAAAAGCTGCACGCATAGTAAAAGGTCGAATTGAGAAAACTGTACTTGGCGAGGTATTGATACTCTTTTTAATTTGCTGATGTTCATTTAAAAATCAATAAAAATAACTTTTTTTATAGCATAATTGTCCTTTTATTTCATAAGATGTGTTAAGACCTTGGCACTAGCAACCACTGTTGCTTTTGGTATTAACAATAATATTTGCATTTGCAATATTTTTTAAAAATCATTTTCACTTTAGTTTGTATTTTCCCATTTAGAGTTCCCTGTATGTGACATGCAAACTTTTACTTTTGCAATTGTAAAGCATGTCGGAAAATGTTTCTTAGAGTTGCAAAGATAAACTGAGATTTTTCTCTGTAGCTTCTCTCATGCTCTTAAGCAGTAATTATGTTTTGTTGCTCCATAGGTGTTTTGTGTTGCTTCATATAGGATTTGCTATTATTTTTTAGTTGAGGATTATGCTGCATCTCTAGCTGTGTTTGTGCTATCTTGAATGAAAAATAGTTTGGAAGGGTTAGGCGTCTTTCTTCTTTTCTTCAATAGTTTGAAGAAATCTTGTTGTCTTTGCATGAAATGAAGATGTTTAAATTTTAGTTTCTTAATCATAGTAGCATTCCATCTACATGGTGTGGCAAAAGTATAAATGGAATTTGATTACCTAAGTTTAAACAGGGAAAACTCGAGAAAATAAATAATGATATTATATTCATAAAAATAGAGAAAATATTCATTATGTTATTTCTAGTGTTTCTCCAAGTTTTGGGGGATGGGGGGATGTAGGAATAGGGTTTTGGGGAAAGCAAAAAAATTCCTAAATTTTGGGGACTGGTGGGGCTATAATTAAAATAACCGCAATTTACACTACACACAAAATTAAGTAATAAATACATAATTGAGAAAAGAGTACACAAACAGTGATTAATAAGTTATAAGTTATAACAATTAAACAATGTCAATTGTAAAATCATAAATGTTGTCATTTGAATATCATAGTAGCTGAAATTGGAATTAATCTGAAAACTCAGAATACCAACTAGAGTCTACAAGTGACAAACATCAAAATGACAAAATAGGAATGCCAAGAAGAGATACCCATAGTTTGTTTTTGTTTGAGCAACAATCTCAAAAATCAAGTCATCATTATTGGAACTGCTATAAGGAATTCTATCCTTGTCTAGTAATGTGAGCCCATCCAATTCTGTCTACAGTTAATGCTCCTCATCAACTTGTCATGGCTACATAGGCTCTATATCGCACCATGTCTCTTGGCTTTGCCTATACTTAGGTGTGTTGCAATTAATGGGGTGTAATGCACTATGTACGATAACAATCTTTTTTGCTCTCACAGATGTAAGTTTTTAGAGAGTGGATAAAGTTATATGTGGACCAGTTCCTTTCAATAACAAAGGAACTAGAAACCTATGAGAGAAGATGAATGCGAAGTGTTTGTAGCAATATTGAAGGTCCATAGATTCACCGCCAACTTGTGCCAAAGTGCACTTGCTAATCTTGACTAAAGTCTTGTAGACATCTAGTTCTATAAACTATATCCACCCAAGTCTAATCAATGAAGCTTCCTTTGCACTATACATTATCTTAAAGGCCTTCATGAGCCATTTTTCACCTTGTGATCATCAATGGGAAGAACTCTATTAGGTCTATCCTCATATCACTTTGGATTTAAAGCATATGTAACCATGTGTAGAGGGGTGTTCAGCTTCTCCCACCTTTTCTAGATGATGGGATGAATATGCTCAATGCAAAAATCTAGGGTGGTATCTGTCTCACGAATGGCGTCCTTCTTTTGGCCAAACATGCTACCAATGCACTCCTAGATCTCTCCAAGGCTAGAACTCCCAAAAAATCTCCAAATCTGATGACAGTGAAAACAAGGGACACAAAAGTGTGATTTTTCTCACATTCGATCAAAAAGTATCACTAACCACAAATTCCTTGACCCTCTTCCCGACTTTGTCTGACTCCTTCCACCTATTCCATCCCTCTTTCATCATGATCATAAGTTGCATGGGCTCTTGCAATTGAAGCATCCTCTATAGTAGAATAAAGTAGGAAGCAAATTGAGTCTCAACTGGTTTAAGGAGTCCTTTCATCGCAAAGGTCCAAAACAATGCCAATTAGTTGTGGTGGTTGCAAACAAATATCTACACCTCTCTTGCATCCATCACCACCTACTTGACCTACCATATTTTTCCAATGTTTTTGAGTGCATTGTTCATAGCATGCACACAAGGGGTCCAATAGATGTGTATGCACATGGGTTGAATTAGTTTGCATGCTTCCTTGCATGCACATGTTGTATTTGTAGTCAAGATTTGAAACTAAAACTCAGCATCCTTGCATTTTCTTGAGTAATTAATTAACCTCAAGAAGTAAGGTCTATCAGTATATGAAATTCTAATGTTGATGAGTGGGTGGTGTCTAGTGTTTGTCCATCCATTTATGATTATGTTGCAGCCATGTGTTATCCATTTGGCTTTCTCCTCCATCAATAGGTTAAACTTCAAACACATTTTTTCCAATAGTGTTGTCCTCAATCTAGTCTCATTAGGACCCACATAACCACTACCAACTTTGGCTACCTTGGTGATAGCCTCCTTGTAATAAAGAGATCAAGCAACATGGAAAGGAATACCAGTAGCAAAAAAGAATTTATCAATGGCCTCATTTGGATCATCCTTAGCTTGCACATTAAACATATTTATAATTGGGTTTGGTAATTATGAACCTAAGGCCCTTCGTTTCCTCCACAATTCCATTGTTTTCACCTCAAATATTGAAATTGTAGGTGGTCTACCTTCTCGTGTACAAAAAAATGTTGGTGCAGTGATATACCCCCAAAACAATTTGATCATCTTAGCCATCTCCTCAAGTGTAAGTTTGGCACAAGGGCCAACTCCTTTACCATGGGTATGTAAAAACTAAAGATTAACGCTCATAATGCTGCCCTTTCAGTCCTGTTGGAAAATGTTGCATTTCCAATGCTAACTCTTACCTAAATTAGTTCCCTTGTTAGTGTCAAACAATGTTGCAAATTGGCATGTAAGGTTTTTGGTAAATAGGCCTCTAGCATATGGTGCCAACAACTAGGAAGGGCAATCTATTTGCAATTAACTCCCAAATAAAATCTCTTTGCTTGTGTCTTGGTTGGCCTTAGCTTATTCCCCCATAGTTTCCTCAAATTCATCATCCAAATCAAGGTTGTCATTGCCACTAAATGAACTAATCTTAACTCTAAAAAGAGAGCCAAAAAAAAACAATATGAATAAAAAGCAACACTTTTTTGTGCATCTTAGCTAGAAAACAATAGATATTGCACTCCGAAAAAATTTAAAAAAAAAGCTTTGAAGGTTTGAACAAGTTAGAAAAATGAGGTTTGAAGAAGTTAAAATTCGAAGTTTGGAAGTTTTGGAGGTTTGAAAAACTTAAAAATGAGGTATGTAATTTTGTAACTTAGCTTTGAAGGTTTGAAA
This sequence comes from Cunninghamia lanceolata, assembly GCA_027924645.1. Taxonomy (NCBI): domain Eukaryota; kingdom Viridiplantae; phylum Streptophyta; class Pinopsida; order Cupressales; family Cupressaceae; genus Cunninghamia; species Cunninghamia lanceolata. The sequence goes on from BSBN01000536.1 coordinate 9,411,769, forward strand.
ACAAAACATGAAAGTTTTTGCAGCTATGGCCAAGAATTTGACATTTCAAAACAAAGGAAACAAACAAAAGAAAAACATTAAGAAACTAAGAACATGTTACATATGTTCTTCCTCCTTATTTTGATCTTCCTTCTTACTCAATCCGTCATTTTCTTTCACCATTTTTCACTTTTCAGTTTTTTGAAATCTCTTCATGTATGCAAAAGCAAAATTCAAAATTGCAAATAAAAACAAGAAAATGATAGTGGGCTAGGGCAATTAGGAATAATATATATATATATATTTAATTTTTTAATTTTTATGTTGGTGGTCTTGTGGGCCTCCTACAATGCTTTAGGATTTTTTTTAAGGTTTAGTTTTTAATTCCTTTTACAAGTTTTAAGTGGGACCCTAGGGCTACATCAAGATGTCCCCAAGACATTACAGGGGCTTTGGGGATGTTCTGGCGTCTTGCGAGAGTCCTCTCTGTGGGGAACACCCTAGGAGACATCCACCATGTTGTGAGGGGAATCATTGAGATGTCCCCAATTTTTTTTATAATGGAGATAGGGTAGGGATGTTGCATCTTATCCCCTCATCCTTAGTACATTTCTCGTCCTCGAAAGCCCCTAAAAACCCAAGAGACGGGTCTCTAGGGAACATTGGTTATTTCATGTCAAATATAGTGCATAGAGATTAGAAATAAACATAGTACAACAAAAATCTTCATTATAAAAGAGAGTATGTTTTTCAAAAAATACTAGTTTCCAAAAAATGTTATTTTATTTTCACCCAAGATGGTTGATGTGAAACATAGTTCGCAAACTCCGACTTGACAAAAACTTGGTAGACCCGAATTTGACTTAGACTCAATGACTTGGCAAACACGACAAAATTCGGCAACTTAAAAAAAAACTTAAATTCTTTAAAAAAGCATAAATTTGATGCAAAATACAGTTCTAAAATGTATGAAATGAGATTGTAAAATGTTGCAGAATTGTTTTGTATTAGATTTGAATACAAAAAGAGTACAATATCGCATCATCATGCCAATACAATAGCCAACCAATAACTATGATATGCATTATGAATTTATGATGATTGGCATTGAAAATCATCATCGTAAATTGCATATTCATGCAAGTTACAACAATTTACAGTTTCCTCTTCCCCATTTTGGTGAAAAGTTGGGGCGAGGGCCTACTCCTTGCAGTCAGTTGTGGCTCCACTTTTGAACTAGATGAAAATAACTCCATTGCCTCATGTTTGACATTATCTGCAATGATGCCATTCAATCCAATATCGCCCGCTTCTGCTATAGTTACACTCTCTATACCTTGCCTCTTGAAATCAACGATCTTGTCTTTTGTAAACAAGTGGTGTCCTCCTACATGGTCTGGTTTTTGTACAAACCAATGTCGTCCAAGTCTGTGGGTGCTTAAGTAGCTGTGTGCTCGACCTTTCTTATGCAAAAGTGAATGTTGTATTGCACCAAAAAATGAGTCATTGAGGCATCTTTGAGACAATTAATTGTGCTTATTTGTTGGAATGGCCTCAAACAAACTCCAGTTACACTTACATCTAGAAGTGCTACAAGGTTGAGACAAAACACAGAGCGCTCACTTTTGAAGATTTGAGGTTTTTCGACCCTAATCTTCCCACCAAGAACTTGTAAATAAGATATTAAAAAAATTGTAAGTAATAATTGTAAAATATAAGTAAAGACTCCAATTTTTTGTTACCTGGTGTTTGGGTGGATCTACCTTGGATAGTTAGTGCCAAAGAAAAGAGCTTCCCCCTATCTTGCTCATAATTTTACAATTCTAAAATAATTAGATCCTTCACCTCAACCTTAGGTGTCTTCCTCTCAATGAGTGTTGAGAGGCCCTCTGTAACCCTCCCCATTAATATTTGTGAAGTCATTAGAGAAGAAAAACTTGGGGTTAAGGTAGTACTCCATGGCATGAATGGGTTGGTGGAGTTGATTGTTCTACCTCTGATCAGTGATCTCTCAAATGAGATCAAATTTGTCTATATCTCTCCTATAATAGTTTTGGATGGCCTCCTTGGCCCTATCCGTGGCCTCATAAATGTAGTCCATCAGAGTTTTGCTTCCCATCCATTAAACGCAAAACCCTCACCAACCACTTTGACATCTACAAACAAATTAAAGTTACAATTGAAGTAAATATTTTAAATAATTGAAATTAAATGATTCAATTTGAAAACTTAAATTGAAGTTTGAAGTTATCTTGATGATCTATGTAGCTCTCTTCACAAAGACATCATCAAAAACTGTCTTTGCATCCCTCTCTCCATTAGCCTTCTTTGAATATGATGAATCTGGCCATGCTTGACTCACAAACATCTACTTCAAAGATGTCAACAAGCTACAAATGCTTTGTAACATGAGGAAATTAGTTGCAAACCTTGTCACACCCACTTGCACAAGCTCCTTTCCTTTGGTGTGATCTCTCATCAAGTTGAAAACCCAAGGGTGATTATAATTGTATTTTGTGACATTCTTAGCTTTTTCCACAATCCGTCTCACTCAATCAATTTTGTCTATGTTCTCCAAAACAAGGTCAAGGCAATGGGCAGTGCAAGAGGTCAAAAAGATTTGATGAATGCCTCTCTTGAAGCAGTTTCCTTGCTGCCATGTATGTTTCTGCATTATTGGTTATGATGTGCACCACATTTTCAGTGCTCACATCTAAGACAATCTCCTCAAGTGTCAAACTCAATTTTTTTGCATTCTTTACTTTATTAGAGGCATCTATGGACTTCAAAAACGCCATCTCACCATTTGAAGCCATTAGAAAGTTGGTGAGGGTGTGGTTTCTTTCATCTATCCACCCATTTGAAAGTATGGTCCATCTAAACTTGCACCATTGCTTCCTTCTTCTAAAACTGCTTTTGCATCCGTGACAACATTCTAGAGCAACTGCCCGCTTAAGTCACATGGAGAAGGTGCATTGTACCCTTTCTCTACAATTGTCAACGCTGTGACCAAATACTATTAGGATGGGCCCTTTGCCACGTTCAAAGGAAGGTGGTTGTAAATTTGTAATACTAGAAATTAGCACAAGGCCAAGCTTTATCTGCTTTCTCTTGCATCTCCTTGTTTCACGTACCTTGATGTGATGATTGTGCTCTAGGTGTGTTTCAAGGCACAAAAAAGTCCTCTGACTAGGCTTTGCTTGAGCTAGACAAGGTGGATGTGTCACGCATGCGTGGACCATGACTAGAGCCCACAATCTGTCGTAGTCTGTCAAGTTCACCAAATTGCTTGTATTGAAGGTACATACATGTTCTATCAGTACGAGTACATACAGAGAGAATAGAGATATGTTTCAGCAGAGTAGGATTTACTATAATAAGTCCCATGGTGGATCTTGCTCCACTAACATGATAAATTTCCAACTTAAGTTACAAGTTATCTGATGCCAAAAGTCATTATGGTTGGTAATACGATTCATGTAATTAATTATATTGTTGTTAATAATACTCAGTAATCTATATCATAGCAAAAGCTTTAGAGCCTTGTTTCATCTTCACTTGCATTAAGGAAACACAAGGGCCCCTCTGTACGCCTCTAGCAACAAGATGAAATGTACTAGATTTACTAACATTCAGCTAGGTAAGAACAAAGTTCCTGGGATGCCAATTTACTAATTATTAGCTTATATTGATGAATAAGTTCGTTCTGGTCTATTGAGCTCTTTATATTCGAAAATTAACTGGGATATTTCTTTTGAATGATGAACAGTCCAATATCAATGCTTCCCTTCTAATTTAAAAAGAAAAAAAAAAATATTTACAGTGGGCATTCAAAGTTCTTTTCTTGTGCTTTGCTCCTTTATTATATCATATTTTACTAATGGAGCTCTATAGAAAGGTAAGATTACCATTTAGAGTGATACAATGTCCATGTATTAAAAACCATTCTGATTGATCGAAACATGTTTGATATAGGTTGCTAAGAGTATAAAGATAGTATTAAGGTCTGGGCAGGCATTTTTGTCTGTTAAGCTAGATATGAAGAGAATCGACTCTCTTCAGCTTGACATTAATGCATCTACAGTGGCCGAATCTATTCTGAGAGCTCCAAAGCTAAAATTAAAGCAGCAGGTTTGTGCCTGATTAACATATCTCTTTGTAATGGGATGTATCTAGGATAAATTGATGGGAACTTATTGTATTTCATAATCACTGATCAAAAATTAGATTTTTAAATGTGTACATTTTAGATTAGTAATATGATTTTTTATTTCAGATTCTAATTTGAGAAATTTTGCAGCACCTTCGGGTTTTAGACCATGAGAAACTGTTGATTTTTCCTCCTGAAGCGGATAGAATGAAACTTCATTTTGCGATGCAGTCATTAAGAAAAATGCTTACAAAGGTGGTTGTGAAGGTCAGTGAAAGACATGCAATTGAGTGCTCATTACATTTGTATTTAAATTTATGGATTTTGAAAAAAATGACATGTTTTGCTCAATGATGCTTAATGTCTTTGCAATCAATTGTAATTTCTTTGTATTATTATGATTTTTTCATTCTTTAATTTCAGGGTATTTCAACAGTGGAGCGTGCAGTCATTAACCAAGACAAGGGAAAGTACAATCTATTAGTTGAAGGGTCAGTTGCATCTTCTTGTGATTGCATTTTCAGTAATACAATGAGTGTCTAGATTTTGGAAACATTAAGCATTCAGGGATTCATATGGTGATTTACTTCCAATTTTTGTTTCAAGATTATGTTCTCAACATTGTATTTGTCCCAAACATTATATACTAGTTTTCTAATTGGCGGCATTCTACTATCTCTTCATTTTAAGGTGTGATTGCTATTGTCTTTTTCTTTCTGAATTGAGGCACAAGTACAAGTAACAGTAGAGCTCGTTGCCTTCTGCTTTCTGAATATTGGCTTAAGTAGCAGCAACTTTAGAAATGACTCCCCATTTTTCAACAGTGATCTCAATCCTGGTAAATAAGGATAATAACACCATCGGGTATGCAATTCTAGAAGCAGATTGAAAGTCTGGATGGAAGACTGGTTGAAGATAACTTAGTGTTTGCAATACTTGGGACAGCATTATACATAAGATGTGCTTTTGATTGAAAATGACGGTTACTTGCTTGAACAGAAGTCCTATGTTCTTCCACTGAAAATGCTAGCTATAAAAGCTTGGAAGTTGTCTTCCTTTGGGAGATCTTCAAAATCAAAGGTTTCAAAAAACCTCAATTAGCATGTTGTGGAATCTCATGGCTTTTTCCAAAATAGTTTTATGATTTATCTGTATCTGTTACCATATACGATAGCATATTTGTTTCTGTCCAACTCTGCTACACAGTGATAGTGAACTTAGAGTTCACTCTTAAGGTTTTTTTTATTAGACCCTCCAACTAGGTCAAACATCCATTATACATTTCCCATGGATTGTACCCTCATTATGATAAGCATGCAAGGCAAATGGATCAATTCGGTTAACATTTTAGATCGTTTAATTTCACCATCAATTGCTAGCAATACCCCTTACAGGTGACGATAGCAATTTTGCTATGCATGGCATTCCATTAATTGAAAGTCACCTTTATGAATGCTTCCTACATTGAAGAGTCAAGACAGTAAAGATTACTCATTGATTTAAAATGGAGCAAGGTTAAATACTGAATAACCAAGAACCCCTAAACAAAGATGTGATTACCCTACTGTATACATTTCAGCATACCTACGATTAAATCCAATGAGACCAGAAACACCACACATCAAGAAGATTAGCCTCTGCAATGTAGATTAATTCAAACGTTCTCAAACATTCAAAGGCGGCAGTACAGCATATTCTCTTGCAATAAAAAGCAAACAAGCAAGTCATTAATGAATTCATGCAAGCAAGTGGTGTGTTGGTTTGTCATCATCTGTAAATTTTCTGTCTGTCTCACTTAACCAGCTGAACATGCTCTTTGCTTATGATATTATCTTTTAACATCCATGCAGTCCTAGCACACAGAGAGCAGAGAGAGCAGTATTAGTCCAATTAAAAAAAATACAATACAGGCATATAATCATTTCTCAAAATTAGTTAAACATAAAATTAAATCATAAAATCTAGATTTCATAACAAGAATTATCAAACAAATGATATCTTAACAATTGTCAATTTAATTTCTGCAAAAAATATAAATGCAATAACTATAAATTAATTATCTATCTAATTATACAATTTTCATCAATTTAAACATTAATATAATTATGGAATTCTGAGGGGCATAATAAATAACAACAATAGATAGCAATAAATTGGTATAACTTGATTTAGCTTAATGGTTTCCTAACTTGGAATAAGTTAACCTGCATATAAGTATGTTAGTCTTTTAATTTGCACATTTCAGTGCGACACAAAATGGAACAGATGTGTTGTACCCATACGAAACTGTCTTATGTTGCCAAACTTATCAAGCAAAACCTTGTTTGTTTGCCCCTGACTCGTTCCCAAAACGTTATATCGTACTGTCAATTTCACTAATGCTGCAGGTTATCATAGCACTTAACCAATTCAAGGATACCGTTCAACCCATTTGATTGCAAATTTAGTATAAAGCAGTGACTCACGGGGCACCAAACGAGTCCCAGGGACTCGAGACTTGAGTCTCTTGCAAGTTTGCCAAACTCGCCAGAACTGGTGAGTCCTAAGGGTAAGACTTGGCTGTGGCAGGTAAAAAATCAGGGGAAAAAAGTGGAAAACGGTTAAACGTAAAAGTGTGAAAGTCAAGCATTTTTTGAAGGGTTTGGAGGACTTTTGAAGTCTATTTAAAAGCAATAAAATTATGAAAAATGACCTGTGCCATGAAGGTCTATGTGGTCTCAAATGTCAGGTAAATGAAGGGGTTTGTTTGAACACTAGAAGTGCCTTGGAACTAACTAAGAATGTCTTCTCTCCATTCTGCATCACCCAAACGTCCCTGATATATCAAGTAAGCTCTCCACAATTAACTTGGACTGCTTCAAACTGTCTAGATAAGTTAATGAGCTCATCCCCTAGTGCTGCTTTCTGCATTAGCTGTAGGCTTCTCTTCAACCTGTGGATGAAAGGCATCCTAACATAGATGTTTGGAAGCCTTATGACCTTGTGGGGCATCTAGTAAAACGCTTTGTATTCTTGAACTGTCACCACCAATTCTGATAGAAATGTATCTCAAGAGAGGCCGTAGTTATCTCCTTTGCCTATTATTAGTAGTGTTGTTTTCAATCAGTGTTTTTCTTTTGCTAGAATGCTTGAGTCTTCTGTGCAGATATTTTAAGCCTCCAATCTGATATTGCCCAAGCATATGGAGTATCACAGAGTTCCTCTCTGTTAGCTGCCACTGCCACCTTAATAAGCTCTATTTGCAGATGTGAACTTCGATATACAGAATGAAGATTACAAAGTGAATTAGAGAGTATAGAGGGAATAGAAATGAGAAAAGGGACTATATTAAATTTTAATAATGTTCTTGCATACTTTCTTGATGTTAGGTGTCAACTATGGCAGAAAAGATATTTCATCTTAGACAATATCAATTTTTAAAGCAAGTAGTGCCTAGATTAGACTTTGTCCTTTGAGCCTTTGGGGATATTGATTGCATTTTAGGCCTGTCCTGTAACAATTGCAATTTTGTAAAAGGCCTGCCAACTAAATCTACAAGATCTTTTTACTCAGGCCTACAAAAAGAGCTCTCTTAATGTTTAAGTCCTTCAAGAGGAGGGGTTGAAGGCATGCCCACCTTTTAGACTGAACACTTGTTACTGATCCTATTGAGTTTTGGAGTGTGCCAATTTTTTTTAGGACTTAGGAGATCAACTGGACCAATGCATTCTCAAGCAATTTTTTAAATTTAATGAGGACAATTTCAATATTAGTTCCCTAGTTTCCCTAAGGATGCTTCTAAAGTTCTAACATCCAACTTCGACCCAATCCCTTGGTCATCTTATTCATTATTAGTAGGGAATCACCTTCCATTAATAAATATAGATAGGCCATCAAAAGTGCAAGTTCTAATCCCTTGACCAATCTAATTGTCTCTACTTCATTGTTTGTTCTGGGTGATAAAAATTGACAAAGCTGCTAAAAAGATTCCATTTTTATCCCTTAAGAGGCATCCTGCTTAACACTCCCAAGTTTCCCTTGAGGCTCCATCAAAATTACGTTTGTTTCAACCCCAAGGGGGGTGCTCTCCATTTGGCTTGTTTCTGCTTCTTCTTTTTATCTAATAACCCCTTGATGAGTAAAATGATATTCCAGACCACTGGTTTAAAAATACTCTGTCCCTGGCATGAGAATTTCAGGGTCTACCTTAAGTTGTTCTGATCTCTCAGAAGACAGGGCTGCTTCTATTTCATATGTGCACCTTTCAATGGCCTCTCCAATTCTTGAAAAATCCTCTGGTTTCTTTTCAGTCATATATTCCAGATTACTGCTGATGGTGCTGGCATCCATAGAAGTGCCAATCCTTTGCTTGTTTAAGACCAAGACCAAATGACTTCATTATAGAATCACTTTTTATTAACCAGAGTTGTTAAATACTTCCTACCCTGCCTGGATACCTCTATCTTCATATTGGATACTGGATACGGACACAATATTCCCAGATATGGAACAGATACCATGTCAGGACGTATCCAGATACAAGCCTGTATTTAGATCATATCTGAAATGTCTAGATACAGTACAATGCCATTTGATGCTGTATCCGGTTTAGGGTTATGAAAAAATACAATATTGTTCACACCCACATTTTAATATAATACAATACCGTTTGATACTGTATCTTGCTTCTTTCAAATATCAGTTACTACCTTGTCAACATGCGTAGACTAGAGCCTCTAGATTGATAAAATTAATTTGATTTATGTGGCAAATGTGCAATTGTCAAGCAGTGTTAAAATACCATTTCAGCATTGCAGGAGTACAAGTAACATCTTTGCTTGGTAAGATGCAATTCAAGCGTTTTTGTAATGTAATGTATAATTTCCATTTGCAGTACAAATCTTGCAGCCGTGATGGGTATTGAAGGAGTTGATGGAAGGAATACGAAAAGTAATCATGTTATTGAAATTGAACAAACACTTGGGATAGAGGCGGCTAGAAGTGTCATAATTGAACAAATAGAGTATACCATGAAGAGTCATGGGATGAGCATTGATATTCGGCATATGATGCTTCTTGCTGATGTTATGACATTCAAGGTATCAATGTCTTGCTATTCAATTTACTATATCACTTTCGGGAAGAATTTTCGTTTTTAACCATGCTTAGTAGTAGCAAAAAAACTCCTTGCATGCATGTGTTTTATTATGGCTGATTATATTTCTATGTTCTTTAACATACTTTGTTATGTCTTTCCCAAGAATCTATTTGGTTTTGGCTCTTGGCATTGTACAATACATACAATAATGGCAAATCCCAATTTCAAACATAATGCTTTTTCAATAGCAAGTAACTTATATGAAATGTTTGTGGCAAGATGAAAGTATTTCAATTTCAGATTTTGGATTTCAAGAGAATATGCTGCAAAGTACTTTGCTTTATAATCATATTTTGTGCATTTGAATGTGTAATATGTGTTCTTATCATATTATCTTCTCCTATTTGCTTTAATAGTATGTTATAGCAGCAAATTTATAGAACTCACAAATTAACATGATGTGTCTTTTCTAGCGTTCAATCTGTTTTCAAAATCTTATCTTAAAAAATCCATAGTTCCATAGAGTTTTGGAATGTGGGGATGCAAGGATGGATACATCCCATTGTGCTGCTGAAGTCTCCTTGTATGCAAATGACTTGTGGTCGATGAGATGCCAGGCACTATGTACAACCACAAGCTTTTCCACTCTCTTAGACGTAAGGCTATTACTCTTGATAGAGGAGATGAAGTTGTATGTAGATCAACTCCTCTCAATATAAGAGGAACTACAAACTTGTGACAAGTGACAAACGGCTTGTGTGATTGTTAATGAATAAAGCCCATGCAAATGCCACCATGGTATTGGGTCCTCTTGTGGCATTGTAAGGTCCCCAATTTTCCTACGCCTAAGGAATAATAATTATTTTAATTATTTAATGTTACCTAGCAAAAAGGTGCTAAGTTTAAAGGGTAATATTAAATAATTATATTAAAAGGTTATAAAGTGACTTATTTTAATGCCAATCAATAAAGTCACTTTATAATATTAAGTTAAGTGTTTTAGGAGGGGAAAATTAAAAAGGTCCTTTGAGAGAAGTAATACGAAGAGTCAAAGGAAATAATATTATATTCCTCTCAAAAGGTTATAAAAGGACATTGAGAGCTCAATTGGAGGCATGTCTGGAATTTGTATTGTTACTCTGTTGGATTGAACCTATGTGTTCTTCCTTATTTCCTCCTTGTGGACGGAAACCCACTTGAAGAAGATCAGTTTCGGTAGTGAGATATCTACCCTAGCTGGTAATGGTGGTTTCTACTTCAGGGAACCAATGAAGCTGAACAGAGATTGATAGTTTTGTTGAGTTTTTGCATTGTAATATTTTTGTATTGTTGGAATACAGTTTTGATGTCATAGTATGCAGGTTGGATTGATATCTTTGTATTATTGAGTGTTTTTCTTTGTGGCCATACATTTCATGACCGTACAGCTGAAACTCAATTTGGAGATTGCAATTGTTATTGAAGTTTGTATGCTCTATGCATTTGCTAGTATCTTTATATGGCTAAATCAATTCATTTAAGACCAATCTGAGGAGTTTTAATGTAGTGAATGTTTTATGGTGATCATTCGTACATGTGAAGGCCCTACAACTGCTGTAGTGGAGTGATGTTCATGAAAATTTATATCTATTGTTAATGAAGTTCATGATGTTTGCATCTTGTTTGTTTCCACGAGACGCCTCTTACAAGAGTTGATTTATAAATTTTGGTGAAGTTGTTAATTTTCTATGGGTGCCGTACCAAATTCAGGCCGTACAATGCAGATTTGAATCGATGCATGTGGAAAGTGTTTGATGAAGTCTTGGAAACCTTTGTTGATTAGATACATTTCTGCCTGCCCAAACGCCATTGTTGGAAGTAGTTTGAAGGAATTTAATGCAGTTTTGAAATTTCCATGAATGCCCATACTTGCACAGGCCGTACAACCCAGGCTGAGAGGAATTTATTGCTGTTGGTTATATGTTAGTGTTTGCAGCTTATAAACTGCTCAGAATCTTTAATTTGGTCAGTGCAATCAGTTTGGTTGTGGTTTCAAGTGGATCAGTTGAGTGTTTGCATCATTGTGATTTCAGACCATCTTATGACTGCCGTACATGTCCATATCTGCCAGCAGAGTTAGAAATCAGTGCCTCAGTCAGTTTACATCAGAAAAAGCAATCAATATCAGCTACTTGTTGTTTTGTTTGTCAATCACAATGCAGGGGTAAGCTAAGGGACTGCCAACTTCAATAAATCTTTAACAACTCTAATCCTTATTTCTGACTTCATTGCAGCAGTGACTTCAATTTTATCAGGGGCATTGTTATTGAGTACTGCAGATTTGGTATTTTGATGATATACATTGATTCTTTGGTGATTAAGCATAGAATAATCTTTGGGGTGCGACATACTCTTTCATTGCCTATTGTTCTTGTTTATTCAACACATTAAGGTACCCCTGGATGGTTCAACCGCCAGTGAGGAGTAATTGAACTTCTTTCTTTTCTCTACCCACTGGACAAAGTGGCGAATCCCCACTGAAAAGTGGATGGCTTGTAATGTTTTCTTTCATTCTACCCACTGAAGAAGTGGTGAATACCCACTGGATAAGTGGATGATTTGTATCTTCATTCTTGCTCTCATACCCACTGGAAAGTGGTGAATTCCCACGATTTGTGGATGCCCGCCGCAACGGATGAATTGAATATTCTTGTTGCATTGCTGTTCATTGTAAGCCAACATCACTGTATGCTCTCACCTTGCCCATCCTGGGATCTGGGTGATCAGAAAGTGTGAGGCAACTAGTTGGTTGATGCAATTTGATACTAACACTGCCCTATCATTGTATGTCATTTTGAAAAAAAATTGGGGTAGCATTTTACAGGCATAGCCTCCGTATCAAACTTTGTCTCTTCCGCATAGCCCTTGAGTGTGGCAAATTTGGTCCACTCATGACAAATGATGGTTGTCTCCTCTGTCTTCATGAAGCCTCTCTTCACCTCAACATCTATTATAGGGACAACTCTATCCAGCCTTTACACTAGAGTTGTAGATATGGATATGGCTATTTTTCAAGGCTCCCTAATATAGATACAGTTGGTTACGAGATTCAGAAAAAGCACACATATATATAACACAATTTTATAAGCTACTAGAGCAGATTTTCATTACTTGAGAAGAATTATAGACACAGAATTGCTACTATATTCCAAAATGTTTATATTTAGATATAATTTTGTCATCAAAACAAATACATCGATAGAATCACATGCTATAAAAATGTCATCACTATTCTCGTAATATTGGAGTTCCACATCAAGATTCTCTAGAGAGCCAAGATAGTTGGATTGAGTACAATCACCTACACTTTCCAAACCAAATGAAGACGCACTAAAAGATCCTCCTGATATGTTAAAATCCTCAACAATGGAATTGAGATGTGTAAATGCATTTACAAATACATCAATGCCACTCATCATAGGGTTCCCAAAGCCTACTAGGCCCCTTCATATAATCTATGAAGGAATGCAACAAGAGATAAAAATTGAAATGGTTATATAGAAGGTCCTCTACTTTACTAGCTACCAACCTATTATGCGTCACATAATGGATGAAGTCATATGTGCTCCAATTCCTTCCAGCTAAAGAAGAACTCGAAATTTATAAAAGAATTAATGTCACAAATTACAAAGAGGCAAAAAATCAAATAAAAAATAAAACAAATTAATTAAGATTGGAATATAATTCATAGAATGTGAAACTTGTAATAGAAGTCTAATTACCATTTTTTATAGATGTCTAGTCATGCACCACAAAAGTCCCACCACTTCACATGGTTCATTTCTTTCTTATTTGCTATTGCATCAACATTTGCATGAGTTCTATCAAAGGTCCCAAACTCATTTCCAATTTCGACTACAACTCAAGGATCTGTATACATCTTCTTGAAGGCTTTTTTATATCCATCAACTACCTCAATATCCATATTTGGTGGTGTTCTATTTGGCATTGCCAACATGTCCACATGGTGGTACTTGGGGTTCAAAGCATATGCTAAAAGTTTCAAAGGGGTTGTCATTTTAGCCCACCTCTTCTTGATTATCTCATATATCTATTTGTAATTTGTTTTGGAGGGGTCTAGCTCTTTCACCACGATAATGCCTCTAATTTGCTTGACCATTGTATCTATGCAATCATAGATGTTGGCCAATATTGCTTTCTCAGTGTCACAATGGCAAATAAGGGCATATATCCACTCAGGACATATATCCACTCAGTGAAAAGAAGCAAGTAGTCTACTTGAGCCCTTCAATCATCGTCAATAATAATAGTCCTAATATTATTTGCTCTCTTTGTTTGGAATCACCTCCAACCTACCTAAATATTACTAATCACAATGCTTTTTGAGGCTTGTTTAATATCCACAAGCCTTTTAAGAACAATGTAATGTGTAGCAAAGCAAGTCTCAACCACATTCAATTAAAAAAGTGAAGTTTAAAATACAAGGTTGCACCGAGACTGGTATTGGTACTGGTACGGGAGGCTGTTACCGGTACTGGTACGTCTATTTTTGAAAAACAGGGGATGGGGTACTTGGAGACGCCATTTTTTTTTAATATAATTTAATAATTTTAAAAATATATTAATATGCTAACATTAAAATTGAAGATATCATGACAGTGAATTTTCAAAACAAGAGAACTAGTAAAGTTTAACATTAACTTCGAAGTTTAAACACACAAATGTCAAAGAGTTTCATACTACATATCGATATTACATATTGAAATTCAAAAATGTTCATAGCCTGGTTGGCTGATATGCATATAGAAAACAAAATTCAGAAATCAGAAATCTATGTCACCATTCTATGTCATCCATCTCTAGTTCCTCAGCTATGATGCTCTCCAAATACTTATCACTCTCAAGCTCAGGGTCCTCTGATGATAGTAGAATTGGGCGTAAATCACTGAGGCCATCTACTTCAACCACATCATCAAGCATGGCTGCAACTTCTCCATCAGGTGAACTTTGGTCCCATTTTGCTAAAGGTCCCTCCTTGTACTCATGTTCTACACGAGAGAGAAGGTGAAGTGAGCTATGAATGTACACTAGGTTCTTCGCTTTCTTTGACCCTAACCGGTTCCTCTTCAGTGAATGAATAAAACCATAAGTACTCCAATTCCTCTCACAATATGAAGAGCTGGCTACTTGTGAGAGCAATCTTATTGCAAATGATTGCAATTCAGGGGTTTCACCTCCATGGTTCCACCACTACTTTATAGGGTCTTTCTTTGCATGCTAATCATATATGGCTTCCATGGAAGAAAACTCACCATGCCCACGTAAAAACTTATTCCATTGAGTCCTCATAATTGAAACATCCGCACCTCGGCCATAAATCTTTTTTGTTGCAGCCCAAAATCCCTTCATTACCTCTCTATCCTCATATGGAGCCCTCTTATTGGTCGCTTGTAGATCATACCATTTAGGATTTAAGGCCTAGGCAACACAATGAAGGGGTGTGTTAAGTTTGTTCCATCTTCCATGTATCTTTTCTTCTAGCAAGGGATATAGAGAAGGATCTCTTGCGTCTGTTATTTTCTTAATTCTTTCACACATGGAATCTATTTCTTCATAAATTTCTCCCAAACATGGCAACATTGGCTTGTCTGAATCTGCAAATTTAATCACCTCACATATAGGCTTAATAAAGTCCACAACAAATCTAACATCAACCCAAAAATTGGCATCAAGGACCATACCTCTCACCTGAACTGTAGTATTTGATGTAGATTGTCTCCAAGCTGCTCATGCATCACTAACTATTGTGGAACTCAAAGCTCCTTTGACTTCTTGGAGACGCTCAAGAAGAATAAAATAAGAAGCAGGTTTGAAAAGTTCAACCTTGGCAAATTTTCGATAAATGGCTTGTGTGTGGTGATGGTTACATATGAACATCTGTATTTTTCTGCTCTTTTCAACGATATCTGAGATCCACTGGAACTTGCCAATATCTTTTAGTGCATTATTCAACGAATGCACACAACACGGTGTCCAAAATATATGCCTATACTTTTTTTGCACCAACATGCCTACTGCCTAACAAACAGGGGCAACATCTGTAACAACTTGGACTACATGTGATGCCCTCACCTCCTCAATGCCCTCACATAGCTGATTATGAAGGAACTCTGCATTTTTTTCTTACCCTGAACAATCTATTGCCTTCAAAAAATAAGGCCCTTTGTTGCATGTTACCATGATATTAAATAGTGGACGATTTCTAGCATCTGTCCACCCATCCATCACAATACTGCATCCTTCTATAGACCACAATCTTTTCATTGGTTTGGTTTGTTGCTCTAATCGAATTTTTTCTTTATCAATTAGAGTAGTGCGAAGCTTTTGATACCCAGGTGGTTTATATCCAGATGGTCCATTGTTGATGGCTTGGACCATCTCAGTGTAGAAAGGTGAGCGAGCAACATTAAATGGTATTCCATTTGCATAAAAGAAGCGTGCAATCGCTTCATCAACTGCTTCTCGACCTTGCACATCAAATAATCTCCCAATGGGGTTTGAACTGCCAATGTGTGATCTCTTGCGAGAATATCCCCCTGCTAAATCTTCTGTTGTCACATCTCTAGAAAACACATCCATCTCTGATTCTCTAGTCTGATATTGACTTCTTGCAGATGCCCCTGTTGTTGAAGCATGAGAGCTGAAATGACACTTTCCCATCAACCCTTTCTTGCTCCTTAACAGCTTCATGTCGTTCTACATCATTTTTACAAGGATAAACACCTTTTCCAGGTATGTGAAGGAAATGAGCCCTCACCCTCGTGTAAGTACCTTGATATGGCTTAATATCACAAAGCATACATGTAATGGTGGTTGTTCCACCCGACCCCTTCGGCCCTGGAACGCGATCGCAATACTTCCACAGGGGATAGAGGGCTTGTTTTCCCCCACCTGACATGTCTCAATCTGCAACAAAATTAGAAAGACAAAGGAAAACATTAAAATTAGTCAAAAAACAGTGATTTTGAAAAAAAAAAATTAGAAACCCTAGGAGTCAGGACCTTAAATACAGTCAAAAAAATATTACAATCAAAAAATATGCAAATATACCATAATACAATTAAAAAAAATATGCATTATGCAAATATAATAATATTACAGTAAAATGGAAATAGTAAATAGTAAAATACAGTAAAAATAAATGCAAATATACCATAAATGATAATAATATAATATAAATAGTATAATACAATTAAAAATATATATAGTATATAGTATATACATTATGCAAATATTTATTATTATAGTCAGAAAAAATTATATAGTCAAAAAAATTCGTTATGCATCAAAGAAATCTGAAGACTGATGTACATTTGATAAACAATGTATCCCAGAAAGATATACATTTGATAAACATTGTATAGCAGGTCGAAATTTTGTATGCATCAAAGTTTCAAACAAATCTGGGTCTAGATTTCGATTTTGTAAGCACCAAATAATTTATTTTTAACCTTACCTATAATTTGTAATGGCGTCGTGGGAGTTGGGAGTAGGGAGCTGTCGTTGGGAGCGGGGAGCTTTGAGTAGGGAGCCGTCGTGGGATGAGGTGTCGTCAGTCGGCGTCGTGGGTGGAGGCGGCACACTTGAAATCGCAAAATGAAATCCAAAACAGCAAAAAAACGCGTTATTTTCACCTTTTGTGCATTGAAGTGCCCTAAAAAGCATGGGGGGTACTGGGAGTTTTGTGGGGTACGCTGCCCGACGTCTCCTGAGACGACGGGACGTCTCTCCCGCGTCTCGGAGACGGGAGTCGCCTCCCCGTCTCGAAGGCGCGCACCAGTGGTTAGGGTGCGCTTCTCCGTGCAAGCTTGTTAAAATATGATAAATATATTTCAAAATAAAAAAATCTTTTATGACATTTCATAAAATGATCTATTTCGAAAATACAAAATATACTTGAGTTTAGAAAAGTTACTTTCAGCAGCTCCAACTTAGCAAATTATATGTAAATAGCTTGTGATGTGGTGGCCACAAATAAACATTTGAATTTTGTTGGTCTCTTCATAAATCTTTTGTATCCATTGGATCTTGCCATTTTTTTGTAGTAACAACTTTAAAGAATGAACTGCACAAGGAGTCCAAATGTTGGAATATCTTGCCTCGATGACCAACGTTATTGCTCTACATACCTTGCCATTATCTGTGATCACCTAAACAATGTATTTCAACCCCAATGAGTCAATTGCTTCAATTAGAATATTGGCAATGAATGGGGTATCTTTCTTATCAGCCTTGCATTCAATTACATTTAAGAACATTGCCCCCTTTGGGCTCATTGCAATCACATTGAGCAATGGCCTATTTCTAACATCCTTCCATCCATCACAAATGATAGAAATCCCTGAGATATACCATGAAGTTTGAATCATTTACAACGATCTAGAAAGAATGTCTCTTTCTTTCACCAAAAGGGTGGTATGAAATCTTTTTGTAGCCAAAACTTTTGAATCCTTTTGATGCTTTTCATTGATTGACATAACCATTGCCTACTAATATGGAGAGCACATCGCATTAAATGCAATCCCTTTTGCATACAAGCAGTGGGAAACTGACTAGTCTATATCCTCTTGACCCTGCAAATTAAATGATTTTTCAAGAGGTCCTATATTGCTTCTCTTGTGACTTGTAGATGTCTCTACTTGTGGATGCAAAGGGGGCCTATTTGAATCTCCTTGACAAAGCCTTGTGAGCTATGTACCCTTAGGGTGCATCCCTTGTATTTTTTGACCCTATCGCCCACCAAAAACATTTCGGGGACACAAGGACGGGTTGGAATCATCTCCCCACCATCCCCAACCCCCTCAAAAAAGTAGGAAACATCCCTAGAATGTCAAAAAAATTAGAAACGCCAAGGAACAACCAAGGAACAGGCCAGACTTTAACAATTATCTATGGTGAGTGGAAGGTATGTTGATACATAGACTAGTGATCTTTTCAATTGTCAAAATCAATGGGATTGGGTGTGCAGAGGCCAATTACTAGGCTATGGGTTGGCAAGGTTGTCCTTTAGAGAGTCCAAGAGTCAGCCAAGGTCGTATGGCTGCTTTTCCCTCTCAATTTGCCACTCCGTATGTAGTTTAAGTCATATGCTTTGTACAATGTTGCTTCCAAATCAAATGAGCCATGGTTCTTTGGGCTATGGTCACAATTGGCAGATCTATTTGGCAGCTGGTTGCCTTTCCTTTCCTTTCTTTCTTTTGTGCAACTACTGCTCCTATCAAAGTTCAAAACATTTTTGCCTCTTTCAAATCAGTTTTGCTTGTGTGGCCATGGAAGCAGAGGTCATGGAGCTTTGGTTCCACTTGGCATGTCTTACCATCTCAAATACATCTTCCTCATTTATTATATATATTCTTTCAAATCCTTGGAACTTAAATGGCACCTACTTGTCTACATAGTGTGCATTTCTAGAATGTGGTAGATAAGCAATTTCTTCTACTTTAGAATGTGGGAGATAAGAATGCACGAGAACATAAAAATCAAGTGAGTGAATAATCCAAGCATAATGCAAGTGAGGCTCATTTCTTCCTTATATCTTCTCACCTTTTCCAACGCCCAAGGAGAGTAATACTTTATTATTTTATTTTATCACCTTATGTCCCCTCTACACCATGGGTGCCCATCTCCTAGGGACATAACTTGAGTTGTGACTTAACTTTATAACATAAAGTCATTTTAAAATATAAGTCACTTTACCCCTTTAAATATTATAAGTTAAATCTTTAATTTAACTTATATTTTATCAAATAATGCTTTGGGTATTTTGAAACCATGGATCTCGTGCTAGGATCCTCTGCATCTGCCCTATTATAAATAGCAAGTCACTCTGACCTGACTTACTATAAATAGCAAGTCTCCAATTTAGACCCCCTAACCACTGTCATTAGCCTACGGGAGTCCAATGATAGGCTAATCTCCATCAACTGATCATATGGGCTAAGTGGGGGACATTACAGTGATTGTTGTCTCAAAGTGGTCACGCGGCAGCTGTTTGTCCAAGTCTCAAAATAAATCACTCTGTGTGGAGGAAGGAGCAAGCATTTGATAATGCTTGCAAGCCCTCTTATGAGGATATCCAAAAAGAGAGAAGTAGGGAGAAGGACTTTGAGGACCCTGTGACTCCTTCGATGGAGGTGCAAAGCAAAAAAGAAACTTTCAAAAGAGGGAGATTTGAGCTGAAGGATTTCAACTTTCTAGACAAGTTGGGTGGGTTTACTCAAAGTTCTTTGGAACAATTTGGTTTCAAACTACCCTGACTTTTGGTTGGTTGTTTTTCGGGTTTTTATGCCCTTTTGTCTTTCCATCCTTAGGAAATGAACCCATTCTATCCTCGGCATGGAACTCAGTTCTAGTCTGGTTACAAGACTCCATGTCCCACTCAGGAAACCATTCCCGGACTCCAGTCCAGGAACCAAGCCTGAAGGTCCAATCCGGAGTTTTGTCCAGAAGCGCCTATCTCGGTGTCTTGTTCGAGGAGCTCCTGCCCGAAATCCTGTTTCAAGGTCTATCCAGATTCTTATCCCAACCAAGGCCCGAAATTCAACAAAGATTGTCACTCCTTGGCATGATCATCCTTCAGTCATGGAACTCAGTTCCTGGCCCGACAGCTCCAGTCCGGAAGTTCAATCTAAGGGATATTCTTCTGATCCCAATTCGGGAGTCAATCTCAGGTCATAGCTCAGAGGATAGTCAAAACAATGAAGTTTTTCAGGTACTCAGAGTGATTTCAAATTAAATGATGTTCCGACAAAACTCAGAAAGAACATGAAAATGCAGAACAGGATCATCCTTGGTCGCATATTCCAGTACCAACTGGAATATGCGCCCAGGGAAGAAACTTCTCCCTGGTCGCATAATCCAGCAGGTACTGGATTATGCGCCCAGGATAGATTTTTGTCCTGGTCGCATAATCTAGTACCTCTTGGATTATGCACCCCAGGATTAGGGTGTCCAGTTCAGGGTCCTGTCCAGTTCAGACTATGCAGTCGGCCTGAAAATCACTCCCTGACTCCTCTGCGGATGTTGGAATCAAAGAATTCATAGTCTGGTTGGAAAATTTCACCATGAAAATGGGAGATTCCTTGAGGGGATGGAAGAAACGAAAATTTCGTGTTCCGGATCTCGTGTGGTCATTGAACCTCCGTAAAGCAGCTAGAGTTCACCTTCTGCAAATTTCACCATGAAAATGGGAGATTCTTTGAGGGGATGGAAGAAACGAAAACTCCATGTTTTGGATCCTGTGTCGTCATTGAACCTCTGTAAAGTAGCTAGAGTTCACCTTCTGCAAATTTCACCATGAAAATGGGAGATTCCTTGAGGGGATGGAAGAAACGAAAACTCCGTGTTCCGGATCCCGTGTCGTCATTAAACCTCCGTAAAGCAGCTAGAGTTCACCAGCAAATTTCACCATGAAAATGGGAGATTCCTTGAGGGGATGGAAGAAACAAAAACTCTGCGTTCCGGATCCCGTGTCTTCATTAAACCTCCATAAAGCAGGTAAAGTTCACCTTCTGCAAGTTTCACCATGAAAATGGGAGATTCCTTGAGGGGTTGGAAGAAACGAAAACTCCGTGTTCCAGATCCCATGTCGTCATTGAACCTCCGTAAAGCAGCTAGAGTTCACCTTTTGCAAAATTGAAACCTCACTCAAACAATTAAACTGAAGGAAAGGATAAGTCCTTAACCAAAATCCCGAAAGCTGGACATGTAGGATCTAGGGCGCAGAATCCATCTCCTGTGGAAATGTGCGCTCTAGGAGAAGTTTTGTCCAGGGCGCGAAATCCTGCACTTGTGGGAATGTGTGCCCTTGGAGGTTTTTTGTCCAAAGCACAAAATCCACCTCCTTAGGGAATTTGCGCCCCTGGACAGGATCCTCCAGTTCCCTCCACAGCTGATGTCTGTCCAAAACAGAGTGTTGACCTTCATGAAATCCTGTAGGAAGACTTCCAAAACTTGGTAAAACCCTTACAAAAGAACTTGAAAATGAGTCTGAAAGAGGAGGAAAATTTGGAAGGAATTTGTCCCTGGTCGCACTATTCATGACCAGGTGGAATATGGGCTCCAAGAGGTTTTTTGTCCTGATTCCAAAATCCACTTCCTTAGGGATTTTGCGCACGTAGAAGATTTCTGTCTTGATTGCAGTATCTAGGACCCAATGGAACATGCCCTCAAGGGGACACTGCACTGCGGGATGACTCTCCTGACCCAGCCTGCGGATGCAACTGAACAACTTGATCTGGGACTTGCAGGAAGATGTGCCAGATGGATTCCAGTTCCCTCCGCGGGTGATTCCTGTCCAAAATGAAACAATAACCTTCATAAAATTCATCAAGGAAAAGATCTCCAAAACTTAGCAAAATCTGGACAAGAGAGTTTGGAAGAAATCCAGGACATCAAGAAATCCTCGACATCCGAGAATCCCTGACATTTGAAAATCTTGGACACCTCGAAATCCGCGCCACCGCCTGAGGAGAATAAGACAAAACACTATGGCGGCCAATGAAGGTCGGCCAAGGGGGGTTTTCCTCTATTTTATTTATATTTTCCTCTAGTGGAGGTCGGCCAAGTGGCATGTCTAGGTCAAGTTGCCTATATAAAGGGGGCGCTCAAGTCATTTTCAATCATTCAATTCCAAGTCAAGGAGAGCAGAAAATCACCTTCGAGGAGCAGAAATATACATTCCAGGGGCAAATTTCATCACTTGAAGGACAAATTTATCCAAGGATATTGCAGATTTTATCATTTCCAAGGCTGAATGGCAGATTTTTCTGTAGGTTAAACGCAGATTTCTGAAGTATTCATAGGCAAAAATACATCTTCCTAGGGCAGATCTCATCCTCCAAGCCCAAGTTCTTCACGAAGGCTCATATTTCTGAATATTCCTAGGGCAGATTTCTTGTTGGAAGACCCATTAAAACTCAGAAGTTCCTGCATAAAAATCACAAAATCCATTAGAAGGTCAGAAATCGATCAAAAAAATCAGAGATTCCATTAAAGGTCAAAAGTTCCTTGTGCAAAGAAAGGTATGTGGATGCATAGGATGGCTCTTCTTATTTAGAATATTGTTATTTTCTCCTTCCTATGTACTTGAAAATTCGAGATTTTAGTCCCACATGCACAAAACTGTTGTACTAACGACCCATGTGTGGGAATAAGAAACCCTCATCCCGCTTCCATCCATACCTCTTTAAAACTTATACTTTGCTATTTCTTTCCTTGATTCCATAGGTGAATGGTGAGTGCCAAGGCGAACTTTTCAAGACAGACTCAAGTGAAGGCTGCCCTCAAAGGGACGCTCCCGCAGTCCAGAATCACCTCAAAGTGGGCGAACGTCGGAGACACCAACATCCATCCTTCAGTCATGGAAGAAATTGGGAAGCGAATGTACGGAGTGGATGGACATCCTCCAACCCAACATGCAGCCAAGATCGTCCGGAATGGAGTTGCCACTGTCGCATGCTTCCCACCCGCCATTCCTTGTCCCAAGCTGATCGTGGAATGTTTCATGCACTATGATCTGGAACGAAGGATGGTCGTCGATTGCAACACAGTGGTGGCCTATTTCACCAAGGAAAAGATTGCGGAAGCTTTCGACATACCTGTTTATAGTCCCATCGATTACACGGGCTAGGAGGAGTCAGTCGACATGTTCCAGGCCGATCCAGCAACCTGTTTTGGGATCATCAACAAGTCATGGATGCAGAAGAAAAGGCCTCACCGTTCCAAGTTGCCAAGGACACTCCTTAAATCCGACTTCAAGCAAGAGCATGGAGACCTCGTCGTCATGCTGAACAGGGTCATGGGAAGTCCGTAGTCCTCTACCTTCGAGCCATGGATGTTCTACTACATCAAGGAAGTCACCGCTGGGAGAAAGATGATTGATTGGGCTCGACTCCTCAGTGACAGTATTGATGCACAATTCCAAAACCTGGAGGAATCGAAGGCCTTTTACATGAGTTCCTATGTGATCTATATGCTGGCAAGGAACAACAAATATCAAGGACTGTCATGGAAGGGACGTATTGGCAATCAAGAAGGGCAAGTCAAGGTCTACAATTGCTACACCCAGCTCCATCTCCAGAACATAAACCATTTCCGGAGGTTCAATGACGCATTCGCCATGCACATTACAAGGACCCTTTAAGGAGGCATTCACCAAAGGTTATCACTCGAGGCCAAGTAATTGATCATAACTTATGGCTCCTGGTTCATCCAATTCCTAAAGTTCACATACATCAGGGTGCAAGGATTCTCCGGGTACCCATATAGATTGCTAAGATATCCGTCTGACAAAATGGTCTTGTTGGAATTGACAAGGCAACTCTCGGCATATGACAAAGTTCAGAAGAAGAAGAAGGTTGGGGTAACCTATCTAGTCTAGACGGAAGGTGCGGTCGAAGCGCGCCAATCTCTCCAAGTCACCGAAAGATCCGAAGAGGAGCTGCAGTTCTATAACCTGGTGACTCATTCCTTGTGGGAGAACTTTGCCCCGTTCAATACCACCTGGGTAGCATGTGGAAGGAGGCATAGACATAAGGTACACCTGGAGAACCACTGGGCAAACACTGAGGATGACTTCGAAGTGCAGAGGAGGACGTGTTCTCGGCTTTCAGTCGACATGATTAGGGCCACTAGAATCTTTGCAATCCCGGATCAAGTCAAGGAGGATGGAAGGCAAGTCCATCCATTCTTCGAACAGGAGAAGGATAAGCCTCTTCCACCCTTGATTTGGTCCGATCCGGAGGTAACCCACTTGGATGATCTAATGGCACCCGTGCTAACAATAACACAGAAATGGATAGGCCAACAGACGGAGAAATTGCACAAAAGAGGTATCCGCCCGACTTATGACCTGATGGGAGACTTGGATTCTCAGTCTTCCGAAGAGGATATGATCGAGGACACTCCTATGAAGGAACAAGAGATGGGAAGACAGGAAGTAAAAGACAGGACTGCGAAAGATCCACCAGCGAAGAGAGTGAAGGCTCGGAAGGAACCTATCAGCAGGCCTGACTAGGAGGAGCAGAATGCATCCAGGCCTCACTTTGCCAGCACTTCTTCCGTCCGAGAGGTGGATCTTTTTGAAGATGTGCAAACAGTTAAAGGTAAGGGATCCATGGAGGAGGAAATGGTCCCGAATGAACAAGATGATCAGGAAGATAATGAATCTATGGATTCCACCCGGGAGCGGACTCCCACCCTGATGGTAGGAAATCAACCTAACCCTCCACCGCGGAATCCAGGGGAGGTCCATCTTGAGGACATGCTCCATCACCTTGATTTGGAATTCCTCAACGAGGAGTTCAATTCCGGCGAAGTACTGACATCCACACCACAAGTTGGTCAGGATCCTCAGGAACCACAGAAGGAAGTCATTCCGTCCACAAAACCCAATTGGTTACACGATAGGTTGCGGAAGAAGACAATCAGGAAGAATGATCCTTCCACCAAACTGGGTGATTTTCTGGCCATGATAGGGAAATCTGCAGGTCCAAAGAAGGCGAAGAAGTTTTCCAGGATTACAAGGGATGAATCCGGATCCCGCTGAGTAGAGGTGGCAATTCCCAGGGTAACTGAGGCGAAGGAGGACATCAGTCCGGATGACTTTGACATCTTGAAGGTCGACCTTGGACCAACCACAAAGGATCAATAAATGGAGGAGCTGGAGGATTCCGTTGCCGCCATCCGAGAAAGGTTAAGGAAGAAGAAAAGAAGAACCAGTTGAAGCAAGAGAATGAGTTGCGGCAGCACATCCAACAGCTCATGGGTCCATTGCAGTCCGCCCAAGGAGCAATATCCCAACCTTTAAGCATAACTAAGGATTCATTAGCTGAGGTTGAAGTTTTGAGGATTGTCGGCCACACAGCAAAGGTTGGATAGAGAAGGTCTCGGATAGAGCCCATAAATTCATAGAAGACCTCGTCTAGATGAATGGGAGAGTTACAACACTCGTGGATAGAATTCAAGCAATTCTGGATACATGTCAGCAATTCATAGTCGTCCGGGAGGAAACTATTCCTAGACTAAAGGCACTGATGAACACTCCGAAGCCAGACTTGGTCAAGAACAAGGTAATACATGCAAATTCAGTATATGACTTCCTTAGCTAGTAGTCCGCCTTGGTCATGAAGAGAGAACCCGGAGAAGATTGAAGGTGACACTTCCTAGGCCCATGCCATGTTGAAGGAAATCCAGGACAAAATCCTTGTATCATTGGAGACCTGGTTTGATTTGGAGGTAGCACCAGATAGAGTCATTGACTTGGAGGAGTTGAAAGACAAGATGCAGAGCATATACTTCAAAGCAGCTTATCCTACCCAGGAGTCCCCTCTTGAGGATGCATCCTCATTCATGATCCTCATTAACAGTATCCAGGAGCTGAGGGCGGATTGGGAAAATATCCTTGTCGCCTGTACCACCACCGCGTCCGTCATGGAGTTCCAGATGGAAAACATGCCCAGTATTCCTATGGAGGAGTTGGAAGTCGTCCTGACTAGGTCCCTGAAGGCAGAGACTAAAGAGCAGGAAGAAGTTCCAGACAGGCAGGACAGTCCTGTCCAGGTGTCCTAGTCAGCTGGGACACCCTGGACAGTTGGAGGATTTCCTTTCACCTTCTAACGCCCAGGACAGGTGGCAGTCTCCTACATGAGGAATCTTGCGACCCCACCTACTTTTCCTAGGGTTTCTAACCCATGGCACACATTTCAAGGAAATCTGATTTCTTTTTGCCCTAATGTATTTTGATCGCCTATATAAAGGCTGGGGGATGCCTCATTTTAGTCTCTCTCTCTTTTTCTCATTTATATCATTCTGATGCTCCTAGAGCACCCTAGTAGTTAGCTTTTATTTCTGCATTGTATTTTTGAGCTGAAACTCCAAGGATCAGTTGGATTGTTGTAATACAAACTTCTGAAGCAAGGATATAAGCATTGAATATTGGTGTTCATATGATTCTTTGGATGTTTGACATGGTCTTATTGATTCCTTGAAGCAAATCTAAAAGTTATTCATGTTATTTCCTTTATTTCAAGCTTTGTTAGTTAGTATGATGGAAAATGTTAATGTTGAATGATTGAGTGTTGATTTGTTCATACCATTTGTGATCTGTGGCTTGCAAATCACGTTGTATGGTTAGTCTGAACTGATTCCAAGCTTAACTTCGATTGTTCCTGAGTGATCAAATCCCATGTTCCATGTCAGGACAGTTTGAAAATCCTTGCCGCTATCCTAGAAGATCGCACCATCTCTGCCTAGCTGTTGTCGCATGATGAAGCAGAAGTGTGGTTCCAGCATCAATCTTCAGCAGTAGTCCTTCCCGTCATTTAAATCCCTGAACTCTCTTCCGCCATCCCTATCTTTTCATTTTCTTTGAGTTTTCCTTAGGAGTAGATTATAAAAGAGCCAACTGCAAAATCATTCGTTACCCGCATAGGTCAGTCTGGGTGAACTTGGATCTTTTTTGCCAGGTGTTGAAAATCCTGTCCATGAAAAGAGGAATCCACGTCCAGGACTCCAGAATCCACCGAAATCCCTCCGACTTTCTTCCTTGAGCACTGAAACACTAAGTCTGATACATAAGTCCCCCTTGTGATTACCAACAAATCACATCATTCAACTGAGTCTATCCCTACGCACGTCAAGACTTGACATAAAAGGAACCTTGGAGCAGTCTCATTCGATCACATAGTTCAGCGTCTAAGAAGCTTTATTCAAGAGGATAGAATATTCAGTATTTTATTCTATCTCAGTATTTTATTCTATTGTTGTGGTGTCACAAAACATCATCAACAGTTTGCAGCTGGTTTTCCTTATTGGTATGAGCCAATCAAAGGGATACTCCATATTGTAAGGTTTACCATTTATTGTGTTAAGCTTTGCACTGCTTCAAATGGTCACTGTTTATCCATCAATTTGGATGTGAAACACTTATATCTTTGTGATCTCCTTTTTCTCAATTGTTGTACTGCTGATAAGGTTTAATGCTAGAACTCACCTTTGTCATAGCAAGTTACTTTACAAATAGTACATTGAATAATTGATTTTTTGGTTGACTTGAATCATTGATTTTACAGTTTACTGTTAAATTAGTGTGCTTTACTTGAATCATTGTTTTTGCAGTCAAGTGTTAAATTAATGTGGTTAGTTCTTGTTCTGTATAAGATCAAAAACAAAACCCTAAATATCATTAGATGCAAGGACCTGATATTCTAACTTTAGTTTTTCATCCATGCCATCTGGAGATGATTTTGTTAGGATTAAGGACACATTATCCACATTTCCATACTTTTTGGAAAATATTTTTCCCTTTTTCTCTAAAATAAAAAATTGTATCTGTGTGACACCATGTATAGGCTTCATATTAAGCATATGAATTGTTACAGGACTTAGAGCATTGTGATATCATGTAGGAGAATGCTTTTCTTATGGGCTATTGTAATTATTAAATTACATATAGAATGAGAATAAAAGCCAATTCTATGAGCATCAACCATGATAGGCTTTGTAATCAAGCTTTCTTTTGATTGTGAAACATATTCTTTTATTGGAGCTATAATTGTGTAAATGCACACAGACAATAAGATCAAGGTGTTCTCAGATTTGATGTATCTAAATTACTAGAGAGAATTACCTTACTCAAGTTTTTAGGGCATTTTTTGCATTAAAGGAATGCTTTATACTTCTGTTGAAAAGGAAATACTGCAATGTGAATGTAAGTTTCTTCTATTTCCCGTGCTTACCTGAAATCTTTCGTTTGTTTAATTAGGGTGAAGTGCTAGGAATAACAAGGTTTGGCATTGCTAAGATGAAAGACAGCGTCTTAATGCTTGCATCATTTGAGAAAACCACTGATCATCTCTTTGATGCTTCAATTCACGGGAGAATTGATCAAATTGAAGGCGTGAGTGAGTGCATTATCATGGGCATACCAATGCCAATAGGGACAGGTTTATTGAAAATCAGACAGAGGTATTTTCTTTGCATTCTGCTTAATAATGATAAAGCATTTGAGGACTTCTTTATTGCAGTACAATGGTATAGAAGGCAAATTAAACAAGATATATTGTATTTTCAAGTGTCAAATTTCATAAATGTCTATCAATTTTTTGCGAGGGAATCTCAATTTATAAACAAATTCTCTAACCATCATGTTTGTGCTGTGTCATACATTACTGATTTGAGATGACCTGCTTGGTACTGAAAGGTGGCTTCTCTTTCAACTGTATTGAACAATGAAAATTTACTTAAATATAGCTTATACGAATTTCTTTTTGCAGGATTGAAAATCTACCAAAACTAGAATATGGCCCAGAGCCACTCATTTCATAGTGAGCATGCCTTCAAATGCCAGTCTTGAACCAGCTGAAATGGAATTGCATGTTTGTGACTAGTAATGCGTTGATGATGTGAGTAGCCTTTTGAGTTTACATGGGTTTGCATTTCTGGCGGACTTGGGTTTGTGAGAGAGAATGTCTTAATTATCTATTTTCAAATTCTAGAGTATGTTTGTATTTGATTCCTTAACAAAGCTAGTATGTCGGGACTTACACCACTGTTATAATTGTGGGGCAGGTTACTGAAATATCAATTTCCACGAAACAAAGGATTATCAATATGGATCTTTACCCTTTGTTCTGGGTGCATTCATATCAAGCCAGATTCATGGTTTTCACTGTCACAATCTCAGTTATTGTTATCAGAGAGATCATTTTCATTACTTTGGACATTGATGACTACGGGGGTCTTGAGTTTCCTATTGATATGCTTTTAGAAGCATGTAAATCAACTTTTTGGTTGACGTAAACTTATTCATACAGGTACTCAGAACATGTTGCATTCAAGCAGCTACGAAGAGCATATGTGTATGGTTCAAATATGCAACCAGCTAAGTTTAAATGCAAATGCAGGAGCCACAAGAGAGGAGATTTACTTCATAATGTAGTGGATTGAAGTTTCTCTCTTTTTACAAGAAATTAGGTTCCCTTATAAGAGATTAGGTGCTAATAGACAAGATTACGAGCCCATAGGCAAGACAATCTCAGTATTTTATTTATTTATTTATTTATCGGTAAATAGGGTGCATCCATTGCTTGCCTTCTAGTTCAAGCATTATTTTAGGAGAGTGCACCCTCTAGATGCATCTCCATACGTATTTTGGTACTCTTGGTTCTTGGACCTTCTGAGGACAGATATCATCTACTGGGTTCTAAAATGTCCTCTTAAGGCTTCTGCCAAAAATTGAAAGCTGTAAATTTATAAGTCCAACCATTAAACAAGGAAAATGTCCTCAACTGCAAATAAAAAGGTAGTGAAGGTAATTTATAGACCAGAAGAAATGTTCTTGAGCTATTCATAAAATAATGTAAAAACTTGAACAGATTTCATATTTAATTTAAGAAATACGAGACATAGGTGTAACCTGCACTTCATTTTGCTGTTAGGCTTGGACTTTATACTGATAATATTGCACACAAAGATTTGCCGACCTTTTCCACAATAGACCAAACAACTGAAATTAGAAGACGAATTTTCAATTATATCAAATTACTAATAATACTCAAAATTAGACATCAACATATTTAAAATTCTACAACCAAATTTTAGTTGTTAAGAATTACAAGGTTGTATCGGTGTTTTGCCTAGCATCCATATCGGCCTCCATCGTTAAAATTTTACATAACTAAATATAATGTTTTTGTAATTGTTACAATGCCTCCTAAATCAATGTTTGCCGGTCAGAGCTGCATTATTGCATTAGGTATATTCTTTACACAACTGTCAGCAAATTCTGTCTCAAGGATATCCATTGAATAGAGCATCGAAAGAGAATAATCATCTCTACTCATAACTCAAGTCATCTGACTTGTGCAACAATGTACTACAAATTAATAATGTAAATAGAGTAAATTCTGTTTCTATTCACTATTGAGGTTCATAATCGTGAAGTACAAAATGTTTCTCACCGTCTTAAAATCAAGTTACCCATCCAACCAAATCAAAGTTTTGAGACCTATGTTAAACCTCGAACAAAACCACAACTGTTTGAATAAGACAATGGTGCAGCTGCATTCATACAATTCACATTGTATATTTACACATATATTCAAATCAGGTCATGGCCTAACTAAATATTCCCTGACGTTTCAACTCTATTAAGGCATCGATTTATTCAACATGGACTGCATTATTACAAATATAAGTGCATTAAGAGAACAGATTGAACACTCTAGATTTCAACTAAATTTTCGATCTTGTATGCGATGGGTTTTAATAACATGGACTGTGTTTTTATTAAATAAAAATGTAATTAGATAACAGTTTGTGCCCTATGTAAGCATATCAACGATCAATTAGCATTTCCAGAAAATCAAAGTGCAATTTGTTCTTAAAAACACTATAATTGCCTTTCACTTTTCAGATGCATGGCTAACAAGGATATCATCACCTTGTTTTAATATAAACATTAACACCATGATACATTTTCCTATTTGAAGGCAGAATCATAAACATTATCATGTGTAACTCATATATGACAAAGGTTGTCCAGAGGTGAGGAAATAAGTTAAAACATTTTTTTTGCAATTCATGATCCATGGGTCCTTTAATTATGCCAAAATGATTATTATGTATGTATAAAGCTAGCCAACAGAAAACAATCATGCAATTGCAAAATAGCAAGAGCTCGATGTGTGCATTCTCTTTGTTGTTGCTTGTATTTGAAGATGCAATGTATGGTTCTCTCACTTGGCCTGCAGTTGGAGGGTGCTACACATGAAAGGGTAGGTTCTCATATTAAAGAATGATGAAGTGAAATAACATTAGATACAAATTATTATCATTATTGTTAAGTAATGAATAAATTGTCAAAATAAACCAAAAAATATTATTATTATAATTTTTAATATTAAAATAAAAAATCAAACAAATTAAAATAAATATTTAATCACTCTTACATTTGCTTTTATTGTTTTTTCTTTTTTGTTTCTTTTTCCTATTATTTTTTTCTATTTCATTTGTCAGCCATACATTATTTCAATTTTTATTATTATTTTTTTAAAATTTTTTTTAGCTAGATGAACTTGGCCTTGGGGGCCATGCCCATATATTAATTTAGAAAATTTACAGGAAGGGGTTGCTCCATTAATGGAGGACCTATAAACAAAATGCTCGAGGAATAGGAGTTCAAACAAAATTTTTGAAGGCAATATGATTTTACATATTCACTAGTCTATAGTGTATACTCTTACAATAGCATTAGTAATTTTGAAAACAAACCATAATAGTATGTTATTTATCCCTATAGCCCATTGTCATAAACTCCATCTCCATCGTTGTCTGAAGTATCATCATCCATGGCAAATGCCCAATTGACTCTAGGAGATGGCATAACTCTCATAGCAAATTTGAGAAAAGTGATGCCCCATTTCACCAAGTTTTTGTGCGGGTTGTCATTGTAACCACGAGTAGATATGACAAATGGAATCCATGGCATTGCAATAGAGGTGTTGAATGTAGGCCATAATCCATTACCAAAAGGAAAACCCAATCCAAGTACAACAATATCCAAAACCGAATTGAAACCCATGCAACAGTGAGGTTTAATCAAAACCATGGATCCCAACCTCATTGTCATTTGACTCCCCAACCTCTAAAAAGAATCCAACAAACATAGAAGCTATGTTAGTATTAACATGATACCTGTGTGTGGTAGATAGGAACAAGTCACCCAACAACATTCAGATAGCATGGACCATAATCACTACTTTAACTTTGAAATTTTTCTTTAGCAGCAGATCAGATATCTCTGCAATGAAGGAGATTTGTTGCTTCTTGGCATACAATCTCACCGTAGTATCCATAGAACACTAGCTTGAAAGCATTCAACAAAGAAGAAAATGTGAACAATTTAATAACCCTCTCATCATATCTAGCCATAATCGACCTTTGTTAGCACCACAACCTCGAGAGGATGAGGTTAATGAATTCACATGCCTGGTACTCATTTTGTGTTTACATTGAGAGGAGTTTGCATTTTCAATGATAAAGGATCATCATTAAATAAAGAGGGCAATATGCACTTTCAGCTTTCTAATTTATCACCAATAATATGCCTCGTGTTTGATGCTAAAATCGGCCATATGATGGTTTACCTCCCTATACACATGCTTAATGGTGAAAGCCTCAAGTTTGTTGAGTAAAGGCCAAATTTGTCTTAATATTCTATTAATTTTCCAATTTTGTGCCCCTTTATTCCTTATAGCATTTATAATGATTTAAGAATCTCCTAGTTGCAAGCATGTGTAAAGGCTTAGTAGGAGCGCATGGGCCTCAACATCATTATTTGTTCCATGCCCCAATCCCTTTGAGGCGGCACCAATTAGGTATCCATCATGATCTCCCACTATACATCTTTCCCTAGAAATGTTAGGATTGCCTTTGGATGCCTCATCAAAGTTGAGCTTGCACCACCCCTCAGGAGGGACCGTCCATCTAATATCTTTCCTTGGGATTGGAAATGGAGCTTGATTATTTCTCTTTAATTTACTTTACCTTAGAGTTCATTTATTTTACCATGGAGCTATTTTAAATTAATAGTTAAATTTATTTTATGATAGAACTATTTTATTTATTTTAAAGTAAAGGTCTTTATATTTAAAAACTAATATCAGCTCTAAATATCTATTCTTTCAACTATCAATCCACATGTTACATTTCTCACACCATATACAAATAATGAAATTTAATCATGTTAATTGTTTTTATATTAGTAAAAAGTGGGTTTTTGAAAAGGGCCCAAACCCTTTTACAATAGAGTAGCCAAAGGCAAGCAAAATGTGTTCCATGGGGAATGGAACAACCTAAGAAAATAGAAATAGTACAGCTGCAGCTAGGCTTCTGGGAACAAACAACACAAAATGGAACAACCTGAGAAAAAATAAATAGTATAGCTCAAACAACACAACACCAAAAGAAAGAGCCTAAACAATGAGAGGCCCTCTCCAAGTCATCCACATAGAATATCAATCATGTTAATTGTTTTGCTTAGAATATCAACCTTAAATATTATTAGGGCATATAACAACTTAATCCAATGGTACAAATGATGAAATCTCAATTAGTACACTTGATGTAATATAGGATAGAATTGTATAATAATCATTTGTTGAAAATTTACAATGATTTGAAAGTTGACGCAAACACTAAAGAAAAGGTCAATTGTTGCTTTGTGTAAATGATAGAGAAAGTATCACAAAAGCTCTTTACTACCAATAATAGAGCCCCAATGCCTTGCTTTCTAACCCTTACCAAATGATAGATAGCCATTCATTTCATGAAGGACTTAAAATAGAAGCCATAAGAAGAGAATGGAAAAAGTCTTTAACATGCATGCATCAAACAATTATGACAATCATATACACTAGTAGAGAAATCATTAATAAATACATGTCTGATATAGATGCTTTGTCCAAGGACTTGAGAAGTAGCATCAACCACAAAACAACCAATTTGTGTAAAAAATTAATGCATGTAAAGCTTTGCAAATAAAAATCACAATAAGTTAGTTTTGATTAAATTTCTTCAAGTTCCTTCTTGAAGCAACCCCTTGCTTGGTTTCAATTGTGGTAGCATAGTTTATGATAATATGAGAGGACATGCCTTATGTGACAAGTGCTTAGAAAGGTGTGGGATAACAATTTGGAGTATATTGAATAGGAAGTTGTATGGCGTTACTAGTCTCTAACTAAATCTTATTTTAATTTAGCCAGACTTGATTATAAGGGATTGGGAGACACCAATTGGCTATTAAGGTATTAGGCCATAGTTCACTGACTAAAGCATTTAGGTGTCCAAAATATGATGTTAAGATTAAATCCCAGGTGACAAGAAGGTCGTATTAAGCTAACTGTATGGTTGTAACTAGGTTAACAATTTGATAGCATATGCTTCACACTTGTCTACAAGTGATACTTTGAAAGTTTTATGATACTGTGTTGCAACTAGGCCATGGTTGGATTCCCCTTATCAAATCCATCTAAAATCATAATTAAGAACAAGTATGTTTTTAGTCTATAGTATTAATCAAAATCCAATTGGAAACTATTCCTTAACATCATATACCCACCAACAAATTTTGACCACAGAAGATGTTTCTCTATTGGTCACTTGGCCTCTGGTTGTCCTCACTCTCGCCACAAGGGTTCGACAACTTGGTGGAAGAATGCACTCATTGATCATTTGACTGTTAGCACTTCCCCGAAGGATGGTTCCTCCCAGGAGGGTGAGCCTTCCTTGGAGGGTGGTTCCTCCCAGGAATCCTTGCTCATCTTACCTGCTCCCCTGTGGAGCCTATGGCGAATACGGTGGCTGTTGTTTCTGATCATGTTGGGTCTCCTTCTCCATTGGCTGTGATTGTTTCATCAGCTCTTGTTTGACCCTCGACTTCTCTGGTCGCTTCTGATAGACCTTCGACTCCTTTGTTGGCCCCATTTGCTTTGGGTCAATTGCTACTTTGTCGGTACCTGCTTTATCTTCTGCATTGTTGGCTCCTGGTTCAGCACGCGAGTTCTCTTTGGTTGCGATGTCTATTGAGGGTCCCCTCCTCTCACCTCACTCTAAGGATTTAGACTCGAAGTTTTCTTGGACAGTGGTTCAGTGAAAAAAGAAGGGACTCCCCAAATCTGTTGCTGCTTCGCGATCGAGTGTTACAGGAGTTAAATTTTCTTCCTCGGGATCAGGTGTTGTTTAGATCCCTTGTTTTGTTTTGTAGCAGGGCTGCTGTTTTTTTGTTGTTTCTCTGTTGTTGCTGGCATGTTTGTGGCCTATTTTGTTCTACCCTAGGGGCCTTTGTGTAAAGGGATTAGCACCCTAGTTTGTTGCTTATCTTAATCAAAAACAAATTTTGATGACAACATCTGTCTAACTTCCTTTATCCTCTATGCTTTCATCGATGCCATACTAAGTAGTCATTTCAAACCCCAGGTTACCATAAGACCATATCCTTCTTTTCTAATTTAATCAAATTTATTTAATGACTTGATTGGTAATTTCCAACTCTACAATTCCTATTGCTAAAGAAGAAATACTATAATCTAAATGAGTGTAAAAATCTCAAAAGAAAAAATCTTGTATTGTATAGGATTACCTCTAGTGTGGTAGTTGAACATTTTGTTGTTTAGCTACTATAGAATTACAAAGTGAGAATGCACATGATTGTTAGGGCTCTTTAGAAAGGAAGCTTGGTTGTAGGTTCATTTTCATGTAGCTCAAATATTAAAGCAATTATAAGGGGACAATGGAAATATTTTTTTAAAAATGAGGCACAATCACCTATTGATAACTTTTCTTTAGATCCTTCCTTTTGGATTTACTCACCAATATTTGATTACTAATGGATTGAGTTTTTAATTACCATTGGACTAAATGTAATTGTCCTCTATGTTTTTATGGATGATAGCTTTGAGGCAATTTCAAGCATTATTTCCTATTGTCGAAAATAATAGGGTTTGGGCCAACTCAGCACAACTTTAAGGTAATTTTAGCACTATTTCCATTATTTAAAATAATAGAGTTTGGGCCAACTCACCATAGCTTTGAGGTAATTTTGAGGACTATTTCCATTGTTCAAAATAATATGGTTTGGGCCAACTCATCATAGCTTTGAGGTAATTTCAAACCCTACGTTGCCATAGGATCAAATCATTTTTTTATTTAATCAACTATATTTGATGGATTGATTGATAATTTCCAACCCTACAGTTCTTATTACTAAAGAAGAAAGACTATGATCTAAATGATTGTAAAAATCTTAGAAGAAAAATATTATATATTAAAGTGATTGTTAATCTGATTGATGCTTGATCGATGACAACTTTGAGGTAATTTTGAACATTATTTCCTATTGTTCAAATAATAGGTTTTGTGTGCCAACTCACCACAGATGTCCTCCAACTCAAGTAGAAATACAAGAACTCCAAGAACACTAACCACATTCAAGAACTCAAGTAACATCATATTGATAAAAAAATATCGCATGGATTTCCATTTTTTCACAAATAAAAATGGCATACAACCCATAGGTGGTTCCTGCTAATT
Source organism: Cunninghamia lanceolata (assembly GCA_027924645.1). NCBI lineage: Eukaryota > Viridiplantae > Streptophyta > Pinopsida > Cupressales > Cupressaceae > Cunninghamia > Cunninghamia lanceolata. The sequence goes on from BSBN01000536.1 coordinate 9,448,125, forward strand.
TTGAAAGGGTCATAAATATCATAAGAAAGATTAATCTAAATGGTGGAGTGATTGTTAACTACCAACTTATTACATGTATACCATTTGACCCCTAAATGTTTGTGGTTAATTTGTTTGAAGACGGTCAACAACGAACAACATAAAGTTAAACAAACAATAAACAAATAGTGGTTAAGGAAACTTTAAGGGGTTTGAGATTGGAAGTAAAGGTAACTTCAAGCTAGGAAACATTGATGGAAAAGCTTAGTGTGTGCTTTGACAAAGGAAACAATGGCACATGTGGGCCCTATGATCTAGGTAGGATAGTCAAAGGTTAGATGTGGGTAGGTGCAAGAAGTTGGGATACATTGAGGGGAAAAATACAAGACAAAAAACTGTCAGATGAATGGATATTTGTTTCATAAAAATTAGATCCCTGCTATTTAGAAATAAATACCCACTTAGGTTCAATAACCATGCATTATGTAAGATGGAAAAAGGTTTGACATGTGTTGGATAAGAGTGGTTTCCTTAGATTGGGACCTCAATTGAGAAGTCCAACCTATTTCTCGAGTCAATTTCAAAGGAATCCCTTCTCTTGGAGCTTTTAGTTATAAAGGAGGCTCAATTTATTGGTTACTTAGATAAGCCAAATGCAGAACTTTAAGCTGATTGAGGAGGCAACAAAATAATTTATGGGCTTTGTCTCAATGATCTATTAGAACATTATCTTCCTACACACACTAATAGTCAGAACAATTACTTCAGGATATATCAAGTGGTTGGCTTTCTACTAAGGATGACTAAATCAAATTTCATGCATCTTCCTCTACTTTTGTAACCACCTATTAAAATTGAGATCTTAGAAAACTAACCACTCACAAAAAATAAAATAAATGAAATAAGAATTGCAATAAGAAATAGATAATACATTACATAGTATGTACATGGGAAAACCCTTATGGGTAAAAAACCCCATTAAAATAATTCATTATTGAGAAAACTTACAATAATGTTTGTATAAACAAACATATCAAGAACCTAGCTTTTAGAATGTCTTCTTCCCTTCCTTATTTCATAACAGCCTCTCATGCATATACAATGCATTCTTAAATATACCTCACATACGATTTTTCTTCTTTCATACAAATATATATGCCATATATTCATGTTGTGATATTTAATTTTAATATGATTGCCTATATTTAAGGTAATCCAAGGAGTTGGTGTTTAGGCCATAACCTTTCACCTTATAACCTTTTGGTCATTAAATTATTTATTTATAAAGTTAAACTTTATAAATTTACCCAACTTAATATAACTAATGTCATATTAATATTTATAAGGCTAAAACCTTATAATTTAGAGCCTTATAAATGTTATTTAGGAGTACTTACATTTAATGCAATCTTTTAATGAACATTATGCTTTAACACTCCCCATTAATGTTTATAGGGAGTTACATGTTGTCAATTTCTTTCAGAAAGAAAAGATGAAGCTCCTCAATAATGTAAAACTTCTTTGACAAGCATGCCACAAGGATAGAATATATGCCAAGAAGAAGATCATGTATTCTAGACTACATGGTAAACATCTTGTCATAATTTAGATCCCAATTTCCTCAAAATGATGCAAGAGATCTTATAAAAAATCTTATTAGAGCCCAGGTCTCCTCAAAATAGCTCCCCCAAGTTCTTGTTACAATAATAATGCTTGTAGGTCTTACATACAATGCTCTTAGGTTTTTTACACAATGCTTTTACAAATGGAAGAAGGAATACAAAGGAAGAGATAGGGTTCCCATAGGACTTACATATAACGCATTTAAAATGCATGCAGGTCTTACATACAATTCTTGTAGGTCTTATCCAATGCCCATAGGTCATACAAGTGCCCTTAGGTATTACATGTAGAGTTAGACACTATGAGGTGTCATTGTCATGAACACTCCCCTTCAATGGCAACCCCTTGGGGCTAAACATTATAATAGAGGTACTACATAGAGGTTTTGTTTAGTGTTTGTAGGGTTCAAGCCCAAGCTACCATTATCACAATATATTTGTAACCTGATAATCAATCTAACAAAATTGGTGAGAAACTTCATTATTGAGAACTTTTCCTTGAATGAAGTGAGCATGAACTTCAATGTGCTTTGTTCTTTGATGTTGAACATGAGTCTTTGACAAGAGTAGTACATCTTTTGGTTATCTCATAATAAAGTGATACTTCACTAGTACCCGTATGAATCTCATCAATAACCTCATAAGATATATTGATTCCTTTGTCAATTCTATTACATTTATATATTCAACCTTTGTAGATGGAGACACAATGGGTTGCTTTTTTTAAGTATTTGTCATGCCTATATTTACTCATGGACAATACACACTGATGCAATAATTTTTTTCTTAAACACAACTTATGTTGCTTTTGATTGCACTACATGTAGTAGTGTGTTCATGTGCACTCAATTGCATCACACATACAATGTATGAAGAGCATGTTGCATTACACAAGGGAAGGGAATTCGACAAGTGGGTGATGCAAAACCCATCCTATTCAACCTATAAATTTGAAGGTTTCCTAATTCAAGGTATGGTTCCACCTCTCATGACACCTCAAGGGAGAATCTCCATGAGGTATACCCCCCCCAGTTCCTAGGTGAAAGTGGGATGATCACACTTCCAAAGTGCGACCTAACACCTACAACTAAATTTAACTCCTAGCATACATTGAGAAGGATAATAGAGTGTAATAAGATGTTTAATTAATTAAAACAAGTATTTATTAAAATTTGATAAATAAAACGATCAACAACCAAGAGAAATCATATCTAAAGAAGACAATGGTGATGCAATTTTAGTGACGTTGTCATCAAATAGAAGACAAATATCCTCAATGGTGTCTCCCAAATCTACAATGTGGGACTCTATGAAAAGACACGAAATGTCGAGTAGATATGCATCCCAATGTGGTGGATTTGGAAAGATGATATCAACATCTCAGTGCATATAATCGTTGGAATCCATACATGAGTCAACTCTGGATTTGAATGGAGCATTAGGTAATGATGGAGATGAGATCTCAATGCAAGTCAACTAACTAGAGTGTTCATCTCCAAATGATGGTGTCTCACAAGTTGGATGAGTGAGACTAGATGATTTTGCTACAAGTGTTTTATAATGAGCTATAGAAATATCATAATCATGAATAATTTGTTATATTTTTTCAAGTTGACGAGGAATACATTCTTTTGTTGTATGCCTTTTCATCCCACAATATCCACATTTGATTTTCTATTTATTACAATATTTATATAGAATACTCGAATGGAAGGGATTACATATGTGACATCCATAGAAATATACATGATCAAATTTTAAGCAATAGTTAAAGCATAAATTGTTATTATTGTTTTAGAAGCCCACCCAAAAAAATGTGCAAGAAAAATACAACTTGTGTTAAGATTGGATGCCAAATCAAATGTTTATAATGTACAGTGATTTTTATAAAATGGGCTATCCAAATCTTAATTTTTTTACAAAGTTGAAATACTTGTGAAAATTTGAGCACTTTGAGAAAAAAATAGTGAATTTTTGATATCATGGGCAAAAGTTATGTCTCGTCAAAAAATGTCACAAAATATAGAAAAACTTGACTTCAGAGGCCCAAAAAATAGCTTAAAGCATAAAAAAATTTAATCGTCTCAATGCTAAGTCAAAGAGGACATAAATATATTTTTGTTGACTGTAATTTTGCAAAATTTTATCTTTGTGGGTGGAAGTTGTTTAGGGACTTTGAAGGGGACCTAGTGCTCACCATCTAACATAAAGTGCTTAGAAATTTCATCAAATGCTAATGTTAAATTTATATGGTATCTTTATATACTAGTGGTTAGATGCTAACTTTACTTATATTCTATTAACAATCTTGTCAAAAGCTTCCCTTGTAACAAGTTCTTCTTTGATAGTGTGCCTAACCCTGGAAAAATAGTGTATCGGTATCTCATATCCCCATATAGAGACATATAACTCCCCACTTGCATTAAACTATGAAAAAATAGTAGGATTGTTCACATTTTTCATCAAGTGCCAACTACTAAATTTTGGACTTATGAATGACTACTCTTATAGATATAGATTATCGAGGGTCATGCATATCATTTACGTAGTTTACTATATTTTGAAATATACATAGTTCTTTATTGGGCTTTTTTCACAAGAATGTTGATTTTCTCCAATATGGAAAGAATACTAGATAATGTTAGGAGTATCTCTATGTCACTTAACCTATGTAAGAGGTCAGAAGCTCTATCTACTATGAGGTGATGTTTGTACATTACTCCAATCAAGGATTGATATTTTGAAAAAACTGTTGCATCAGTCCATGTAAGGAGATCCATCTAGTATTAACATCCTTAAGAAGCTTTTTTCCTACAATTATTCCCTCAGCAAAATGTTGAAATTCTAAAAATTATTTGGGACTTTGATAAAAGTATGAGTGGAGCTCATGGATTAGATCTTAAAATTTTGATACTACAAAAAACTTGCTCACAATTTTAAATGCTAAATTTATTCTATGGGCCATGTAGTGAATAGAAATCATGTATGGTGAAAAAAAGGTTTGTAGCTTTACACAAAGACTATTCCTATGCCCTTGCATCACTAAATCTCCATCTACCCCTACATGTGCACCAACTTTTTGGCAATTGTGTAGTCACCATACCTCTAATTTCATTCAAATATTTCTTAACTAGATCTAATAGATTTTGCAATGTTGCATTCTCCTTAATTTTATAAACAAAGAGTAGATGATGTTGGTGGACATAATTTTCTACAGTATACACATGCATACATACCCAAGAAGTATTAGCTATTGTTGTAATTTCATCTAAAGATTATTTTCTCATCTCAACGAGACAATTTGTTCATTCTCATCCACTGTTTATTTATCAATGTGTGTTAGAAAAGTTAGGAATGACCATAGGAGATAATAAACTATTATATTCTAGGTAGTCTATCATAGGACACCCTCTAGTCAAAATATGAAAAACAACACTCAACCGAACAATTTTGTCATATATGTGTTTCTCTTATCATCATCTTTCCAAATTGAGCTTCAATTGAATCTCCACATGTAATGCAAGATGGTTATCATACCTCTGCCAAATACACAACTTTTCACATACATTCACAATATCAAGACTCCACATGCACACGTCCCTCAACTCTCACACAACTGCATATATACACATTCATATGGCAATACTTTGCCCTAAATCCAATACCCAACTACAGTAAGATAGTAAGATTGCAACATAAGTTTGATATGCTTTATTAAATTCAATACAGAAAACAAACAATTCAGTTATGAAATCTATTTACATACATTTGACTATTCATGGCCTCCCTTCCACACCTCTTTTCTTCTCATATGAATGGCAACCGTGCCAAATTTCAATGTCCCCAGTTGATATATTACCCTTATTCAATTGCAACATTCTTTTACTCTTCTCTGGCAGCTATTTTGATCTCTGTGTTATTTTGTGCTCCTTCATCCTCTTCCTACTCCTCTGGGAATTACTTCGTGTTTATTTATCTGGAAATTGACATCTGATTTTAATTGTTTTGTGCAGATTTGGACGCTGCACCTCCAGCTTGATGGCATCCCCTTTCTTCATACCAGCTCAAAGACTTTTATTTTACCTTTTTGCAGTCAACCTTCACCTTCTGGCAGCATTTCTTCCCTCTCATTCTATTAATGTTTGTTTATTTCTGTTTCTTTTCTCTGCTAAGAAGAAAATCCCACGCCCAGCAGCAGCCACCTTCCTTCCCCTCAAAATTTCATTTTTTTAATCTTTTCTTCCTACACCCCACCATCTGATGGCGTTTCATTTCCTTATATCTGCATTTTCTATTGTTTTTGATCAGGGAGCCCTTAAGGTAAAATGCCTTTTTGTCTTCCTTGTGGCATTTTGCACATAGACTTCTCTCTCTGTTTTTATTTTTAAAAATCTACCAAACAATATAGGAAAATGGGCGTTGAAATCTGCCTTTAATTCTTGGTAATATATAAAAAGAAGTATATTAATGTTTTGATGCTGCTGGAGCTGCCTCAAATGAGGCCTGAATACCCTCTACACATAAATTAATTCTGATTATATGCAACCTCTCCACTTGGAGAAGAAAATATGGTGTGAATTAAGGCAATTTTACACCATTTGGGCCCAAATCATAAATTTTTAACTTCATTTGCAAAGGTGATTGCCTTCAAACTCTTTATGCAACGGAAAAACAAAACATAAAGGAAGAAACCCAGAAATTTTCTTTCCATGATCTCCATATTATCTTACCCAAATAAATTGATCAAATTGGTGCTTTGGATGCGCAGAACCAGGTGTCGGCAAGCGAAAAAATTTAAACTACTCTGTTTCGCATGAAAATCGGCGAGTAGGATTGGAAAGACGTCACAAGGTCCTCTGGAGAAGGATTTTTCTCCATCCTTCATAGATTTTGAAATTTTAAACTTTTTGTAAATTGCCAGCCTTGATCAAAGAATTTTAAATTCTCCTATATGGTGAAAGATATGACCTTGATTACTTTTGCGCATTTTTCGAAATGCCTTCAAGAATACGCTTGTCAGAGGATTCATCATGAAAATTCACCAATCTTCCAAAACAATTGTTTTTGTGGAGATTGTCTTTTGTGCGTCGACACCTAAGTACGACAAAATTGAAACTTACACTTTTGACATGCCACACATTGCAAAAGCCATGAGATGCCAAAAGAAAACCAAAACACACCAAAACTGAAAATCAAAGCTCCACCAAGGTTTGATGGTACATGTTGATAATGCCATCTACCAAGGTTCAAACCCCTGGAAGGCGCGATCAGGCCAGGTTCAACCCCTGGGTGACTTTGACGAATTGGTTCCCCTTGCTCGTGGCAGCTTAGCCGAAGGACGACTTTTGGTTTAGATGTATGCTTACTTATCATGTTGTAATTGCTTGATAAAAGGGCAGAGATGCCGATATCTATGTAATCCAGTTGTTTCCATAAAAAAAAAATCAAACCTTTAATTTGTTTTTGATTGATGTTGATCACCAGTCCACCCGGATGCTCTTGCATCGACATGTAACAAGATTCACCTTCCTTTCCATATACGCATCATATTCTAAGGCATGCTTAACATGAAGACATTCTTCCTTTGTTTTCCATCTTATCACTAATTTTTCCTTTATGTTTATGATTTTTTTTCATATACTTTACCCATATGTTTTTCTATGGTATCAATTTTTAGTTGCAACTTCTTGTCCCTACAATATTTCAAACTAAAAATCTTACACTTGCATTATGTGGGAGGTTCATCTTTGTTTACATTCTCCATCAATTAAATGAATGGGTACTTTGACACCCAATCAATCTAAAAATTTCTTGTTAGATCCCACTCACGCCCCATTTTTTATTTGGTTTTTCTTTTCCCCTTCCATGCAAGACCTACATCTTCGTTATCACTTGTTGAGGTTGATTTATTCATGTTATCATTCCCACTACCCTGGGTATCCCATAGAACATCATATGTGGCATTATCGTCCAATTAATTTCAATCTTCCATTGTTCGTTAATAGATGGTACACACATTTATTGATATTGTAGATCCATCTAATGGACCACAAACATTGCCAAAGTATGATATTATGTCTCTACATTTTGATGACCTCCCTTCACCACTTTCAAGAAATTTGTTCATTCTTGACATTTCTCACAAATATAAAAGCTACAAAAAATGTCCTTTTATTTAAGCTCATGACTCACTTTCACTCAACACTAATCTAAAGGATATGGATTTGTGCAATTTGAGTAAAATGACTTAACACATAATGCAAAAAATAAACTAAATACAATGCTATTGAATAGCCAAAAAAAAATTATTAGCCCATTTATGGAAGAGACCATAGATAGTGATGGCACAAATATATGGGATGATGAATGAATAAGTATGAAACTCAACAATTACATTGTAAAGATTATGTCATCTTTTTATATCATCTATATTATGTAACAATGAAACTAAATAGTAAATAGACATAATCAACAAAAATGAATCATAGAATATAGATCCCTCTGTCCTAGATGTCTCCCTACTCAATAGCTTCTGTAACAATGAAACCAAACTAACAAAGAGATAAATAATCAAGAGGAATCTTATATTATAACACCATAATGAAATGATCACTTGCATTTCACTAACTCGCTAATGCATGTAGTTGTAACTATCTATGATCCAAATTGAGAGCTTAGAGCATAACAAAATGTGTAAAAGATTAATTCAAAGTTTTAATATATGTATATCAATCCACATTTGGTGAATCCCATGGGATTGTAAAATGATAAGAGTGATAATTTGGCAAATCCTAGAAGATTGTAAAATGGTAGAGTGATAATTTGGTGAATCCTACAAGATTGTAAAACGGTGCATATAAATGTTGGGCAAATTGGACCACAATAAAAAAACATACGTTCTAATTTTCAAGGTGATTATGTCCCTCGAATTAGCATGAAGTTATAATGGTATTGGAAAAATTGGTCCTCATAGATGATGAAGTTTTAATGTTTTTGATTAAGATAAGTGGCTAAACAAGGGAATCGATCCCTATTACAGAAAGCCTAGAAACAAAACAAGGGGCAAAAAATGAGGCCACAAGGGCACAAGAACAGGGGAAAAGCCAAGAGAACTTGATCCCATAAACAACAGACTGATAGCATAGGCATAGCAGCCTAGCCAGAGAACAACAAGGATCTACACAACATCAGATCCCGATCTAAACACTCTAACCCCTTTGCCACAAGAGGGCAAGGGACCTTTCTTCCTACGCTGAACCACTGTCCAGGAGGGATAAAAATCAGGATCGACAGCACATGGAGAGGGGGGAGCCACCCCCGAAGCCACAAGCAAAGAGGGCACACGGTGAACCCCAATAGACACCAACAAAGCCCCACAAAGGGACGTCGAGCCCGAAGAGGGCAAAACTGAAGAAGAAGAAGAATCAGGAATAGAAGAAGCAGGCCTACTCAAAACAAGAGGAGTTGATAGATGAGCAACAAAGTGGTCAGAAGAGTCCAGGGAATGAGAGGGAACCACAGTAGCAACCGACTCGACACCCACAATAGCAGTCACAAAAGGGTCAGCATCCCTAGAGGGACCATCCCCCTGAGATGAACCATCATCCTCTGAAGCACTGATAGTTAGGTGATCTGGGAGAGCATCCTTCCACCTAAAGCAACACCTTTATGGTGTGAGAGGGGACAACCAGAGGCCAAATGACCTATAGCAAAACACCTTTTGCATCTAAAAGGAATACCCTTATAATCCAATAGTTGTTTCCAGGGCCTTTTTCCTACCATCAAGACCACATCCCCATGTAGAGGTCTAGATATGTCAATATCCACAAGAATGCGCACTACCGTAGAGTGCCCCAAGGAGGAGGTTGTAGAATTAACCTTGAGGAAACAGCCAAAGGCATTGCCTATGCCCTCGTAGCAAGAATCCTCCCAAAACTGGAGAGGGAGATTAGGGAGCCGGACCTAAATAGGTCTGATGTTGAGCGGTTCTGTAAGGGGATTGAAGGAGAGAGTCCAGGGCTTGATGGAGAGGGAGTACTCTCCCCACAACCAAACCCTGCCATTGAGCACTAAGTCTCTTTGCTCAGAAGAGGCAAAAGTCACTATGAAGAACCCCCTTGCACAGGGAAACAATTCAATCTTACCCTCAACCAGTGGCTTCCAAGACTCCAAAACCCAATGGTGAAGATTGGGCAAGGAGGGCCAAAAACCATTAAATCTACATATCACACCTGTGTTGCGATAAAATTCTTTGTTCTCAGTGACCTCTGAACCACAAACCACAATAGGCGACTCACGGGCGCAAGGGATCGGCCGAGAACTGGGCCAGGAAGAGGTCTGAGCACCAGAGCTGGAAACAGCAGTAGAAAAAGTTTTCCTAGGGCCTCCCGGAGCCCAAAGCCCCACCACAAGCACACCCTCAGCATTAACCTTAGAAGAACCATCGGCACCAAAGCCAGAATCAGGAGCCAGATTCGAGAGAGATAAACCCCTGGGACCTGCGTTCAAGGGGCCAAGCCCCAGCCCAAACGAAGCATCCTCAGCTCCACCCTTGGCCAAATAAGATGCAACCTCACCACCAGGCCGCCCCCAACCAACTTGGGCAAGAGCGGTGAATTCGCTGAACCCCTATCAACGTTCAACGCACTATTTCCACCATTGCCGATTGTAATGCAATGTTATATGATGAAGTTTTAATGTTATTGGTGAGTGTGTCGATAAATTAAAACATGCCTCCAAAATTCCAAGTGAATCACCATTAGAAACACGTAGGTTACTGTGGAAAAAATATTAATTACAAATGCCTCATAAATAAATTGGTGGTGAATGAAAATGAATTTTTCCATTAATGCATAAAATTCGAGCAATATGGCCCCCCGCCAGTTGTAATATATTCACCAAATTTGAATTGGCCGATATGAACTATTCGCCAATTGGCAAAGATTTACCACTAAAAAATCATCAACTCCCTCCAATTTTAAAATAAAATAAAATTAGACACATTTGTCTTGATGCACCTTTTTTATCTTTTTGCTCATTACCTCCAAGGAAAATTTTGACGTCCAAATGACCATCATAAAGTATTTTTGCTTGTTTCTTTTAGCAACTTCATTCTACAACTACTGCAAATAAGTAGCATAATCATCCAACACTACCTTTACCAATATTGGATCTAGACCATCTGAATGGGTGAATTTAAAATCAATCTTCATAAAAAAATATTGAAAAGTTTCTTCTGAATATTTTTTACTTCCACCATTTTGAGCTCAAAAGTTTCACAAGTATCCTTTATTTTCATTAAATTATTAACAAAATTTGTAGCAAATCCAAGGTCCTTGGACGATTCTCTTATCACCAATTTTGAAAATAGATCCTGTAAAAACTTGTAGCGACTAGATATTTTGATTCTCATCAAACAAAGAAAATCCCAAATTTTCCATAAATTCATCCAAGGCATTGTGCATATTTTGAACAAGAGACTGTGCCTTCTGACTCTTACTCTGACATTTCCTCAAGATTTCATCCAAAATTTATAAGTCAACTTCCACTTCCAATGCACATTAAGCTCTTGATCACTAAGAATACCTTCATCCAACAAATAAGGAAAATCTCAATCTGGCATATAAGCTATTTGAGGAAAAAATATTATCTATTGCCTCCAATTCAGTTTTTAGTCCAGTTATCAGAGTTTTAATAGACTCCATTCCTTTGGATAATATTGTTATGATTTGAACTATTTCCTGCATTATTTAATGACCCAAGCTAACCAACTCAATGTTCCAGGCATGAATGACTCTCATTACATTTCTCAATTCCCCTGCAACTGGAATTTCCTTTTCAGAATTGAGAATATGTTGAGGCACTACATCGATCGAAGATGAACTAATAGGACCAGCTAAATATTCAATATAGGTTGTAAGGTGGGCAAGTTTATCCTTCGATTCTTCTTTAGTGTCCTTGTCCTTATCCATTTTCTAAATGATCCAATCAATTGAAGACCTAGCAAGCTACATTCCTTCTTCTATGGACAACTTTCCCAAAGCAATAGTAGTAACTGTATAGTCTAATGGTTGCATGTCAACTTCAGGCATGTCTGATAGTGGCATGATTATTTACACTTGTTTGTTCCCATAACTATTAGTTGTGATAGAAGATCTTATTCTATCCTTTTTTAAAAGATTGGGTTTTGGAAACAAAGTAGCTAGCTGAGCAAGATCAGATAAAGTTGGCTTCACAACTCTCTCTTCTAGATAATTTAATCAAACCACTGCATTGTATCCATTGTTTGTGCTTCTCCCACTGGGATACTAACTTGTGGTTGTTGCGATGTGTTTTGATCATTCAAAAGAAAAGATGGGGAAGGAATTTTAGGAGGAGAAGGAGCTTTATTACATATCTTCTCCAAAGACTAGATAGGGGTTCTTTTTTGTACATATCTAGGAGGACTTACAATACAAAGACCTAACAGCTGAATGATAAGAGGTGAATTATGAGATGGAGATGGTGAACTAGAAATTCCTTCTGGAGACAATTTTAATGCCCACCTGTATGCTCACATACAAGTGGGTACATACACAAGCAGAACTAAAAAAATTTCTTTGATTAACAATGTATTTGATATAACTAAACTAAATATCATTAATCACTAATGGATTCCCTACATCACTCGACTTGATGTCAAGAGAATTAACTTACAAATGTATCGACACTTTGTCTAAGTTATAACATAATCAATTTGAGTTAAGGGAAGAAGAATTGTTTGACAAGAAGTATACATTGAAAGACAAATGCTAACAATTTACTATTTAAAATTTTCAATCACAGAGACAATCGAAATGGAAATAAAATTTCTATCATATAATTAATTTAATAAAAAAAGAGATCAAATTTGAAAACTCACCTAAAAGATATTCCATAAATTTTTACACTAAGTAATTAAATAATAAAATTTTAATATAAGACAAATATCAAAAAAATTTCAAAAAATTAATTTTTCTAATTAATTCTAAAAAATTGACCACGGAAGCTAAACATCTAGGAATTATATGATTATACCTCCATTAACTTTTCTAAACAATTTAATTCTAAACAAGTTAAAATATAAAATCAACCCTGGAAGATAATTATTTAAGGAATTAAATTTAAAAGTCATGTCTTCTAAACCTTGAATTAAGAAATAAATAATCTTAATCTATAAAAAAGGAATTTAAAAATATATTACATCTTAATTAAAAGATGTGCTTATTTTTTTTCTAAAATTAAACCCATTTTAAATTAGCTATATTTGTAGCCTATAAAATATAACTACATTATAGGGATATTTATGCACTATTTTGGGAAAAGTAGATTGAAAATAGATTTAGCATAAATATATTCATTTCAATAATTTAAATTCACGGTTTAAAACAATTTATCTTGAAAATTTAATTTAAAATCATTTTAAACTATTTAATTTAAACTAAAGGAAATGATAGTGATTTTTAAAAAAAATAAATAAAGGTGGTCAATTTTATTCTTTTCTCTCAAGTCTCACACTCATTTTATTTTATTTATCTACATATTAATTGAATACTAAACATAAATTAATTATTCTTCTAGAAAGTTTATTATTAAATGATAATGTGAATAATTAAACTTAAAAAATAATAAAGCATTCCAAATAAAATAATTTTTTTCTAAGACAATTAGAAATTTAAATTTAAAAACTAGGTTTAAATGAGGACAAGAATGTTTAAACTTAGGAATTTGCTTTAAAGATTGTTTTATTTTTTGTGTTTTCTTAATCTAATCCTACTGTTTTTCTCTATCCCCATGTCCCCATGCGGCTGCTTATGTTATTTTTCTACTTAAATTTAAGCAGTTGGAGTGGCCCATGGAAATTTAAATTATGGGAAAAGGATAATATAGAATCTTTCCCTATTTTTGTGGAGCAGCTATTGTTTAGGAATTAAGCTATGGGAAAAAGGGGGGGTTGGAAATAATAAGCCACTGCATAATGAAAAATATGCTATGTGGCTGCGTATATTTCCTTCCCTCTTTTTTATTTTTTCATAATTAAGATAATTTTTTTTTTATATAGTATAAAATACAAAAATAAAATATTCATGGAGTCACTAGCTCCACAAATATCTCCTAAAAAAATTGAGCAGTGGTTGCTAGCCAAAATAAGCTATGCAGCCACATGGGGACATGCCCTATACTCAATATTTCTATAATGTTTTTTCCTTATAAGATAAATTTAAATTCCTTTTAAATTATTTATTAATGCTAAATATTAATTTATTTATTAAGATATTAAATCATGACTTTATTTTTTTGAAAATCTAGAGAAAGCATAAATCATTTTGTAATTTCTTATTACATAATAAATTAATTTCCTTTTTAACTAAACTTTATTTTTTTAAAATGTATTTCTTTTGCTCACATAGAAGGAAGAAATTTTAGAGGTCATTGTCCCAAAATATGAAATTATACAAATTATATGTTAATATGCAAAAAAAATTATTCATAATAGGAGTATTTATATTATATCTGAAAAAAGATTACATATGCAGACACTGCCTTCCTTGTTCATGGCAGTTGCAGAGTATATAGAATTGTCTTGATTACATATGATTTTAAGCAAAAATGGCCACCAAGGCCTCTATCTATCAACACCTAACTAAAGGGCTTATACATACAAAATTAAGTTGCAAACCTAGCATGAGAAACTGAACCAGACATCCAACTAACCAGACCAGAGTGTCATCAAATTGGGAAACCATTAGGCCTTGTCGTAGTCGATCAAAAGCTGATTGAAATCCGTGACCCACTGATAGCCGCTCTCCACTGTCACCTCCAACATGCGCCTTAGGAACCCTACCGCGGCCTGTGCCTTCTCCTTCAGAACTATCAATTCTAGGCCTTTGACATCTAGAAGGAATGGGTAGAGCTTCACGACCTCTCTAGGATCAGACAACAGTTCCATATCCCGCGGCCTAGGTACTCTAGCTCTCAGGGAGGTTGCTTGAAGAATGATGCCTAAATCCCCTAACAAATCCAGAATAAAAAGCCTCCTGACTATTGTCTCTATCTCCAATTTCGGGGTGTTCAATTCTAATAGCATTGCCACAAACCTAGAGGGGATGTCTGAATCCACTCGGTATCTCTCACTGTCGGCCATATACTTCCTTCCCAGCACCATTCGAACCACCCCTACTATAAGTGGGTCCTCCCTTCTAAGGATTCACCGAAGACGAAGCTCCGTAATCTTTCCTAGGAAGGCCATTTGCCTCTTGCGGCTCACCAACCTCACCAGTGTATCCATTCCCCCGCACTTAACCACCTCAATAGAGAAAATTATTGTGAACCTTGATGGCATTGAAACAGAGGCTAGCACTGTTGTTGTCATGAAGAGGTTTCAAAATGGCAATGAAAATGTTTTTTGCATAATTATTAGGACTGCCTTCCCGGAGAAAAACTCTGGAAGGAAGTGTGAGACTTTCCATCGACATTGCCCTACCCATGATGAAAGATACTACCGAAGTGAAGTAGTAGGTTGTCACCAGTTGTCCAATCCCTCAAACATCCTTCACCTTAGGAAAAATGGCCTTACCACCACTGCTAGGGTGGTAAGGTGCCCACCCTACCTACCCCCTGCATCTAATTATTCTTGATTGTTGATTGAGGAGCTTGATCTTCCCAAGATTTACAAATTTCTTTCATTCAGACTCCATCCACTCCTAGATTGGACAAAGCATCTACATCCAAATTGCCTTCTCTCAGAATATGGTTAACTGTGACTAGCTTGAAGCTTCCCATTAAACTGATTGATATGTAAAGTTTTGCCTTTAATCTCCAGTTGTCCAACTTTTTTGATCTCAATCCATTGATAGTTAAAAAGGAGTCACCTTCTATTACAAGTCTCTTGATCTTGAGTTCTTGACAAAAGCTTAACCCAAGAATGAGGGCTTGCAATTCTGCATCGTTGTTGGTACCCTCTGGGAGGGGTTCGGCCAGTCTGCCTATTGTCTCTCCCTTTTCATTTCTCACAATGCAACCTACCCCGCTAATCCCCACATTTCCTCTTGCCGCCCCATAAAAGTTGAGCTTTAACCATCCTTCCTCCCGTAGAGACCATTGAATTGTACTCCTCTCCGCTCTTGAGGTAGTCTGATTAAAGTCTATTGGGGGGAGAATTAGTCCTTGCCATTTTTCCTTCATGTCTGCATCCCAAGTGGAGAGTTTCTTATTCTTGTGCCCACCTTCTTCAACTCTTGCGTTCATAAGTTCTACAATATTCACCTCTAACTTGTTTAAGGAAGAGTCAAAGGGAAGTTCTCTATCCTGAAAAATCCTTATGTTTCTTTCCTTCCATATTTCCTAGATGAGCATGGAAGGACTAGTAATCCACAAGCCCCCAAGAATGGAGTCCTTATAAAGAGAGGGCCGAGAATGAAGAAAGTCTAGTAATTTCAAGGGAGGCGTTGTGTACCACTGGAGTTTGGCACTCAGCCATAGCCAGCACTTGGAAGAAAATTCACAATTGAGGAAAAGATGATCCCTGGATTCCTCCTCCTACTTACATAGAACACACTTAGACAGTTTGACAGCCCATTTTCCTGAACCTATCCGCTATCAGCACTCTTCCACTAGCTGATGCCCAAGTAAAAATCCCTGCTTTGGGTAGATAGAATTTGTTCTAGCATAAGTTTGTTGGTAGAGCTGCTTCTACCCCTGTATAGTCCTTGAGTGCTCTATATCCTTCCTTGACACTGTACTGGCCTGTAGGGGAGGCATTCCATCTAAGTTCATCTGACCCTAACCTGAAATTGATTTTTTGATTCCTTAGCACTTCTTCATACATTGTTGTTGCCCTCTCCCCCACCCCTAAAGCCCTAACATTTTTCTATTTTATTGTTGCTCCTGTGTTTGATGTGGGGATATCAACATAATCTCTGACTTTATCTCCCCACCTTAGTTTTGTGGCAATTCTGACTTGAGCTAGTTCTTCCCTTTCAGACAATTTGGGTTGTCCATCCCAAGAGTCCTCCCAAAAGAGGGCTTTATTTCCATCTCTAATATCCCAAGTCAGGTGACTTGCAATCAAGTTTCTACAGTTACTTATAAAATTCCATATCCTTGACCCCTTTGGCAGTTGTCTCATTGTGAAGATGATGTTTTCCTCCTCTTCTAGGTATTTAGTTCGGACAATCTTAACCCATTTGAGTTCTTGTTTCGAGTGGATGGCCCATACCAACTTCACTCCTAGAGCTAGATTTTGTGCTGACAAATTTTTTAGACTAGTGTCATATGCCTCTTTTTGCTCACATATCTAGTTCCACTTGATCAAGGGGTATTTATGCTGATCCGAGTTTCCCTGCCAAAAGAAAGTCTTCATTTTTTTATTTAGATCTTGGAATGCCGCTTTTGAAAGGGGAAGGCACAACATCATGTATGTCAGAATAGTTGAAATGACAAGCTTCAGCATAGTCAAATGGCTGGCCCATGAAATCCATTTGCTTTTCCAAGAAGCTAATCTGACTTTTATCCTTTCAATCAGTGCCTCCCACAGCTTCCTAGGCCGAACCCCTTTTGCTAGTGGAAGACCCAAATACTTGCATGGTAATTCCCCTTTTCTGAAGTTTAGGATCCTTAGAATGCTATTTTCCTTCATGCTGTTGATGTTGAAAAAGAACACTTCAGATTTAAGTTGGCTGGCTTCCTGACCCAACGCCAAGGAATACTGATCTAGAATTCATTTGAACTATGTTGCTTCTCTTTCTTTGGTCGTCCCAAATAGCATGATGTCATCAGCAAATTTCTGGTGTGTGATTTCCTGAACATTCTGAGTGATTTGTATCCCTTCTATTCTTCCTTCTTGCCTTGCCAAATGACAAGACCTCCCTAACGCCTCAGCCATAATAATAAAAAGAAAAGGAGACATTGGGTCTCCCTGTCTAAGCCCTCTTGATGAGCCAAAAAAGTCTTCTGGGAAGCTGTTTATCAAGACTGAGAACCTGGGACATGCCACCCATTCAAATATCCAATTGAGCCAAGATTTGTCAAAGCCAAATGTTTCTAGCACCTTGAACAAGAATCTCCAATTTACTTTATCGTAAGCTTTCTTGATGTCTAGCTTAATGAACATAGCCGATTTTTTGTTTTTCTGATTTGAATGGATGGCTTCTTGGGCGATGATCACTCCATCTACGATTGATCTTCCAGGAACGAATCTAGTTTGTTCTTCTGCTATTATGTCAGGCAAAATGAGTTTCAGCCTATTAGCTATTGCCTTGGCTAGAATCTTATACAAGGTGTTGCATAAGGCTATAGGCCTGTAATCTTCTAAAGAATCCAGTTTTTCTTTTTTGGGAATGAGGGCTAAAAAAGTGTTGTTCATTTCTTTCAGGACCTTGCCTGTACTTCTCGATTCTTTGATTGACTCTGTGATCTCTTTCCCTATAAAGTCCCAGCATTTTTAAAAAAAGGCAGCTGGGAACCCATCGGGTCCGGGTGCTTTATCTGGATGCAAACCAAACATGGCCTCTTTGATTTCTAAATCTGAAAATTTCTGATTTAGTAGTTTTTTATGATCTTCCAAGACAAGTCTAGGAATGCTTCTTAGCATATGCTATTGGTTGTCCAAGTTTGATCCTTCCCAGTCATTCATCAGGTTTTGCAAAAAGGTAACCACTTCCTTTTTTGACTCCTCTACCTCATCAATCAGTCTTCCATCTGTTGCTTTGATTGCGGAAATTCTATTTATTTCCATCGTAGCTCTTGTGGAATTGTGAAATAATTTTGTATTCTTGTCTCCTGCCCTTCACTACAACAAAACAGGCAATTAGTGCCTTAAATAGCGCCAGAATTTAGTGCATTTGAGTCCATGAATTAGACATTTCAGCCGGCACCAAACTTGACACCTAATTGCATTTCACTTTTGCGTCGGGTTTAGTGCCAGGTTTAGCGCTGAGTTTAGCATCGGGTTTGGTGTGGGATTTTAGTGCCGGGTTTAGCACCGGATTTAGCGCCGGATTTTGTTGCTTCCTGTTTGGCTTCTAATTTTGCTTCTTGTGTTGCTTCCAAGTTTGCTTCCGATTTTACTTCCAGTTTTGCTTTCAATTTTTCTTCCTTTTTGCTTCCAATTTTTCTTCTAGTTTTGCTTCCACTATTGGTTCTAATTTTTCTTCTAGTTTTGCTTCCAGGTTGGCTTCTAGTTTTGCTTCCAATTTTGATTCTGGTTTTGTTTCCAGTTTTGCTTCCAGGTTGGCTTCCGGTTTTGCTTCCAATTTTGCTTCTGGTTTTGTTTCCAGTTTTGCTTCCAGGTTTGCTTCTGGTCTTGCTTCCACTTTTGCTTCCAGTTTGCTTCCAATTTTGCTTCTAGTTTTGCTTCTGGTTTTGCTTCCGGTTTTACTTCCAATTTTGCTTTCAGGTTTGCTTTCAGTTTTGCTTCCAATTTTGCTTCTCGTTTTGCTTCCGATTTTGCTTCCAATTTTGCTTCCAATTTTGCTTCTGGTTTTACTTCCAGATTGGCTTCCAATTTTGCGTCCGATTTTGCTTCTGGTTTTGCTTCCAATTTTGCTTCCAATTTTGCTTCCAGTTTTGCTTCCACTATTGCTTCCAATTTTGCTTCCAGTTTTGCTTCCAATTTTTCTTCCGATATAATGTCGCTTGTTGCTTCCAATTTTGTGTCTTTTGTTGCTTCTAATATGGCTACTATTATTGCATCTTTTGTTGCTTCTAAAATTGCTTCTATTATTACTTCTTTGTTTGCTACCTGAATTGCTTCTATTTTTGCTTCGTAGATAATGCCAAGTTTTGCTTCCAAGATTGCTTCTAGTTTGCTTCTAGTTTGGCTTCCATTGTTGCTTCCTCTTTTACTTCTAAAAATGCTTCTTGTTTTGCATACATTTATTAATTTAATATGTTTTATTTCAATTTAATTAGTTAAATATATCATGCCTCTTAAATAACTCATATGATTATAGAGTAAGTAATTTAATTATTTAACTCATATGATTAAATAACAAGATAATTATTATAACATTATCATTATCTATAATTAAAACAAGTGAATCAAATATCTATAATTTAATTGAATTTGACAACATCCATCCTGAGCAGTAAATTAAAATCATCATATGTAATAAATATCCATCCGAAAATTATCAATCACTTTCAATATATATAAATTGACAAGTCAATACGGATAAGATCATCATCATATATAACTAAAACAAGTGAAAGTCAAATATGCCAGTAGATCAATAACATTTCAAAATAATACATGTACAAATGATATAAGTAAAAATGATAAATTATGTAAGTCAAAATGATACATAAATTTATGATACAGCTCATTAATATGGTACTGTAGGCGATGAAAATGATACATATGATAGCTAGTGACCATAAAAAGAGGCATCATAGTTTGATATATCAACAATGATCCATGATGCAGTCTATATGATCATGAATGTCACTAGCTACTACAAGCAACTACCTCATAATCATCATCATCATCACCATCGTGATCATCATCATCATCATCATCATCGTCGTCATCATCATTGTCATCGGCCTCAGTGTCTTTTGTATTTGTGTCATCATCATCCTCTGCCATGTGATTTGTACGAGAACCAACATAATCTAGATCTATATCATGAGGATCACCTTGATCTTCTGGAAAACCCGTGTTCTGCAAAAAAACATTTAAAATGAAAAGTTATTATTTATTTCATGCAATAATTTATTTTTCTATTATATATCTAATATTACAACATATGAAACAAAACCATAATCATATTACATCATATCAAAGTGTACATACCATAATAAAATTTCAAAAAAGTTACAACTAATATGTCATTCCAATGATGTAAAACATGCAACAATTCTAATAAACGTTAGTAAAGATCATAAAAAAATTTGTTATAAATTTAACTATCAACTGTAAATTCTATTACATAACCTTAAGTGCTACAAATTGCTTCATCAAAAGCTCCCATTTTGACACAGGTAGGGAGGATGGTGGTAAAGGTTGTGGAATTTGGCTTTACACTAGCCAATTGCATTTGCTTTAAAATTTTTGAAGCCTTTTCAACAAATCCATTTTGTGCATATCCTGCAGTCATTGCAGTCCATGAGACCACATTTCTTTGAGGCATTCTATCAAGTTCACGTGCCTTGTCTATGCTTCCACATTTTGCATACATGTCTAATAGGGCAGTTGCAACTACAACATCTGACAAAATTCCTCTATCCTTTATGTATTGATGGATGTACATACCCTATTCCAAAGCTCCCATTTTGACATAGGCAAGGAGGATGGTGGCAAAGGTTGTAGAATTTGGCTTTACACCAGCCAATTGCATTTTCTTTAAAATTTCTGAAGCCTTTTCAACAAATCCATTTTGTGCATATCTTGCAGTCATTGCAGTCCATGAGACCACATTCATTTGAGGCATTCTATCAAACAGTTCACGTGCCTTGTCTATGCTTCCACATTTTGCTTACATGTCTAATAGGGTAGTTGCAACCACAACATCTGACAAAATTCCCTTATCCTTTATGTATTGATGGATGCCCATACCCTATTCCAAAGCTCCCATTTTGACACAGGCATGGAGGATGTTGGCAAAGGTTGTGGAATTTGGCTTTACACCAGCCAATTGCATTTGCTTTAAAATTCCTGAAGCCTTTTCAACAAATCCATTTTGTGCATATCCTGCAGTCATTGCAGTCCATGAGACCACATTTCTTTGAGGTATCCTGTCAAACAGTTCACATGCCTTGTCTATTCTTCTACATTTTGCATACATGTCTAACAGGGCAATTGCAACTACAACATCTGACAAAATTCCTCTATCCTTTATGTATTGATGGATGTCCATACCCTATTCCAAAGCTCCAATTTTGACACAAGTAGGGAGGATGGTGGCAAAGGTTGTGGAATTTGGCTTTACACCAACCAATTGCATTTGTTTTAAAATTTCTGAAGCCTTTTCAACAAATCCATTTTGTGCATATCCTACAGTCATTGCTGTCCATGAGACCACATTTCATTGAAGCATTCTGTCAAACAGTTCATGTGCCTTGTCTATGCTTCCACATTTTGCATACATGTCTAATAGGGCAGTTGCAACTACAACATCTGACAAAATTCCTCTATCCTTTATGTATTAATGGATGTCCATACCCTATTCCAAAGCTCCCATTTTGACACAGGCAGGGAGGATGCTGGCAAAGGTTGTGGAATTTGGCTTTACACCAGCCAATTGCATTTTCTTTAAAATTTCTGAAGCCTTTTCAACAAATCCATTTTGTGCATATCTTGTAGTCATTGCAGTCCATGAGACCACATTTCTTTGAGGCATTATGTCAAACAATTCACATGCCTTGTCTATGCTTCCACATTTTGCATACATGTCTAATAGGGCAGTTTCAACTACAACATCTGACAAAATTCCTCTATCCTTTATGTATTGATGGATGTCCATACCCTATTCCAAATCTCCCATTTTGACACAGGCAGGGAGGATGCTGGCAAAGGTTGTGGAATTTGGCTTTACACCAGCCAATTGTATTTGCTTTAAAATTTCTGAAGCCTTTTCAACAAATTCATTTTGTGCATATCCTCTAGTCATTACAGTCCATGAGACCACATTTCTTTGAGGCATTCTATCAAATAGTTCACGTGCCATGTCTGCTTCCACATTTTGTATTTGCTTTAAAATTTTTGAAGCCTTTTCAACAAATTCATTTTGTGCATATCCTGCAGTCATTACAGTCCATGAGACCACATTTCTTTGAGGCATTCTATCAAATAGTTCACGTGCCATGTCTATGCTTCCACATTTTGCATACATGTCTAACAGAGTAGTTGCAACTACAACATCTGACAAAATTCCTCTATCCTTTATGTATTGATGGATGTCCATACTCTATTCCAAAGCTTCCATTTTGACATAGGCAGGGAGGATGGTGGCAAAGGTTGTGGAATTTGGATTTACACCAGCCAATTGCATTTGCTTTAAAATTTCTGAAGCCTTTTCAACAAATCTAGTTTGTGCATATCCTACAGTCATTGCAGTCCACGAGACCACATTTCTTTGAGGCATTCTATCAAACAGTTCATGTGCCTTGTCTATGCTTCCGCATTTTGCATACATGTCTAACAGGGTAGTTGCAACTACAACATCTGACAAAATTCCTCTATCCTTTATGTATTGATGGATGCCCATAACCTATTCCAAAGCTCCCATTTTGACACAGGCAGGGAGGATGCTGGCAAAGGTTGTGGAATTTGGCTTTCAAACAACTCATACTCGTAGAGTCATGGTTTTAGGTCACGTATGTTATGGTAACAACAAGGGATTTCAACTATGGTTACAATGGCTAAGACTGCCTTCATTTGTGACCGTAACAAGGTTCTTGGACAACACTATCTTGCTCTTCACACTGGGTACTATATAGGCCAAGATTGGGTTGAAGAAATCACTTGATGGTAACCTATATAGTGATACCACACCCTAATACCCCATGCATTTTAAATAGCTTCAGATTTATACAATACTCAACCAAGATGAAATTGTATCACTGTACCACCCTTAACTATGACAGTCCTTTCTTGACAACAATTTGTAATCTTTAGACTATTGGGATCCTTGCCACAAATAAATATTAGGTCAATGACACAAGGCTTTTAAACAAAAACCATAATCCCAACTCATATCTATCCCCTTGGCAGTCTCAAGGGCCACCTTGAGACAAAAAATGCTAATGTACTATTATGACAGTTATGATTGTCCTCCATCATTTCATTGTGCATTTAAAACTTGAGATGAGGATTGGGGAGGTCTCCATTTGTAAAAACATGGAAAATACTTATGGCAAGATCTTTAAAATAGGCATATTCAACTTCAGGCATTTCTGTAGACCCTAGGAAGGTGGATGTAAACTTAGTGACTTTAATTACCACCACAAAGACTATCCCCTTTGTGACTATGACAAGGTAACACTGTCATGCTCTTTATGACAATCCCTTCTCCATTGGGTGATGGCCTAGTAACATTTATCTCCTTTGTGATTTCAATGCCTCTCCAATGCACTATCATAGGAGTCTTGACAGTCCTTATGTATTAGTGAAGAAGGCTTCCAACAAATCCAAAAGGAGGGCTTAAGATTACAAACAAAGTCTTAGTCTCCATACCCTAGTCACATATCACCCCTCTAAGAAGACCTCAAGACAATTGCCCTTTAATATAGGAAGTCAATGCAGTTTTAAAAGATAAAGTGCAAGAGGCCAAAGGACAAGAAAACTTAAGGCCTTAATGGGTTTAAAGGAATAAAAATATAGGTTTGCAGACTCGACTTAAAACCCTAACCCTAGGTGGGTACCGCTAGATGCCACCAGAACCTTTTAATTTGGCACTAGAAAACCTTGTCCAGTCTGATCGTGGGAAGCTAAAATCAAGCATGTACACTCACATATGATAGATAAGTATGCCTACCAATTGGTTTGGCATAAAAATGAATAGGCTTCAAATTATAACCCTTCAAAGTAGGCCACTGGAGTATATTGTACAGGTGTATTTCTGAGTGCTGTAGTTAGATTTTTCATCATGGGAACCTAAATTTTTTGCAAAAAATGGTAGGAAATTTTAGGTTCCAACAAGTCCATTAGTTGGAGGCAGGCAAACAAGGGTTTTCTATTCATTATTAGGCCATTAAACTTAAGCATATGAGATAGCATGGCACACACAAAATATTGTGGATAATGACCACAAAATTAGGTTAATTGCAACCACTTTTTGTAAGCAAGCACAAGACTAGTATACTCATTATGATCCTAATGGCACCAAGAAGGGTCCCTAAATATATAAGAGTAATCATTTGTCATCTAAGAGAAATCTTACATTTAAGGGTGCTAGGGCCAATAGAGAAGCACTTTAGAACTCATCCTACGCATCAATAAACAACTCAACACAAGAAATTCAAATTGACATATTAACACAACAATATCCAACTAAGTTATTGAAAGTCAACTATTGATACCTCATTCTCCATCCAAATTACAAAATCAGTCCACTTTTTTCTTTGTAACATTTCCTTTTCAAATTGGCTTGGATGCCGACCATATTTCTCCTCCTGTCAAAACATGGCACATGGACTAGTTAAACTAATTAATATGCAATCATTTACTTTTTCCTAGGAAATAAAAAAAATATCATTTAACTTATTAAATATACTTACAAATGTATAGAACAAGGCCTATAAACCTTTCTGGCTTATGTGATGCGTGGCACGAAGTTTGTCAAGCCTAGCCTTGGAGGCCTTGTCCTAAAACATATACTAATTCAATTTAACGATGCACAAATAAAATTTAAAAATTATTTAATAAATTTGATATAATCTTATGAGAAAATTCAAATACTTGCGTACTCTCCTCACTGGACTTCCTCTGTACATCGGACTTCTCATATGTGTTAACCTTATTTCCCTCTGCCCAGAGCCAAACATTTAACATGGTATTTTCCTTGAAAATCCATTTGAAAAGGTCCCTATAAAGCAAAGTGCAAATATTTCCAGAAGCCTTGCCTAAAAAACCTTACCATTGTAAAGAGCTTGAAAAAATAGGCAGGTTTTCTTTTTACAGCACCCTGAAATTCGTCCAAATGAGGAAGTTATGCATGGTCAAAGTTGCAGTCAACAGACAATTCAAATGTGCATTTTGGCGGGCTCGCAAACTTCCATCGGCCTTTTGAAAATGATTGCCGCGGATCGTGACATGTGTCAATGGCGGAGCGCAGTTTCTAAAAAGTTTCAATGTTGCCACGGAGGGCACCACGTGTCGGCTTCCACCACAGTTTCTTTGTAGTTTCTTTAAGTTTCTAACTCGCAGTTTCTTTAAGTTTCTGAGAGTGGCGCGGATGGCACCACGTGGAGCCATCCGAGGGACACATAAAAGGTAACTCAAGAGCCCCACGGATGGTGACAAGTGCCAGCTTCCGCTTTTGTTTCTAAAAAGTTTCTCGGCCTCCGCCCATGTTTCGTGAGCCCCTTTTCATAAAGTTTCTCAGTCCGTGGAACATGCCAAGTGTCAGCAGCAGAGAGCCCCTGAAAAGTTTCTCAGAGTCCACACGTCACTTTTTGCTGAGGCCCCTTTAATGTTTCTAAGGTGGGGCAGAGTGCGCCACGTGTTTCTGTGATTGTTGCAGGTTGCAACAGGTGGCAACGTCTGCCAAAGTTTCCAATGGCCTCTATTGTTTCTCAAAGGTAGTGTAGACGGTGATAGGTGGCAGCCTCCGCTTATGTTTCAAAAGTTTCTAAGTTGTGGCAGAACACTCCACGTGTCCCTTGTGGTTTTCGCGGAAGCTGACACGTGTCAGCTTCCGTGTGAGTTTCTATTTGTTTCGGTACGAAGCTAAGAGAGGTGGCGTGCCCCTTTATTGTTTCTAAAATGAAGCAGAGGACACCACGTGTCAATTTCCACATGAGTCTTAAGTGGGTCATTGAAAAGTTTCTATCTTGTTTCTCAAAAGCCTGCGGAAGGCGCCAAGTGGCGGGTTCCGCTGAAGTTTCAAGGGGCCTCTTTATATGTTCTAAGTGTGCGCGGAGGGCACCATGTGTCAGCAGCGGAGGGTCTCACATGTTTCTCAAAAGATAAGCGGACAACACTAAGTGTCTCTATCTGTTGTAAGTTTCAAGACCCTGTAATGTTTCAAGAGTAGCGCGGAAATTGCCACGTGTCACCATCCGCTAAGGTTTCGAAAAAGTTGCTCGGTTGCTGCGGATATTGCCGCGGGTTGCGACACATGTCATAAGCAGAGGCCCAGTTAGAAAGTTTCTACGTGGGTGCAGAGAGAGACGCGTGTATCATACATGGCATCGCGGGGCTCGACACGTGTCAGCTTCTGCACATGTTTCTGATAGGGTCTTCTCAGGGTCTTTTGGCGCCCAATTTCTTATATAGACACAGCCTGGACCCGACGGCATTTTTTAACAGTTTCATAATGATTCTTTGGGTCCGCAGCTTGCATTTAGGGTTGTATATGCCGAGACACAGTTAAAGATACAGAAGTGATATACGCACAAATGCGGAAGCGATATACACAGGCGATTGACCAAACTTTGACCGCCTGTATCTCCTCCGTTTTAGCGAATTTTCACATGCTGTAAGAGGCAAAGTTGTGTATTTTCATCCCCTCTTTCATTTGGCAGGCTTTTCAAGAATTTTTGTGACACTTTTCAATAGATGAAGTTTTTTTGGGGCATTCATTACAACAGATATGGCAAGCAGCTATCAGCATTCAATGCTAGGTTATCCTCTGCCATTCTGAGGATCAGATTGATGACGTGACTATTTGCATTGAAGATCCAGAATATCTCCCACCTACCCCTGTTCCTGATCTTTTGCGCCATTACTCTTGGCAGGTGGACATCCCTTCAGGAAGATATTTCTGATTGCAGCCCCCAGCGTGAATTTTTTTTTTTTTGGTAACCGACCTAGGTCAGTTTTTGCATTGCTATATAAGATGAGGCTTATGATGTAATAAGGGTTGGATTTTTTTTGGAAATATTCTGTTCTTCTATTTCCAAACAGAACTTTTCATACTGTAACCTTACCTTTCTTTAGATATATGAAAGCTATCATGCCTTTTGCTGATTTTTCTATCTCTGTGTAAATCTGCATATGGTTGTTTGTGAATATTTCTTATTCCTCTCAATCATTTTGCTACCTCTGTCAGAATCATCTATTCTGTGTATATTTGCTTGCTATATCTGATTATATTGTGCATGCTTCATCTTTGCAAAGGTTCTTTAGAACTGTCTAGTGCATCACCCCTTGCATGTTTTTAAGTATTGATACTTTATCTTTCATTGTATCACATTTCTTCTCCTTTTCACCCCAAAATACAGTAGTTTTAGGTGATAACTAGACAAGGAAGCCGGCCTTCTCCGGAGGTTTGATCTCATTTAGCAAAGTCCCACACTTAGAGATCAATCCCATTGTGTCATTGGAATGCTTGGAATCCCATTCAAGCAAGGTGCAATTTCATGTGACGACAGTTTCTGGCATGCCCGGTGGGACAATACAACTCTTATTACTGGTTTTGATATGCAACCGGTGATATTTTTTGACCTATAAGAGGTTAAAAATTGCATATCTGGTGACACATACTGAGGAAAATTAGGCAAACCAATTCTGCTGATATACTTTTATGAGAAGGATACAAACTAGGAGTTCAGGTTCTAGTTCCTTTGAATATCTACAGCTTTCTCCATCTAGGAGGTAGAGTAGAACTGTAGTAAGAACTCCCTATTCTAAGAGGACCTTGTCAACTCCTCCAAATTTCAGACCATTTACCTCAGTAGTCCCTGTAGCAACTCAAGCAAACCCTCCTCTAGCTCCTCAGATGGCAAGAAATCAGCCATTTGTGGCTTTTGATGGGGGAAGGCCCTTGAACTTAACAATACATGATGCCATACCTATGGCAGCCTTGAAGAGCTTACCCTATTTGACAGGGGAGACCCAAACTACACCTATTGAACACATAAGAGATGTGGCTTCTCTATGTGGAGTACATCATGTAACACAAGAAAATGTGGCCATTAGATTACTAGCTACCTCATTCAAAGGAAAGGCATTACAATGGTTCAGAAGTCTACCAGTACAGACTATAGGGACCTGGGATGAACTAGGAGACAAGCTAAATAAGCAGTTCCAGGATAAATTAGATAATCTGTCATTGGTGGAACAGATGACCACCATAAAGAGAGCTCCTCAGGAACCAATGATGGACTTCAACTTCAGATTTTAGAAGACATGGGACCGAATCCCTGCCACTGTAAGACCTCCAGCTGAGTATGCATTCTTATATTTCTTGAAAGCTTTAAATAGTGATATTTCAATAATGATACAATCACTAGGAGGTGTAAGCTTACCTGATGCCTACGACATAGCCATTAAAGTAGAGAACAGTTTAATTCAGGCTAGAAAAATAGCACCTAGGCCACCTATGCCCATTTTCCCAGAGATCCAGGCTTTTATGCCTTTACCCACCCCATATTTTGTCCCTACACCTATTGTTGCAGCATTACCAAGTACCTCCACTTCTGAACCTGCTGCCTCTAGTTCATCTCAAGAGCTAAAGAAGATAAAAAGTAGCCAACAAAAAATAGAAAATCTTCTGCAGACTTTTGGGAATGATCTAGTAAACATCAAGAAGTAACAGTCTCAAGGTAGGCAGCCTTATCAACAACAATATCAGGGGTAGAACCAAGCATATCAGGGGCAAGGTCAACCTTACCAGGCCAATAGGCCATCTTATTAGAACAATTACCAAGGTGCCAAGCAAAATATGAACCAAAGGCCTTTTCAGCCTTACAATCCAGCACCTGTTAATACAGAAAGGGACCTTGTCCCTATCCAGAATAACATTGCAGCTGATTATGACTGGTGTGTCCCATGCCATATGCCAGACAATTAGGTAGCCTGTTCAAGTGGAGTCCTAAATCAGGCTCTGATGGCACAAAATGTGGCAGCTACATAGCCATACACACAAAATGATGGAGCTGTACAACCTCAAAATGATTCTGCTTTCATGAATTGGCAGGAAGGAGAATTCTGTGGGGTAAATAGTGATAGTAGTCCAGTTGCTGCCAATACAAGGGCTAAGAAGAGGAGTTATGAGGTTGAGCCAGTAGCAAGCAAAGGTAGAGAACGTACTGATGCTTCCACATCCCGCATTCCTTGTATCTTGCAAAGAGGTGCACTAGCAACAACAAGAGAGATACCTCATTTGCAGGCTGATACTGCTGCTACAAAGTCAAGTCAGAAGGTAGGTGCCTCTCCACCTTTCAATATTATTGAAAACATGAAAAAAGATGAGTGTAACCATGTCTATGTGGGATTCTTTAGAGATCCCTGGCCAAAAGAAGATGTTGCAGTCTGCCTTGTCTGATTTAAAGGTATCCAATGGTACCACTGTTGATCCTGATAGGACTGCCCTTACTAATTCATCCCAAGATGATATCAAGCAGCCTAACCAAGGTGTTAAGCCTCTCCTCTTTTATGTATCACTGATAATTGGGGACAAACTGGTGCACAATTGCATGGTGGATAGTGGAGCAAGCAGTTCTGTCATGCCTAAACAGATTGCAGATCAATTGGGACTTAAGTACCAGCCACTTGAGAAAGGTGTACTCCAGTTGGATGGAACATCTGTTAATACTGTGGGTATCATAAGAGACCTAGGTCTCACCCTACATGCCTGCCCCAATGTTTCTATTTCACAGGAGGTGTTCATAATAGATTTGCCTCCTCATTTTGTCATGTGCTTATCAAGGGAATTTACAGCCAAAATAGGAGGATATTTGTCTTCTGACTGGTCCCACATGTTTTTTAGGACTAGATATGGCACCAAAGTAACTTTAAAATCTGAGTTACTTTCAGACTATCACATAGAACCTTACACACCCAGTGTTGTTAATGCAAATTGCATTATCTCTGATGACCCTGAACTAGTTGCTGCTCAGGAACTACAAGCTGAGAGCATACCAGAGGTACTCTTGAAGGAGTGGGCCTCTAAAAATGTTGTAGAAGATCTTGAAGGACATATCCAAGAAGCTGGCATGGGAATGTACATGTTGCATGAGCATGAAACAACAATTCCAAGTCTTCTGAAGAAAGCTGAGCAGCAGGTAGAGCATCATGATGAGGTATGGAAAATGTACTTTGATGGCTCTAGGGGCAGAAATGGATATGGTGGTGGTGCAATGCTTGTGTCACCACAAGGTGAAAATTATTATGCTTCTTTTCATTTTGTCTTTTCTTGTACTAACAACACTGCTGAGTATGAAGGGTTGATCCAAGGTCTACAGTGGGCAAGAAGGAGGAAGATCGGCTATTTACAGGTCTTTGGAGATAGTGAGCTCATTGTGAATCAGGTGAGGGGATTGCACCTTACAAAAAGTGATGCCCTAAAGTGCTACAAACACAAGGTATGGAATTTGATTGAAGAGTTTGATACTTTCAATCTGACCTCCATTCCAAGGAGTCAGAACTATCATGCTGACAGATTAGCTTCAATTGGGGCTCATTTTGACATCCCCAGTGACATTCAAAGGGAGAAGGTTTAGCCTCATG
Organism: Cunninghamia lanceolata; assembly: GCA_027924645.1. Taxonomy (NCBI): domain Eukaryota; kingdom Viridiplantae; phylum Streptophyta; class Pinopsida; order Cupressales; family Cupressaceae; genus Cunninghamia; species Cunninghamia lanceolata. Next base: position 9,478,857 of record BSBN01000536.1, read on the forward strand.
TAAAAATAATTTCTAGGCCTTCTATCCCTAATAATAATATTCACTGGCAAGTTTTTGACAGTGATGAACAGATCCTGAGATTCCTATTAGAAGAAGACGAGTTTTCCATGATGAATTAGGATAAACTCAAACAGCAATATGACAATGATCAAATCATTCAGCTGAGAACAAATAAGCTGCCCAAGGGATTGGTCACCTTGGAATCTATTTTTGGCACTGATGACCAAAAGAAGAAGACAAAAACCAGTATGCAAGTAAAGGAGGAGCATTATGAAGAACTAGAAGTTTTCAAGGGTAGACTCCTTAAAATTGGTAAAATCTACTCAGCTGAAGACAGAAGAGCTTTCATTGCTCTTTGTAAAGAATTTGAAGAGGTGTTTGCTTGGGACTATGCAGACTTAAAGGGATTTGATCCTCACATTGCCCAACACACCATAGAGTTAGAGCTGGGTATAAAACCTGTGAGGCAGAAATAGAGACCTCTGAATCCAAAGTTAGAACCCCTGATGATCAAAGAACTAACCAAGTTGATTAAGGGGAAGATCATCTTTCCAATCAAGCACACTTCTTGGGTTTCTAACCTTGTACCTTTGAGGAAGAAAAATGGGGAGATCAGGTTGTGTGTTGACTTCAGAGACCTCAACAGAGCCTCTCTAAAAGACCACTACCCATTGTCTTCAATGGAGCAAATTCTGCAGGTGGTGGCTGGTTCAGAAAGGTTTTCTTTGCTTGATGGTTTTTCTGGTTATAATCAGGTGCTAGTCAAGGAAGAGGACCAATTCAAGACTGCTTTCACAACCAAGTGGGGTACTATGGCCTATAAGAGGATGCCTTTTGGTCTCTCAAATGCTGGCTCTACTTTTCAAAGAGCCATGGACATGGCCTTTAAGGGTCTGATGTATAAGCTTGTGTTGGTATACCTGGATGACATAACGGTCTTCTCTAAAAATGCATCTAAGCATTTATCCCACCTAAGGCTAGTCTTTGAAAGATGCAGAGAGTTTGGGATATCCCTCAATCTGAAGAAATGCATTTTTTTTGTACATGAGGGCAAGTTGTTGGGGCATATTGTGTCAAAGGAGGGTATTACCATTGATAAAGAGAGGATACAGGCCATTTTGCAGTTGCCCTTACCCAGTCATAAGAAGGGACTGCAGTGCTTCATTGGCAGAATTAATTTTCTGAGAAGGTTTATACCTAATATCGCAAATCTCTTAAAACCCTTGACGTCTATGTTGAAAAAGAACATAACTTTCAGTTGGACGTCAGAAGCCAGACTCAGCTTCTAGTCCATAAAAGAGGCATTAGCAGCTGTGCCAACCTTGATTAATCCTGATTTCTCCAAGGACTTCATCCTGTATGCTTATGGCGGCCTGGATACCATTTCTGCCATTCTGGTACAACAACAGATCGAGGGTTTCAAACAACCAATCGCCTTCTTCAGCCAAGGGTTGGAGGAGTATGAGCAGAAGTATAGCTTCGTTGAAAAGCATGTCCTGGCAGTAGTCAGGAGTCTAAAAAAGTTTAGGCATCTTGTTTCAAATAACAAGATACACCTGATGGTGGCTCATTCTAGTGTGAAGGAGTTCCTGCTGAGTAGAGATGTTAATGAGAAAAGGGTTGGTTGGATCACCAAGGTCATGGAATATGATGTGGAGATCAAGATAACCAAGCTAGTCAGAGGCAGAGGACTCAGTGAGCAGCTTGTCACTAGTTCTAAGGATGAAGTAGAAGAAGAAGACGAGGTGCTCCTGATCATAGAAGAGGGGCATCAAGACGATACAACAGTAGTAGGTACTAGTTGGGTTAATGATATGACCCAATTTCTACAAACTGGCAGATGTCCTACAGGCTTAGATAAAGCTAAAAGAAGATACTTTAGGCTACAATCCATTCCATATGTTTTAATAGAAGGCCCCCTTTTCAGAAAGGACTTTAATGGTGTATTGCTTAGATGTATTGATACTGATCAGACTGACAGGGTGCTACATGAATTCCATGATGGAACAGCAGGAGGACATTTTGCCCCAAGAACTACTGCTTGGAAAGTAATGAGAGCTGGCTATTATTGGCCTAGCTTATTTAAGGATGCCCATGCATGGGCTAGAAAGTGTGTTAAGTGTGCCCTTTTTGCAGGAAAAGAGAGACTGCCAGCTTTGCCTCTACACCCAATCTAGGTAGAGAAGCCCTTTATGAGATGGGGCATTGATTTTACTGGACCTATCAACCCACCCTCAAGTGCAGGCCACAGGTGGATACTCACAGCCACAGACTACTTCACAAGATGGACTGAAGTAGTGGCTTTGAAAGAATCTAATGAGAGTGTTGTTTTAAATTTTTATTGTGATTTGGTCTCCAGATTTGGAGTGCCTGAATCAATCATCTCCGATAATGCTCTAGCTTTTGCTAGCATAAGAATAATTGACTGGGCTGTCAAGAATGGGATTTATTTAAATACTTCATCAAATTATTACCCACAAGGTAATGGTTTGGCTGAATCCACAAACAAAAATCTCATCAGGATTATTAAGAGGGTAATGGAGAATAATCAGAGGACCTGGCACACTAATTTGAAGTTTGCTCTATGGTCTGATAGGATAACTCCTAAGAGGTCTATTGGGAACTCCCCTTATCTGCTAGTGTATGGAAAAGAGGCAAGGTTGCCTATGTCTGTGGAGCTACCAGCATTAGACATCATGTATCAGCTAGAAATGCTTGAGGCAGAGAGCCCCATGGCTGTAAGGTGTGCTCAACTTATGGAGCTGGAGGAAAGCAGAGATAAAGCTATGGCAGCCATGGAACATCATCAGCTACAAACAAAGAGAAATTTTGACAAGAAGGCCACCCCCTGACATTTTAGAGTGGGTGATACGGTGCTCAAATGGGATGAGCTAAGGAGTAGACCAAGAAAGCATTCCAAATTTGACAGCATGTGGAGTGGCCCCTTTCTCATCACTGAATGCAAGGAGCACAATGCATTTTAGTTGTCCAATATGAATGGAGAAAATCTACATATCCCAGTTAACGGGATACATTTGAAAAGATGTTTTGAGGTATGAGCACCCTGTAAATTAGTAGATTAGACTTTTTGTTCTCAATAAGTGTTGTTGCACAGTAGTTTAGATTCTTTTACTTCCCTAAGTGCTTTTGCACAGGCTGCTTTGTCATTAGGAGAAAGCAGGCCTTCCCCCCTTTTTGTGTTTTGAGAGCCAGGCCCTAGTTTCCCAGCATATTTTTAGACTTGACTCCATGCCCAATGGATGCTTGAGGCCACTGATCTCATGTTTAGCAGACAAACATCCTATAGAGGTCGCCAAAAATGTTAACCTTATTTCCCTCTGCCCAGAGCCAAACATTTAACATGGTATTTTCCTTGAAAATCCCTTTGAAAAGGTCCCTATAAAGCAAAGTGCCAAAATTCCTAGAAGCCTTGCCTAAAAAACCTTACCATTGTAAAGAGCTTGAAAAAATAGGCAGGTTTGCTTTTTACAGCACCCTAAAATTCGTCCAAATGAGGAAGTTATGCATGGTCAAAGTTGCAGTCAACAGACAGTTCAAATGTGCATTTTGGCGGGCTCGCAAACTTCCATCGGCCTTTTGAAAATTATTGCCGAGGATCGCGACACGTGTCAATGGCAGAGCGCAGTTTCTAAAAAGTTTCAATGTTGCCGCGGAGGGCACCACGTGTCAGCTTCTGCCATAGTTTCTTTGCAGTTTCTTTAAGTTTCTAACTTGCAGTTTCTTTAAGTTTCTGAGAGTGGCACGAATGGCACCATGTGGAGCCACCCGAGGGACACATAAAAGGTAACTCAAGAGCCCCGCGGATGGTGACAAGTGCCAGCTTCTGCTTTTGTTTCTAAAAAGTTTCTCGGCCTCCGCCCATGTTTCGTGAGCCCCTTTTCATAAAGTTTCTCAGTCCACGGAACATGCCAAGTGTCAGCAGCAGAGAGCCCCTGAAAAGTTTCTCAAAGTCCATGCGTCACTTTCCGCTGAGGCCCCTTTAATGTTTCTAAGGTGGGGCAGAGCGCGCCATGTGTTTCTGTGATTGCTGCGGGTTGCGACAGGTGGCAACGTCCACCAAAGTTTCTGATGGCCTCTATTGTTTCTCAAAGGTAGCGCGGATAGTGACAGGTGGTAGCCTCCGCTTATGTTTCAAAAGGGTTTCTAAGTCACGACGGAATGCTCCACGTGTCCCTTGTGGCTTCCGCGTGAGTTTCTATTTGTTTCGGTGCGAAGCTAAGAGAGGTGGCGGGCCCCTTTATTGTTTCTAAAATGAAGCAGAGGACACCACGTGTCGATTTCTGCATGAGTCTTAAGTGGGTCATTGAAAAGTTTCTATCTTGTTTCTCAAAAGCCCACGGAAGGCTCCAAGTGGCGGGTTCCGCCGAAGTTTCAAGGGGCCTCTTTATATGTTCTAAGTGTGCGCGGAGGGCGCCATGTGTTAGCAGCGGAGGGTCTCACATGTTTCTCAAAAGATAAGTGGATAGCGCCAAGTGTCGCTATCCGTTGTAAGTTTCAAGACCCTATAATGTTTCAAGAGTAGCGCAGAAATTGCCACGTGTCACCATCCGCTAAGGTTTCGAAAAAGTTGCTCGGTTGCTGCGGATATTGCCGCGGGTTGCGACACATGTCATAAGTGGAGGCCCAATTAGAAAGTTTCAGTGTGGGTGCGGAGAGTGACGCATGTATCATACATGGCATTGCGGGGCTCGACACACGTTGGCTTCCACACATGTTTCCGACAGGGTCTTCTCAGGGTCTTTTGGCACCCAATTTCTTATATAGACACAGCTCGGACTCGACGACATTTTTTAACAGTTTCATAATGATTCTTTGGGTCCGCAGCTTGCATTTAGGGTTGTATATGCCAAGACACAGTTAAAGATATAGAAGTGATATACGCACAAATGCGGAAGCGATATACATAAGCGATTGACCAAACTTTGACCGCTTGTATCTCCTCCGTTTTAGCAAATTTTCACATGCTGTAAGAGGCAAAGTTGTGTATTTTCGTCCCCTCTTTCATTTGGCAGGCTTTTCAAGAATTTTTGTGACACTTTTCAATAGATGAAGTTTTTTGGGGCATTCATTACAGCAGATATGGCAAGCAGCTGTCAGCATTCAATGCTAGGTTATCCTCCACCATTCTGAGGATCAGATCAATGACGCAACTATTTGCATTGAAGACCCAGAATATCTCCCACCTGCCCCTGTTCCTGATCTTTTGTGCCATTACTCTTGGCAGGTGGATGTCCCTTCAGGAAGATATTTTTGATTGCAGCCCCCAGCGTGGATTTTTTTTTTTTTTGGTAACTGACCTAGGTCAGTTTTTGCATTGCTATATAAGCTGAGGCTTATGATGTAATAAGGGTTGGATTTTTTTTTGGAAACATTCTGTTCTCCTATTTCCAAACAGAACTTTTCATACTGTAACCTTGCCTTTCTTTAGATATATGAAAGCTATCATGCCTTTTGCTGATTTTTCTATCTCTGTGTAAATCTGCATATGGTTGTTTGTGAATATTTCTTGTTCCTCTCAATCATTTTGCTCCTTACCTCTGTCAGAATCATCTATTCTATGTATATTTGCTTGTTGTATCTGATTATATTGTGCATGCTTCATCTTTGTAAAGGTTCTTTAGAACTGTCTGGTGCATCACCCCTTTCATGTTTTTAAGTATTGTTACTTTATCTTTCATTGTAGCACATTTCTTCTCCTTTTCACCCCAAAATATAGTAGTTTTAGGTGATAACTAGACAAGGAAGCCGGCCTTCTCCAGAGGTTTGATCTCATTTAGCAAAGTCCCACACTTAGAGATCAATCCCATTGTGTCATTGGAATGCTTGGAATCCCATTCAAGCAGGGTGCAATTTCATGTGACGACAATATGCTTTTACAAGCTCTTTCCACACTTTCAAACTTACATCAATTGGCCTTTTTTTGAGCCTTTGCTCAAGATGGAGTTTTTTTAACTTCTTTGTTTGGTTGCATCGAAATCTCTTGCAGTTTTGAGACATTTGTAGCTTTATCTTCTTTACAGACCAACTTGTGCCAAATTCAGTCTCCATGTCTTGGATAACTACTTTTTGTAGGTGCATGGGTATCTTTGAGAATGGAAAATGTAGATGGCATCTGAACCATTGAAGGCATGATTCCTTCAACCTATTCACAAATGTTTTTCCAGCATCTGTCATTTGGATGTCCCCTAAAATCACATTGTATTCTATCTTGGTATCATAGGTACCAATGCAAGATATAAAACATGGCGTGGTGGTCGAAGAAGTCTGTGTCCCAGGAGTGGGTGGGACATTGGAAGCCTCTATTCCTTGTTTCACTTTCTTAGAGGTTATTGTTATTGATTTCCTCCTGGATCTTTTGCTTGATCCATGACTGGTTGGGGAATCAATTGATTCCCTTTGACACTGTTGATTTGGTTGTAATGTTTCAGGGGCTTTACCGGATCGTTTTTCTATGTATCTGGCAAGCATTGTCAAGTCCACACCATCCAAGTTGTTCACTGCCTCTATCCCCAATATGGAATCCGATGCCTCTTTATCTTTGTTAGTCTCATGTTTCTATATATATATATAATAAATTTCTTCTTTTAAATTTACAAATAAAAAACTAAAAACTAAAAATCAAAGAAATAATGGAAACATTTATAAATCTATAAATTGATAATTAATTACCTCATTGTGGCCAGAGTCTGCTCCCTTTTCTCTCTTCCCTCTATTGCTTGACATTTTGAGGTGACCTAGGGCAAATTATTTTTGTTCAGTCTATGGAGGCAAACAAAGTACACATTGCCAGGTATGAAAGCTTTCGTCTAGTTTTTCTGTATTCCTCAAGGTTTTTGACCTTTACTTTGTAGAGCAAATCATGAAGTTGTTTTCCTATGAATCAATTGGTGCCTTGGGAGGGAATCTATAGTTCCCGGCCTAATTTTAGTTTGCTCACCCTCGTCTTAAAAGCCCTATCTCCTCGTATTGTCTTGACCACCCTCTATTTTAGTTTGCTCACAATCGACCTGTCTTAAAGCACTCGACTACTTTTTTAGGAAGGAAGCGAGAAAGTTGTCTTCAGAGAAAGGTATTGATGGTAATGATAAGTGAACCTGGGCATTGGGGTTTGAAAAATGTGTTCACTGCTCTCAGATGTAGAGGAAATAATGCAATGTCTACAATTTTACCCTCCTTTGCAACCACATGAGACTTGAACGATTCACCTATAAACAAAACAATATTCACAACCCTTTCTTCACAATCCTCTCCATTTAATCGAAACAAAAATATATTTGGGAACAAAAATTTTTTATTGTAATTGTAACCTTACCTACGGTGTCGCAAACTAAATCAAATTTCTCATCTACTTGCTTGTTTTCCCCTTTTTCTCCTCTCTTCGCGCGGCGTTTTTCTGCGTTTTTCTCCTCTAATTCACGCGGCATTTTTCTCCTGTAATTATTGAATTTCTCATATAATTCAGGCAGGATCTCCAACCTAAATGCTCAATCTCCAAACAAAAAATGAACACCAAAAATGAACAAAGTTTTGTTTTGTTTTTGTTTTTTTGGGGTATGTGCAGGCGGGAATTTTAAAAAAAAATTGATCCAGTAATCGGCACTATAGTCGGAGCAGTTACCGCCAAATTTTAGGCCAAAATGTAATCTATTTGGGGTGCCAAAGGTGGTGCAAAGTGCACCTAATTTAGCACCAATCAGTACAAAATGATGTATTTTGCTTAGAAGTTGATAAAAAAGTAACCTCACCAAATTTGGATTGTCCTTATAATAAGTAACTATATCTTGTTTCCATGATAGCATTTTGACTTCATGCTTCTCTTATGAGTAGCTCAATAATGACTCACTCTTTCATGACCTTACATAGATGGTTGGTGACAATCCTTATGCAAGTGATATGGCTTTGGAAAAACCAAACAACTCTTCTCTTACTATCATGATGACATGATATTGGGACTATATTGGTAGCTTATGGATTGTGCTTATGGTATTGTGATTTTCATTTCTACATTCTCATTAACCTATTTTAGGTTGAAGCATGGTAACTAACCCACTAGCTATTATGACAGTCATACAATGACTAGAGAATCCTCTCCACTTTGACTATGACAGTCCTATGCATGGTGTTTTCTTCATGACAGTCCCCAATAATGTGAATTATTGATAGTAGCTAGTTCAAATGGAGTTTTGGATGGTGTAGTAAGTTGTCCCTATGGCTCATGATAGTGCATGCCTTGGTTATGTCCTTGTGACATTACTCTCTAGATATCTCCTCTTTATAGTGACAAGGTTTCAAGAACATGACAACTTAGGTAAGGTATCAACTTGTCTCTTTAACCTCTAGATTGTCATTTTTCAAGAATTGATCTCATTGAAATGCAAAGACAACATGTCATAGATTAGATGAAAAGATCAAGGAGATGCATGTTATAGAGTATAAAACTCAAAAATCAAAGGTCTTTTTGGGCCTTTTTCCAACAATATGAGGCAAATTCAAACTTTAAACATGTAGCACATGTACCATATGACTCATTCACATACATCACACATGTGGGACCACTAAGAAGGGAGGTAGGTGCTTAATATGAGCAATGACAATTGCACATAATGTTTAAGTTCACTTCAACGGATATTTGGGGTTATGATAGCTAATGGAGGGTTTCCTTTTCAAAGGAAACCATTAATTTTGGAGTGAAAGGTAATGGTGAAATATAACATAAAGTCCCTATAATTAAAGAATATCCAATGGCTAGGATTAACCTAACAAAGATCTAACGACACGATTTCAAAATTAACATCCAAATTATCCTTCCCTCCATCAAGAATTTAAAATTTTGGTGCCAAAGACTCTTTGAGATTGTTTTGAGGGTTCTATGATAATTTTGAAGGTTTTATGGCCACTTGGAGAGATATAGATTGCCTTTAAATGACCCATAAAAGAAAAAGGAGAGTCAAATATGAAATAAATGTCTTTTTGATGTGAATTTGTAGTCATCTTGTAATCATAAGATTTGAGCTCTAGTTGTCAAGATTCCGCGTGTAAACTTTTTCTGAAGAGAAAAATGTTGCAATGTCCTATTTTGTTTTTCATAGTGCGTCTTAATGAAAAGCGAGTGTATTAACAAGATAAATTCAAGAATATTCTCTTGGTGCACAGTTGTTATGTGACTATTGTCATTGTTGTGTATTACAGGATCTAGAGGAGGCCATGGAGAGAGGACATGGACCGCGTAGAACTACTAAATCACAGAGGAAAGTGGGTGGAAATAGATATGACAATGGAATCTACAGATACAATAGAGGTAAGAAGAGAAAGAAACCTCAACCAAAGGAGGAAGGTGTTTATGAATTCACAAATGCTACAACATACAGGGGATAAAGTCATTTTTTTGTCCACGAGGCCTCTGAGGTCAAACTTATTGGTTGAAAATGCACAGAAATGGTGATTAAATGTGATTCTATGATCAAGGGAAAAGTTTGAAAATTAGGATGGCCAAAACATGATATCAATATGTCAAACATATGACTAAAGTGAGATATTGTGTTGGATAGCATATTCATTGAAATGATATAATTGGTGTACTAAACCTTATTTACTATGTTGTGTATTATAGGGGCTAGACGAGGCCATGGCAATAGATCGTGTCATATCAAATGAGGACACAACGGATGAAGCAGGAAATCAGGTACTCAAATCTAATTTCCTTAGGAAAAAATGATCTGATGGCATTTTGTGATACATCCATCTTTTTTCACAGTATTATTGAAATTTATAATGTATTATCCAAGCTTGACATAAATTAATGCATGTTGTTGATTATTTTATATGGAGATTGGAGAAAATGCAGAGCCTGAGCATTCAACTAGAAAACGAAAAATGTATGTATGTGGATGTGGACCTAAAACTATTAAATCACGTAGACGACAGTGGGTGGAAGAGGATATGACAATGGATCCTGTAGACACAACAAATGATTGCACTGAACAAGAGGTTGGTCGGGACTATAGGACATGGGATGAATACTTTGAGAAAATTGTTCTTTGTGGATGTTCTGTATGTCGTGGAAAGAAACAATTCAAACGAGCGATTGTACAAAGACATTACATATATGATGAGCTTCCAGTCGGTAGTATGCCTCCTACAATCGATTCAAATCCAATAGGAATTGTGGTAAGGAATTTTCCAAATTGATATAAATAACATGTATACTTCGTTTAAACATTGTTTTATATTATTTAAATAACTAATATTTTTCTTAATGGATACTTGCAGGATAAAGTTCTTGGTTTAAAGTTTCCTGGATTACTGACTTCTAGCCTAGAGGGCAATGATCATTTATCAGATAATACATCTAACAAAAATATGTGCCAATATACCAGCTCAGAAGATGAGGAATTGATGAAAACAAGCAACATAACAAGAACCAGTTTAAAGATGCATAATTTGCTTAAAGAGAAGGGGAAGGTGGACTACATACCTATGAGAATGAATGTGATGGAGATTATGACTTGCCCCTAAGTTTGAGATCAATTTACAAAGAGACATTTGATCATCAACTATATTGTGCTTGGACTAGTGATCAACAACTACTTAGAGTGTACAAGGTGTTTCAATTTTGGGGATACAGCTACATGATACGACCCTCCAATATTCATGGAGTGAATCTAGGCCAAGTCTTTATTGTCCAAAATGTACATATGGGATCTAAACATATAAACAATTCAGAACAAACCACTAGGAGATTAATGCCATATTATGGTCCATCATATTATAGTGGTGAATGGAGAAGGCTAATAGAATATAAGCCTAGCATGTCAGCATATGGTCTAAATTTGAATATGTATACACATCGTCTCTAATTGGAAAGTGGAAAATAAATTAATAGAGGTCATCTTATGTATATAGATGGAAATGCATACACACACAAAAATATTGCAGGATTTATAAATAGTAGTAAGGGAAGGGACCCTACTGTAAGACTGAATTGTCAATTTGTTGAGGTTATAAATGATAAAGATGGAGATATGGAAAGAGAGGTTGATAGATTGATAATGGTTGAGGCTATTATGGACCTTACCATTGGGGATGAGTTATTGATTGATTACCCCTTCTTAAAATGTACTCCTGCGTGAAAGAAGAGGGAGGAACAAGGTCTCCCTAAGGATGTTCTTAAGGGCATAAAACCAAAGAATAATAAATGAGTGTGGACTGATGTTTTATAAACTATGTTGTTAAAATTGTGTTTTATTTAAATTTTTGTATAAAAAGGTAGTCTATAAAATAATTTTCCATTATTCAATTGATGTATATATGTTCATACAATTTTTATTTTTATTTTTTAAGCCATATTTGATTATATTTCTTTGAAATTGATACATTTATGATTTATCCAATTGTTTCCAAACATTAAATAATGCTTGCGTTTGTTGATAGGTAGAAGATGTTGATGAAACACATACTAATACCCAATATCTAACTGGGTTATTAAGATTTAGACTGGATGATCCAAACTATCCTTTAAACAATACTAGGGCGAAAAGAGCATTATTGAAGAAAATACTACCTGCTGAGAAATTTGAAGAGCTGATGAGATCCGTATGCCCTAATGACATGCCACCTAGCCTTAATGATGGTGATCATGATAGTGAAAATGCAATGTATGAAGAAGGATTGAATGAAATGCTTACAGATTTCTTTGGGGATGAAAACAATGATGACAATAATGATCATATGGTTGACAGTAACGATGATAGCAAGGGTAATTACCACCAACGTAATGTTGATGATAACAACCTAAAAGACTCCATCAAGCAAGCAGGGAAGACACCCGTGTTCAAATCGGGTGCAAGTAGAACCTCCAAACTGGCATGCACATTAATATTATTATAAATCAAGTCACTATTTGGTTGGTCAGACAAAGGATTCACTACCCTACTGAAGTGAGTTGAAATCTATTTCTTACTTTACAATTGTCAATTGGTGTACATAATTCGTAAACATTCATCAACTTCGTTTATATTTCTTTAAGGGGATTTTAAAACCATATATTGTATATAAATAGTCCTAGTATAGATTGACATATCAAACATGTTCATCATAAGTCAAACATTCAATTGATTTAATCTCTGGCAATCTTACAGGGCACTAAAAATAAAAATATTCCTTGAAGAGAATGTGTTGCCATCAACTTGCAGAGAGGCGCATCTGTTGTTGGTTGAGTTGGGGATTGAATATAAGAAAATTCATTCATGTAAAAATGATTGCATTTTATATAGAGATGAATATCAAAATAAGGTAGAATGCCCTGTATGCAAAGAGAAGAGATATCGTACAGATGTACAAGGTCCTATAGTTCCAAAGAAGTTTTTACGTCACATGCCAATTATACCTAGACTTCAATGAATGTTTTGTTGCAAGTCACTTGCACAACTGATGCACTGGCATGCAAAGAATAGGAGTAAAGATGGATTCATGTGAATTCCAGCTAACTCCAAAGCAATGAAACAAATAGAGGAAAAATGGCCAAGAAAATTCAAAGATGAACCCTGTAGTATCAGGTTTGGTCTTGCAATTGATGGAGTGTGTCCATTCTCTTTCCTGAGCTCAAATTATAGTGTTTGGCCAGTCGGATTGATAGTATACAATATTCTCCCATGGATGAGTTTTAGAAAGGAGTACCTTATGCTGACTCTCATTGTTTTAGGAAAACATCAAGTTAAAAACATGGATGTTTATCTTGTGTCTTTTATTGATGAGATGCAACTGCTATGGAAAGGCATAAGAATGTATGGCATATCATGTCCCCCATCAAATAGGTCCTTCATGTTGTATGGTGTGCTATGTTGGACTATTCATGATTTCCCAGGACTTGGTGTTTGTTCTGGTAAGATAAAATATTTACATATTTACACTCATAATTTATTTTCATCCCAACTTTCATACTTAGTTTTATACTATTTTTTTTATCTTATTAACATTACTTATTGAATTGTAGGGCTTCAAACAAAGGGGATATTTGCATGTCTAAGATGTGCAGAACAATTTCAAGGGTGGTATTCTAAAGATCTACATAAATTTATTTACGTAAACAATAAGGTTTTTCTACCACTAGATCATAAGTTTAGAAATAACCTGAAGAATTAATTTGATGGAAAAGTTGAAAATAGAGGCCCTCCCATGATTATGGGTCCAGGTGATTGGCTTAAGAATTATGAAGATGCTGAATTGAAAGGTTGGGAGGATTTTTTTGATCGGGGTGTTTCAATTGAAGAACCAGGACAAGTTGTAGTTAATATGCCAAAAGGAATGAAAAGGAAATCCATATTTTATGATCTCCCTTACTGGAAGGATCTATTAATATCTCACCTATTAGATCCTATGCACATCTTAAAAAATGTCCCAGATTCTATATTTCGACATATATCAGGCAAAGAGAAGGACACCTTGTCTTCGAGGAGAGATATTGCTCTTTCGCGTACCAAAATTGATAGAAAACATTTGTGGCCAAACAGGGAAAATGAAACATATGCAGAAGCTCCATGGATTTTGAAAAAAAAAAGAGCTAGACCAACTAAAAAATGTCATCCGTTCAATAAGGACACCTACTGGCTATGGGTCATTGTTGGATAAATCTTTTACAGTTGATGGACATATCATAGGATTTAAAACACATGATTTTCATAATTTTATGAAGGTATTATATATCAACATTTAAAATTTACTGGTAACATTGATTAAGTACTAAATATATTTTGATATCCTTATGTTGTGTGAGAAAAAATTACTAATGACCTTTTCATAAATGTGTTTCATAGATATCATGCCATTGGCAATTAGGGGGATTATTATCTTATAGTTGACTTAAGGAATGCCATAAGTCGATTGTTAGCATTTACAAGGTATGTGGTTAATGTGTGAGAGACATAGAGATATTATATTGCATTTTAATTTTTGACTAAAGGTTCATACTAATTTACTATTCTTATATTAGGTGGGTGACCTCCAATGAGATCCACGAATGTGAAGTGCCAAAATGGAAGAAGGAAATTATAGAAATTGTATGTGTATTTGAGAAGGAGCTCCCTACAAGTTTCATGGACCTACAAGTCCATTTACTTATACACCTAGTCGATGACATTGACTTGGCGGGTGTCGTATCAACAAGGTGGATGTTTTTCTTTGAGAGGTATATGAAAACTCTAAAAAGATATGTTCGACAAAAGGCACATCCAGAGGGTTGCATGGTTGAAGGGTATGTATTGAATGAAGCATTTTTCTTCCTATGTGAATTCCTTGGTAAGGATTTTGAAGATGGGCCACACTTCTAGGATGAAGAATGAGCATCAGATATTATTGATGGATAAAAACCACAATCTAATGGTGTTCAAGTAGAAATTAGTAAGTAAATTCATGATCAGTGTGGTTTTTTTTCTTGCAATCATTAATTTACTCTGTAATTTATTTGTCAAATTAATAGCATGACATTTGGAGTTTGAAATAAACATGTTGACATGTAATAGGTGTAGATGAAAGTGCTATACTCGACAAGTTCATTATGTACCACATGGATTTTATGAACAAATGGATTGATCTGTATGATAAAAAAGAGAGAAGTGTTAGAAGCAAGGAGACAATTTAAGAGATCGAACCCAAGGAATACTCCACTTCCCACTGATCTGCTTGGGGAATGGGGCAAAGATTGCACACTAGAATGGGTTACAGAACAAATTCAAAATCAAATAGAAGATGCAGGTATAGATTCAAACATAATAGAAGATGAAATCAACATGTCTAGAGGATGTGAAAGAAAGGTACAGTTGGAATTTTACAAAATGTTGTTTCCTTACAGCTTTGACACTTCTCTATTTTAATATTCGTCACTATATTTGTTTTCATTGAAATAAATGGTCTTTCACAGGTGAGGAAATATCCAACAATGTGGGCATATGGTCGACATTATCGTGTAGAAAATGTAGATGTAAAGAGATGATCCTTTGATTGTGGCATCATGGTTGACTTCAAGCAATCCAGTCGATCAAGCTCAAAAGATAAGAATATAATTGAAGGGAATCTACAATATGATGGGAAAATACAAGAAATTATTGAGTTGGATTACTGCTCTTTTAAATGTTGTATTTTTAAGTGTAGATGGTATGAAGCATTTGAGAGGACACGAAGACACGATACCCATAGTGGATTGTTTTCTATAGATTCCTCATGTTTCCTACCGAGGGATAAGGAGCCTTATGTTCTACCAATTCATTGTGAGCAGGTATTGCTTTAACTCAAACAAGAAGCAGTAGTGATCATTAATCTATTAATTCATAGTTTATTGCGAATATATACATGTGTTTATTAATCAATAAAATTGTTATACCATACGTCTAATATATGTATGTCATTCATGTGCAGGTATTTTCCTATGAAGATATTTTGGACCCAAAATGGATATTTGTCATACATTGTGATCCAAGATTAAGGCATGTATTTGACGATGCATTAGTGGAAACTAAACAAAACAATGATGGCCAACAAAATGAGAGAGAGGGATTAGAGAACATCGAAGAAATTGACATCTATGATGATGTTGAAGATGGTTATGTTCAAGCACAAGAAGACAACAATCCAAAGTTGGATGATGTTATGGAAGACAACAATATGGATGGTATACAAAATGATGATCTAAATACATCTGGTAACAATATAGATGGTCAACAGTCAAATTTCAATGATGATGAAGATGATGTAGGTCAAGATGAGGATGATGATAATATTAAATACTTGAAAGAACATATGAACATTGACAATGATACACTGGATGGCATTGTAGCAGACAATAATGTTAATGACCAAAACTTCTCAATTTTAGAATTATTTGCAATCCATGTTTAAAAATGATGATTAAATTGTTGGCAATAATGTTAATTAAATGGATTGTTCAATTGTTGGCAAATTACCTATTGCAATATCCTTAAATTGTTCAATCTTTGTATGAATTGTTGGCAATAATGTTAATTAAATGGATTGATTGATGTTCTTCATAACTTGTTAATGGATAATCCTTATGTGATGGAAGTATTATGTGATATAGGTCAGAAAATAAGCTCATCAAGTTCCTTAAATAGTGGGTGTTACCTTGTTTCACCAATGACAATTTACTTTCAAGTTTGCTGGTGACTTCAAAATAGATTAAGGAGATTATGTAATTTTGTCAATTAAATCATCCTCTTCACTTAACCCAATCTAGCATATGATTTGGATTAATGTTTTCTATAAATCTTTTAAACCCTGCTCCTAAAATAGAAAAACAATTTGGATTTTGAAAATATATACAAGGGAATGATTTTCAAAAGAGAAAGATTGGTGCCTGCCACATGAGGAATTTGTTTATCTTAATTATTTTTCATATATATCCTTAATTGTATCTATTCCATGTTATCTTGTGATAAGTACTTGAGTAAGACCATCAATGAAAAATGAAGTGGACATATTATCATCTAATTATCTAATTGATTGCACAAATATTTCAATTTATCAACGATCTCATGTTTCTATTCATTTTCAACACTTTTATAAAGACATCATGATCATAATATTCTTCGTCATCATTAGAATGCAACATGTGATCGTCATAGGAAGTAGGAGAAAGAGGTAGTCATGTTTGCAAGGTGAGGGTTTGACCTAGTACTTTGTTGAAGGGGACATAAGGATCCTAGATGTTTCTTAGGAATGCCAAAATTAAAGGCATTGGTTGTTTCAACAAATGCAAACCACAAAAATCTCAAATAAAAAATCAATCTTTTTTTTATCCTAAACATAGGCATGGAAATTGCAAGTTCAAAAAATGTAGGGAAATAAATCATACCCTATAATAGAAGATTTAAGTCAATACTAGATTTAATTAAACTTTAAAGTACAAGGAGTTTGAGAGTAGAATAAAATATTGAGATATTAAGTAATTAAGATAGAGAAATGAAATAGTTGAGAAGAATACAAAACTTATTTGATCTTTTTAGCATGATTGTCAAATATGTAGTGTGTGATTAACTAATGCATTATGAAGAAAGAATGAAAACTAGGATATTCTACTAGAATAATGATCATGAGATTGTGGTAGTGATTAACTAATTTTTCTGCACTCCTTCTTCACTTGTCCTCTTTTTAATATTTCCAAACTTTACTCTTATCTTCCTAGGGATTCTAAATTTTCCTCTTGACTTGGATTGATATTTATATCATTCCCCTTTGGGATCCACTTTTTGTCCTTGGGGCCTCTTGCGAAACATGCAAGGCATCCTTAGAACCTTCATCATTGAACTTTCTCCTCATATCTCCATGAGCATTGTAAAAAATAAAGGATTCCATAGTCACCTTTGCAACACTACCATTTATAACAAGCATTATGTTCTCCTAATTTTGGGTAAAGAAAAAAGTGAGAAGATGCATTTGTATTCCTCATCAATTTTAACATTTATTGAACCTATTTGATCAAAATCATATTAAAGGTGTCAAAATGTTATACAGTAGAATATCCTACCTCATTTTAATAAAATAAACATCTTTTGAGATATAACTTATTACTTTATAATTTTAGTTGATAAATATCACCTATCCTCTTTTGTAATGTGAATGTAGGGGTCTCTTTTGATTTGAATAACAAAGAAAAAGTAAATTTGAGACAACAGATAAATTATTAGGCAATCCAATTCAACAAACAAATGATAACCAAAGTTGACCACCAGAGAATATCATCTTTATATTCGATTTGCTTCAAAGTATAGGCAGTGCAATGTCTCTTTCAAAATATCAAAAATCCCAGATAGATTCCTGAGCCATAAGGTCTTGGTTTCCTTTTATAACGGAAGCAACAAGCTTAAGACCTTTCACATTCAAAATGGTCTTTGTATTCCTAACCCTTGATATTACAATATTTGTCTTTTATAAGTCTAATTTAGATTTTCAAATATATGTGAATACATTTTGAAAACATGAATAAAACATAAAGAGACAAAAAGAGCAGTGTTCAAGATGTGGTGGTACTATTTAACACCATCATATGGCTCATTGCTCCTCTACACCTGAGCCTGTGCTGTTGCATGATTCATCTCTAAGATATTTCTCCTCCCATTTATATATTATAAAGTCACTAGGCCATTGGAAGCCTGAATCTGAAGCAAGTTCTCCTGGTGATCTTCATCTTTTATCCAGCAAAGCTCTAACATCCATCACAAATTTTGCATACCCAACATCCACGCAATTACTCAGTCCAATATGCATGTTGAAACTGAGAATGCTGACATCTCCATCCTTCTTTAAAAAATCATAACTTGGAATACCTGTTTGGCCAATTCCATCTTCCGTGTGTCAAGACTTTTGATTTTCTCTTCTTCTGTCAGTATGAAAGGAATAAATTTATGCTTGAACGTAGTAAAGATTCAACCTTTGCTTGCATATTCTAGATTTCCCCATTCACATACTGGTATTCATCAATGATCATTTTGACTATTTTCTCAGTGGGCTTCAAAGTTGTAGGGGCATCAGATTCCTTTGCACTACTAAGCCACATCGAACCAAATTGTGATGATAGGGTTGCCACTTTTTAAACCAACCAAATCCAAAACAATAATTTTTTATCTTCAATTGCTCAATGCCTGAGATAAAGAAGAGTAGTGATCATGCACACTCCCAAGCTTATCCACAACCAATTTTACTCTATGCTCCAAAATTTCTCAAAAACTTTCATCTTTTCCTCATTCTTTGTCATTTCATTTTGTTTATTCAAACTTTCAATTTTCTTTCAAATTTCAATCTTATTGCATTAAATTCTTTAATAGACATTGTGACATCACTGGTTGTTTGTGGCACAAGGGGCTGATAGGGTACAATGGCTTGACCTTGAGAAGAATTCACAACTTGCAATTATTTCTTTAATTTTACATTTTCAAAATACAATTTGTTTACTTCATCATTCATTACTTTTTGACTTTCCTCATAATTTGTTAGCCCTTGTTCTAACCTCTTCACAATAGCATGAGTAAACATAACAATATGAACATTGAGAGCACTACTTCTATTGTTGATGTATCTGTAAAGTCTTTACCACAGCTGTACCCCTCATTTCTTGAACAATATCAAGCAATCTTGGTTTTCTGTATTCTTCTGAGTAGTCCAGATTGCAAGGGTCTTTGTCTTTGGATTAAAACCACATCCACTTATGCCATCTTCATAATCAAATTCTGAAACAAGTTGTGGATCATTCTGACTTCTAACTTGGTCAAGCAAAAATACCTTTTTCAATTCAAGGCTAGGGATGATGAGCATATTACTTTTCAACACCATTTGTCTTGCCTCTCTGGACTCACAACAATTTCATCTACTTTCAATTCTTTGAAAGTTTGTGTAATGATTTGATACATGTTGTGTTTCATTAGCACCCATTTATTTATTACAACTTTTTCATTATATTCTTTCATTTTCATTTTCAGCAAAAAATCCTTAAACTCTGTCGTCATCTTATATGACCCTTGTGGATGCTATTATCCTTTCATCCTCCTCCACTCTGGTTTAGCTTGGGTTTGCTCACCCTTCCTAGCCTCAAGCTTATGTGCATCATGGGTTGACCAACCAATGGCTGATCAACCTCTTTCTCATCTCCATGTGCCTCAAGATGTTAGCCACCTCATCAGTTATCCCCCACCTCTTCAGTCATTTCATAGGGGATGAGTGGAGATACCTCTTTTGTCCTATGCTTCTTTGCTGGTGGTGATTCTGGGGACCTGTGGATCTTGCACTGACATAACATCAGGAGCAGACTCATGAATCTCAATCCTTGCAAACCTTTTCACTAGAAGTTTAGTAGCCTTAGGAGGTTACTTCTCATATTTACCATAAATACTTTCAAAATTATCAATGATTGCATCAATTCTCTTTAGAGGGTCTTTTTCTGCAACAAAGAATCCAAGAAATAGGGGATTCTACTTTTTCTTTTCATCTTTAATATTTTCAAGATATCCCATTTTCTCTTCCTACTGTATACCTCATCAAAAGTGACAAGATTTCTTATCACATCCTCATCAACAGGACCTGATGGGATACAGCCATTTTAGTCAGAATTGATTGTTTGACAAGATTCATATGACCCTCAAGGTCACAATTCCTCTCAATACCCAATTTCATAGAATATTTCACCTTTAAAAAGGCTAGTAAATTTCAAGAGTGTCAGATGCCAATAGACCAATCACCAAAAATTGTAGCATCAGGTAGAAATGTACCTTTCTTTTATCTTTTCATTACCTCCTTTTCCATCACATCACTTGCCACATAAACTCCATGAATACAATTCTGTCTGATGACAAATTTGGCAATATTGTGAGGTGTCTTGGGGGCAACCATACACTCTAATTATAGTATGAACCTAACATATAAAACCAATCAGCAAAATTACGGTTGTGGCCCTACTCTAGTTTGTGTGCAAGCGGCCTCATATTACCTTGACTTCTTAGTCAACCTAGGAAACCAGATACCAAGAGAATTCATATCTTGACAACAAACAAATCATGAAATACAATGTAGTCACTATTCTGGCAACAGGAATCCCACTTATAACACCAAAACTGAAGTCAGGCAATCTTTGTCCTTTCTCATAAACCATATTCAGATCCATTTTGCTTAACCATCTCCCTTTGTTCTGATACAGAATCAAGTGACACAATAAAAGAAATAGATTTGAATCTAAAGGTTGCTTTTTCTCCTTCACATAGAAGAATCCTTCATGCAGCTTTTTCTCAATATGAGATGCAAAGTCGTATTCAGCGTTCACCTCTAGATGTTGTATTTTCATAGCCATCATCATTAGGCTAGTTGGAATTCTTCCTTGTGCATCAATTCCCAAGACTGGCACAGTGCAAAATAGGTTCTCTTGAAATATACAACAAATTCTTCCCCAGGGAAAGGCTCAATAGCATTTGATGGAATCTCAATTTTTTTGTTGTTTGGCCCCCTTCTCATACATATTGGCAATTCATCTCTCCTAAGTGTTTTCCTCAAGCTTGTGTAATCTCATTCAAATCTTTGCAAATCCACTTGAGTGAGAGCTTGCTTGTTCACATAAAATAGTCAACAATTGCATTCCTGTCTACTATCACCAATAGCAATCCATTTGGCATTCTGACTATTTTAGTGGCAGGATGTAAATTTATCCTAGTGCCCTAATCATTCCACATCCACAAATACAACAAGCACCACCAACTTTTCCAATCCAATTTCCATGGATTTTCACTGGTCCCTCGCCATCCCTTTTGCATAAAAATACAAAATAAATCCCACCCGGAGGATAGGGATTGTAGCATCCGACACCCTTCTACTGCATCTCTGAACTTCTTCTTTGGGACCTTGTCTATGGACTGAGGCAATACTTCTAGCAGAGATTGTTGAAGTGGTCTTTTCTTGGGCACTACAGGCTCGTCACCTTTACTGGCAAACTCAGACCTCTTGGGTGCCATGTTTAATGACTTGAACAAGCTAAGGTTTTCCAAAATTCATCTACTGTACCAGCAATTGAAAATAGAGTGAAAGAGCAAATGAACTTGACATGGCCAATTAATGTAGGTAGGCATAGGAATAAAAGAACAGTATTTAAAATTAAAAATAACCCTTCAAGAACAGATAAGAACAGGATTTGTATCTTCGGTCAGCATCACAGTCAATTGGGGAACTTTGCAAGTAGCAGAGATAGAACTACTACAACCCCCTACTATATAACACAAAAGCTTAGCCCCAGCCTTTTTTTAAAAGAGAAATTTTATATTAACAAAAGATGTAATTACAAGAACCCCAATACCCAGCAACTAAAAAACAAAGCGAAATATACGCCAAACTTCTAATGAAAGAGTGCAGGAATGAACTTACCTGGTCACTTGCAGTTTGTAGAAAACACACTAAGCTGAGTTACACCTTCTCCAAGTTACATCTGAAATTCTCTGAAATGAGAAATGCCAAGAAATCTTTGAATCTTATTCAGCCAAGGAGTTCATCATATCACCATTACTCTGGTCATGCCACAAGATCATGAAATCTTAGCATTCAATTCCTTTCTCAAGATTTGACAGCAATTCTTAATAACTGTTGTAACATTGGAAATGTCCCCTTGGGGCTTTTCCCTCATAAGTTTTAGCTCCAGGTCTTTAGTATGCATTTAGGACATCTGTAGTTCATATTTTGGCATCCTGATGGAATAAGACCTAAGTTCCATGGCAAATTGACCTAGGTGGACCCCTTGAGTTGTACCCTGCACCAAAATAGGGGGGAGGACTTGGGCACCCGTGCCCTAGGCCCTGCCCTATTTTGGGACAACCCTAATTTCTAGGTGTCAATTTATGACCATTATTAGGTCCTTTTGCCGGCACAGTAAGTTTTGATTTTTAAATCTTGGCGGGAGTGCTTGTAGTTGCATATATAAGCATGCTTAGGCATTCATTTGAAAACTAGATTTCAATAGAGGATCATTGTGATGTTCAAGTGTTCTCAAGGTGATTCAAGGCTTTCTATTGTGTTGCAAGAGTAGACTTGGTGTGTTTTGTGTGTTGATATTTGCAGATTTGAGCATCAATTCCCTCATGGAATGAAGAGCATCTTCCTCCCATGAGAGCTTCACTACAGGTGAAAAAATATTATGTTTTCATCATTGATTCCTTTGATTTTTGCCTCTACCTCACAAGGGCACACACTCTTTATCTGACAACGGTGTTCAGAGACTTAAGTGTCCATCCGGGGCTTGACTAAGGAAAGCCTCTAAACACACAACCCCAAAACCAAGTCTTGCGATTGCAGGTTACAGGTGTCATATTTGAGAAAAGTGGAGTTGTAGGAAGGCATTGGCAAAGCATCAAGGGAATTCAGGATCTGAAGAAAAGAAGGACACAGGAGCACTTCCAGGACTTGGGTGCTCACTCTAGTGTCATCCACATCTGAGTTTTAGGAAACAAAAGTTATAGGGTTGATCAGTGTCAGAAGGAGCTCCAGATCCCACGAAGAAACCAATACCTTGGACTTGGGTGCCCACTCCAGTGTCCTCAATAGTTCTGCTTCAGAACCCCAAAAACAAGTGTTCTGTAATTTGGTATTGTACTCCTGTCTGCAAGAGTTTTTTTTGTTATTCATCAATTTGTTGTCGTATTTGCATAATTAGGGTTTTAATGGTTAATTGGGCATAAGAGAAGGAAAATTAATAATTAAATTTCCTAATCCAAGTTTCTCTACATCTGCAAATGACCTAGGGTATGATAGTGCTCGTCACTCGACCCTAGATCCTTGAATGTATAGTGGAGAGGCGGATTTAAACATCTAAAATCTAAAACATTAACAAATCCAATTTTTCCCTAAACATTTTGGTAAACCTGTGTTTTTGGACTTAAATTGCAACTTGTTGAGTGTGTGTCTTCAGATTTGGATTGATTTCATTCATTCATATAGTCATTCATTTTATTGCATTGAGAAAAATTCAAAAAAATTGAAAAATTTGGAAAATACAAAAAAAATGCATTGTTTGGCTTACTAAATTGCATCAATTCTTTCTAAATTTTCCTAATTCATGATTTTTGCATCAGATATGATATAAAATACAGAAAAATCCAAAAATTTATAAATTTTCATTACATTTTCATCATTTAATTGCTAGGGTTTTGTGGAAATTTTGACAATTTTATCTAACCTAGTAATTCCAAAATCTAGGGTTAGTAGGCAAAATATTTTTCTCAGATTTTTATACTGATTTTAGAGGCTCATTAAAATTAACATTTGTTTTTAGTCTTTCTTTTTAGTGTAAATTTGCATTTAGATTTAAAATATTTGCATTTTTTGCATAGAAAATTTCAACAAAAACTAGCAATTTTCATGCATTTTCATTAGATTTACATTGGCATTTTGCATATTAAGGCTTGGAAATAATTTTCAAATCTGAGATTAAGTCAATTTTATCATAAATCAGACTTCAAAACATTCGCATAGCATTTTTTCCCAAGATCTCAAACCTAGGGCTTCAAAAACAACAATTTTCACTAAATTTGGCCTTATCGATTTTATAAACTTGCATCATAGGTGTGTTGTGAAAGATATTTTTGCATTAATTTTCTATTATCAAGGTAATCATTTTCTTCCCCTCATAAAAAGCTTCACAACACCCTTTTAACGGGCTCTTGTAGTGAAAATTCGATGAAAAACTACACAATTTGGCTATTTTTGCCCTAGGGTTTGACCTAGTTTGCACTCCAAGCGTGTTGTGATCAATTTTATGGATTGAGGTGACTGATATTATTGATATTATTTTTTGTACCTCCTAAAACTCCTTACAACACCCCTTTTGCTAGGTCTTGGAATTGAAAAATCGTGAAAAATAGCCTATTTTTGCTATATTTTCACTACGGTTTTACCTTAAGTGGCACTAAAATCATGTTGTGTTGGGTATTTTGGAACCAAGTGGATGTTATTACTGATATTATTTTCTTTCCATCATCATTTTCCTCACAACACCCTTTGTTATGCACTTTTGCATTGAATTTTGATGAAAAAAGTGCCTATTTTGACATATTTTGACGTGGCATTAACTTGAAATCGCATCAAGAGTGTGTTGAGAAGGGACATATTTATGTTTTGGACTGATATTAGGCATATAACTTTTTTCCCTCGATCAAAATCCTTATAACACCCTTTGTTTCATTCATTTGCATTGAAAAAGTATGAAAAATCAAGCATTTTAGGCTATCTTTGCATATAGTTTCGCACTTGTCTTTTGCACCAATTTTGAAAATCTTTCAAAATCTGATTTTACATCTCATTATGGCATCTTCATGTTATTCATCTATGAAATATTTTCATGAGTATATCCTAGATCTTGAAAATTTGTCTAATTTCACTAATGATAATCCTCATGTCCTAGAGCACATAGCTTATGTAAGTGGTATTGATGCTTCTATATGTTCTACATATGAATTGCAACTATTTTGTTATCCACATGATTTTAGTAGCTTCTCTTTATTAATAGGAGCATATCCTTTGATCTTAGAAGATTTAACTAAATTCATCTCTAGGAATACTCATGAAAACGTTGATAATGATTCCATAGAGCATTCAAGAACCTTAGATGAGAAGATTAGGGATAGCTTTAGTAATTGCACTGCTCTCCCTAGCCAATATGAAGCATTAGTGAATTAAGAGCTCCCTCTAACAAAGAGCATTCCATGGGTAGAATATGAGCATTCATTTAACAATAATCAAATTCCTACCTCTGTGGATCATCCTACCAATCTTGCTCCTTTAGTTGATTGTTCATATACCTTGGATATCGCTAAGGAAGAGAAGACCTTTAATGTCCCTCCTTTGATTGAATATTCAAGTCATTTGGACATCACTAAGGATGTAGCACTAGTGGATGAGGAGAAGTCTCTCACATTGAATCCCTCAAGGATGGATGTTGAGATCACTCAAAATAATTTGCTTCTCCCACCACCTAAGAGGATAGCAAATATGTGTACTAATGAACTTCAACAAGAAAACATTCCACCTAACATTGAGTCAAACCAAGAAGCATTTAAGAATGAACAAAAGAATAATTACAAAGACTTGGCAATAGTACCTTATGTTTGCAAATGGAAAGAGAATGATTTAATTGTTGATGACTTCTAGCATGAAGACCATGTAGGTATGTATCTCTAACTTTTATCTCTCTCGTGATTTGCTTCCCTCGTGATGTGTTATATGTTGTTTAGGCCTCCTGGGATGACCTCAAATTCTCTTGTAAGGTCTGGGATACCAGGAGACCACCTCTATCGTGACCTTCTTCTATTTGTATCATCATTCTTTTAAATTGCCTCTCTCTGATTTCATTGTTGTGTGTTGTGTCTTATGGACATAGCATCATGGTTGGTGACCTGGGGACACCCTCCTACATGACTTTCCCTAAGACACTTGTTTCTCCTCTCTTATTTATTGTTTCCCTTCCTCTAGTGTTTCCATCTAGCAAGCGGATGACGACAAACATTTATACTGATGCAGACCTAATCTCCCTTTCGAGAGCAATCAAAAAATGGACTTAGTTCCTACTATGATGATGGGGTTGTAAATCTTATCTGACGCTTGGATAGTGGAAGTACTCATGCTTTCTTCATAGTGAATTTGATGATGTTTCTGTCACATTTACAAACCTTAACAATATTGTTGCTCTGTGCACCTTTGTTTGCCTTTGAATCTGGCCTTGGTGGTACTTGATTTGGCGAGCTTCGTGATATGGCCCTACGGTTATCCTTGAACTCTAAATTTGTTGTATAACGTTGGCTCTTTGTGTGGTTAATCATATGCATTGATGTTGTTGTTTATCATGATGTTGTAGACACTAACATGTTTCTTGCAGGGATGTGTTTGTGGGAACATTTGGTGATCGTAAAATACATGTCACCTCCAGGGGGCATGGGCTTTGTGAAAGTTAGTGTTCCCTTGTGTGTTTTCTTCCTACCTTAACGTGCTTGATATCGATGCATGATATCAACCACCTTAAGGTGGGGGCATATAAGGTAAGATGTCTATTGTAGATGTTAGCAATGTGCTTGTCCTTAGGTGTAGGCTAGTATGATGAGTACTTCCTGCATCCTAAATTTGTTTGCATTCAATCAATCTATCTATTGCATATACCTCCTTTTCATCATAAAGCGTCTCCGTGATGCGGGTGGGTTGTATACTTTTGAGCTCATACCTCCTTTTCACTGTAAGGCATCTCCGTGACATGGGTGGGGTGGTATGCCATGCTTCCTTTTCATTGTAAGGCGTCTCCATGATGTGGGTGGGGTTGCATTTTCAAAAGTCCTATGTGGAGGCAGGGAGTGGTTCTTTGACTAACTCAACTCTTAAGCATGTTTTCGACGATTGTTGTGGTGAAGCCCAATCATTGGTGTGTGCCTGTAATGTGCCTAAGATGATGTTGGACCTAGAAATAGGTACACTCCATCGCTTGTCTACCGTGTTTTCTCTGTGTCTTCAAGTGTGTGTGTTTGTCATCCTTGTTTTGTTTGGCATGTTTGTTGCCCCATATGTAGTCTAAAGACTTGCTCGGTGAGTGCATCCTACATTTTGGGAGGTTTTGTGTGTCTTGCGTGTGTGTTGCCCCATATACAGTCTAAAGACTTGCTCGATGAGTGCATCCTATATTATGGGAGGTTTGTTTACTTTCCAGTACTTGCATTTGCATTTCATATATATGAGAAAAAGAAAAGAAAGATATCATTTCTATCTTCCATGCATTAATGTGTCTTCTATGCATTGACTGTCTTCTCCATGTTCTATGTGACTATAACTATCTTCTCCATGTTTTGCATGCCTGTTACTATCTTCTATGTGATCGGCGTGTCTTCTCCGTACTTGGTGTGTTTGTTGTGTTTGTGACCTTACTTTAATGCATGTATTGGCCTCGCGTTTATACATACATTAAAGTGGGGGCTAAATGTAATGTCAAAAAATGTCCCCTTGGGGGCTTTTCCCTCATAAGGTTTAGCTCCCGGGTCTTTAGTATGCATTTAGGACATCTTAGTTCATATTTTGGCATCCTGAGGGAATGAGACCTAGGTTCCATGGTAAATTGGACCTAGGTGGACCCCTTGAGCTATACCCTACCCAAAATAGGGGGGATGACTTGGGCGCATATGCCCTAGTCCTGCCCTATTTTGGAATAGCCCTAATTTCTAGGTGTCAGTTTATGACCGTTATTAGGTCCTTTTTCTGACACGGTAAGTTTTGATTTTAAAAATCTTGGTGGGAGTGCTTGTAGTTACATATATAAGCATGCTTAGGAATTCATTTGAAAACTAGATTTCAATTAGAGGATCACTGTGATGTTCAAGTGTTCTCAATGGGATTCAAGGCTTTCTATTGTGTTGCAAGAGCAGACTTGTGTGTTATGTGTGTTGATATTTGTAGATTTGAGAATCAATTCCCTCATGGAATGAAGAGCATCTTCCTCCCATGAGAGCTTCACTACAAGGTGACAAAATATTGTGTTTTCATCATTGATTCCTTTGATTTTTGCCTCTGCCTCACAAGGGCACACACTCTTTATCTGACAACAGTGTTCAGAGACTTAAGTGTCCTCCAGGGCTTGACTGAGGCAAGCCTCTAAACACCACAACCCCAAACCAAGTCTTGTGATTGTAGGTTACAAGTATCGCATTTGGGAAAAGTGGAGTTGCAAGAAGGATTGCAGGCATCAAGGATTTGGGATCTGAAGAAAAGAAGGACACGGGAGCACTTCCAGGACTTGGGCACTCGCTCTAGTGTCCTCCACATCTAAGTTTCAAGAAATAGAAGTTACAAGGTTGATCAGTGTCAGAAGGAGGTCTGAATCCCACAAAGAAACTAGTACCTTAGACTTGGGCGCCTGCTCCAATGTCCCTGATTGTTTCGCTTTGGAACCCCATTCAAATAGGTATTCTATAATTTGGTATTTTACTCCTGTCTGCAAGAGCTTTTTTTTTTATTCATCAATTTGTTGTCGTATTTGCATAATTAGGGTTTTAGTGGTTAATTGGGCATAAGAGAAGGAAAATTATAATTAAATTCCCTAATCCAAGTTTCCCTACATCTGCAAGTGACCTAGGGTATGATAGTGCTCGTCACTCAACCCTAGATCCTTGAATGTATAGTGGAGAGGCAGATTTAAACATCTAAAATCTAAAACATTAACAAATCCAATTTTCACCTAAACAACCATGGTCCCACATTGAATGTGCTTGCCATTTATTTCTTTTACCGCATCACCGCAAGGCTGGCCCAGATCAGCTGCAGGATAGCGGGGGCTTACAGCCACTACACTTCTATTTCATCCTTTACTGCTAGACCACAAATGCTTAGATTGACCCCTACAGGACCATGGGAGATTATTACCTGATGTCCTTCTGTTTACTGCCCACCTACAAATGTTATGAATGACCATTGTGGGATAGTGGTGGCATACAACCACTACACTTCTATTTCATCCTTTACTGCCAGATTGCAAATGCTTAGATTGAGCCCTACGGGACCATGGGAAATTATTGCTTGATGTCCTTCTGTTTACCGCCCAACCATAAATTTATGAATGACCGTCACGGATCCGGTGGGGCGAAAACCCATTACATTCTCCTCTTTCCATTCTACTGCAAAGCCTCAGTTAAAACCCTTGTAGGGACACGGTAAGTGGTTATTACCGCAATGCCGTCGGTTACTTTTCAAACCTCTGTGGACTGTGGGAAGGACTAACATCACCAAGCTTGAGATGAACCGTCCATGGGGTAGCGGTAACTTCTCATATCAACCGCTTCCTACGACCAAGCCGCAAACTATTCTTTTATGCTCTGCAGGAATGTGGTATGTGCCATATTTCATTCCTCTTGTTCCCATATAACCGCAAAAGATAATCAATTAACCTACAGGATAGCGGTAATAAACAAAAACACTCATATAGTAAAAAATAGTCAAGATTGTTTCACAATGGCCATGATATATATGTATTTATTTAGTTGTGGGGAATGTTGGGGGTGATTGATTTAATTAAATAAATGTGGATTTATTTAATTAAGGATGAGACTTTAGAGGAAGGTCTAATATTTAATTAATGTCAGAAGAACGGTTATATTTCTTAATTAAATAGTGTGACTTTCTTAAACTGATGTTAGGAGGAATGATCAAGTGGTTAATTAAATAAATACGGTTTATTTAATTAACATTGTAAGAGTAGATGTGGGATAGATCTAGTGTGATGTTAGGCCATGGTAAGATTTAGGTGTCTACATTTCTAACAGTGCATTAGTTTTTGGGTCGATGAATAATGATCACAATTTATCTTTGGTAATTTTTTCCTTCACCATATCATGAGACCAATTTTGAGGAACAAAATTGATGATAAATTTCTCTATGGGTTGCCCATGTATTTATTTTCCTTCACTATTAAGATAGATTGAATTAGGAATAGGAGAGCATCAAACAAGGATCAAATTAATGAGTGCAATCATGATTATGTTATTGGATTTCAAACTTTGTCAACAAAGATACACTATCAAATTCCTAATGATGATTTTGATACACTATCAAATTCTTAAGTCTAATGCACTTAAATATCGATCTCATCCTTCAAAATTTCAATAGGAAATTTAGTTTTCAAAGGGTGAAATAAGCAAGAAAATCAACAAAATGCTCACCATGTTGTTAATTTACAGTCAACTTCATATGTTATTTCATCTATTTCCCAAGGTGAACTAGTGAGGGACAATCCTATATTATCTATTAATGTAATTAATAAGATCATAGAATACATAAAGGAAAATAGATATGTAAACCAAAATACATTCAAATATAGAAGGGTTCTAACATATATGTCACTTCTATTCAAAATGAACAAAGGAAATATACACAGAGGTAAGATGAAAATTTGTTATATATACCTCGCAAAATACTCTAAAAATGTACAAAGTAGGCATTTGTTCAAGAATACCATCAGTTATTCTACATGTACATGTTGACAAATATCCAACATATTGTCTGGTGCATTTCTTATACGGATGGGATGAGAACAAATGTACTCAAACTTGTATGGTGCCAACTAGTAGATCATTGTGGCATATTGTGGCATACAGGGACATCATGACCATGTGTCAGACGCATACAGTGCCAATATATGATCATGTTTTTGTAGTACAAATGTCATTAGGTGGCACACGTGTATGGAAGCATAACATGTGTTGTTGATTGTTCCACATGTCTAACTAGCCACCAAAATGTGTAGCAATGTGTATAGCCACACTATCTAGATCCTTGAAGCTCTGTAAACCCTGAATAATTCCCCTAATAACCCTAAACCCTAACCCCTAACCCCTAAACCATAAAACCTAAATACTGCCCCTAAGCCCTAACCTGACCCTGACCTACCATAAACCCTAAACCTGAGAAACCCTAAACCCCTAAATCTCACCGTAAACCCCTAAACCCTAAACACACCAAGCAACCCTAAACCTCTATCTCCCTATCTCCCTATCTAGCCCTATCTCTATCATTCCTCTACCTCTCAATATCTCTTCCTATGTCTTTTGGCCACGTCCCTCACTCTCTATATCTCCCTATTGGTCCTCTCTCTAAACACTAACCCTAAACCTCTAACCTTAACCCCTAACCATAAACCCTAAACCCTAGTAAACTCTAACCCTAAACATGAGCAATGCTAAACTCATAAATGCTAAATAATGCCACTAAACCTTGACCGCTAACCCCCAAGCAACTCTATGTCTCTGTCTCTGTCTCTGTCTCTGACCTATATATTATCTACCAGCTCCTAGCTAGTTAAATCCTTTTCCTAGCTTTCCTAGTTTTCCTTTTCCTTTCCAATTTCCCTTTACATCCCACCAATTTTTCCCTATTTTACTATTTTCCACCTCTCCTCTCATCATTCTTCCCATCCAATGAACTTTAGCTTTATCAGCTTGTTTCCATTCATCTGGCTGCCAATTTATATCCTCATCCCTCTTTTCATGTCCTAGTTTTCTTGTTTCCATTTGCCTTTGTTGATAAGGGAGACAGATAGAGACAAAGATGAAGAGAGAGAGAGAGAGAGGTTTAGGGTTTCTCAGGTTTAGGGGTTAAGGTTTACGAGCATTATTTAGGGTTTAGTGTTTAGAGAGAGGACCAAT
The DNA here is from genome assembly GCA_027924645.1 of Cunninghamia lanceolata. Taxonomy (NCBI): domain Eukaryota; kingdom Viridiplantae; phylum Streptophyta; class Pinopsida; order Cupressales; family Cupressaceae; genus Cunninghamia; species Cunninghamia lanceolata. The sequence continues at coordinate 9,510,569 of BSBN01000536.1, forward strand.
ATTGGAGATATAGAGAGTGAGGTACATGGCTAGAGACATAGCTGATAGAGATTATAGGGATATATATGGAGAGTGAGGGACATGGCCAAAGACACAGGGAGAGAGATTGAGAGGTAGAGGAACGATAGAGATAGAGAGATAGGGAGATAGAGGTTTAGGGTTTGCTTGGGTTTAGTGTTTAGGATTTAGAGGTTTAGGGTTTCTCAGGTTTAGGTTTATGGGTTAGGGGTTAGGGGGTTAGGGGCATTATTTAGGGTTTATATATGTTTTAGGGGTTAGTGGTTAGGTTTTAGGGTTTAAGGGCATTATTTAAGGCTTAGAGGTTTATGGTTGCTTGGGTTTAGGGTTTAGGGGTTTATTCAGGGTTTATGGTTGCATGTCAAAAGAAATCTCTCTCTAAATCCCTCAACCC